>BGZK01000440.1:0-416958 GCA_005406025.1 Eumeta japonica | reverse complement strand
TATAAATAGACTAAATTTTGCTTATCAAAATTAAGAAATACCATCCTTTTTCAAAGCTTTTTAAATGTTATTTTTGCATTTTTACATCGTGACGGAAGGCGCGACGAAACTACACTGAAGGCAATGAGTGCTAAACTCTCTGTTTTAGCACACATTTATTCCGGCCGTTTTTTGAGCGCGGGACTGCATCTTCTCTTTATAATAATGGTTTTGGAGTTCTATAATAAGTATTGTCCAACATGCTCATGGCCAGTTTTTTTTTACTTAACGTCTGGAATTACCATTACTTTAAAAATTAGCAACATCGGTTCTTTTTGTTTTTGAGCCATCATCAACAGCAACCATCTAATATTGCACGTCTCATAACGCGACTCCTTTTACCTCGTGCTTTACTCTCGACTTGTCAAGGTTAAGCAATTTTCTGGATTTATATTGTCTCCGTTATATTTAAACACACTATGATTACAAATTTAGTACTTCTAAAAAAAAATAGTTACTTTGTTCGATATAAAAACAAACTGAATAAAAATTTTCATGGATGTCAGTATCTCTATTCAAGGAATCTGTATTTAGTCACAATAACGCCCGAAAAACTTCACGTATCAGCAACTTTTTTTTTTAATCAACATTTGAACCACAGCGAGTAGTTCTGCATTAAATATCATTAGCGTAGTCCGTGTGGTTTGTTTGTAAAAATTATATTTATTAAAATTAATTTACGTATACAAATAAAGATAGACATGCATTTTTATTTGTATACGCGTTAGCAGCGGCGCGCCTAAACTCGTGAAATGGGTTAAAGTGTCATTCGAAATTCAATATAATTTTATAAGATGTTTGATATTTTTACAACTTAATTTTTTTCTTTTCTTTTTTTCATTCTTTACATTTGCGAGGTTAGTTTTAACTTATCAGCAGCTTCTCATTACAAGGTTTATGCGATAGACAGGCACAGAAATAATTCTGTATATGTAGTCTTTCTTCATTTTGATAATGAATGTTTCAAAAAAGTCGAAACAAAATCAATTTTCAATGTTTGAAAAAGAATGAAAATAATCCATGAAATGAATTACCTCTACTCCATCAATCGGTAACTCAACAAATTCTGGTTGTATTGTTGTAGAGTGAATCCCTTCGTTATGGAAGAATTCTTTTACTTTCTCGGCGATTTTCATGTATTCAGATAAATTTCTACACCTGCAATGAAATTAAAAACCTTAATTATCAATTGTTAACTTTAAGCATTTTCGAAGTAATCATTTTTTGATCAGTAATTTTACTGTTTAAAAAAAAATCGTCTTTTAAATATGAAATCTCAATTGTAGACACTGCTTTTCAAAATGTATTAAAAAGAAATCTAGATGAAGAATTCAGAATAACCAAAACAATTTCCGTTGAAATTACCTTCACAAATCAGTTCAATGACATTTTTATTGGGACAAAGAACTTTAGCTGCTGGTAGCATGCCAACAAAATATTTATTTTTGGGTATGGAAACATTCAATTTTATTTGAAACTTGCAAATTAAATTATTTTCTCACACGATAAAACTAAGAACAGTTCATGTGACCTAGTCTAATACAACTAATATGATGTTCCGCACCAAGGTACGGATCTTATCCGAGAATAACGTGTTTACTACAAACATGAACTATAGAATTATAACTGTAGTTCATTACCATTCAACAATGAGGTTGCAATAATAGAAAAATAAAATTTAGATAAATAGCAAAATTAGAGTAAAAATATGTAAAATAAGGTTTAATAATATATGTGAACCATCATTGTGTTGATTATATTCACAGTAAAGCAGTGACTGACGTTCGCCTCCTGTCCAACACTGACCTAATATGTGCCGATGCTATAATCCGATCTCCCGCCAACTGCCACACGTGGAATTCGTGGACAGCCAGTACTCCGTCCACCTTTTCCAATAATCTTCTTTGTATTGCGTCCACCTACAATATAGATGAAGATAAATATTCTTACACTGAAAGTTATCAAAGCAGCTGTATTTATAAATTTAATCTGTAAAACCGCGGTAAATTTTCAAAATTAAGCTGGCCGACCTCGAAAAAATTGTTAAATCTATTAAAATCTACCTGAATTTTTGCTACTGCGAGACAGTATATTAGCTGGTTTATTATTAAATGTTTTATTTTTAAAATTTATTAAAACAAATAAATAAAACTTTTTAACTTATCGATTACTTGTAACTGATGAATCCTAACAATAAACGAAGCACATACGCACGCGTAGAACAATTTAATCTCATAGATTATTAAAAATGTTTTATCATTTAAAACTATAAAAACTAATCTGACTAATGATTTAAGAAAAACGATAATTTTTTGACTCTTATGAGTATATGATTCTTTTATCTACCCATGGATTATAATCAGATAATCTGTGTATAAATTCAAATACTGATATAAATATCAAAGTTTTACAAATTACGAACTATAACTTCCAAAACTAGGTAAATCATTTGTAAAATGGTCTAAACAGGTCAATTCTAAACCAAACATGTTAAGAAACCTTCAGTGCATTTAAAATCAATTATAAGAACAATCATTGCATGTTTTTATGGATATATGGAAGTATTTTGAAAATGGAAGTATTTTAAAGTAGTGTTTATAATTTTTAGCGATAGATATCAGACATGAAATTTTTCAACATATCTCACGGGCCGGATCAAATCTTATAGCGGGTCGGATGCGGCGCGCGGGCCGGTTGTTGCCCACATATGATCTAAACCAACACCGTACTGATTTAGCGACATAGGATTCACAGACTTATTATAGTATTATAAAATTAAGCCATTGCATAAAACATGTTTAACTTCATATCGAAACAGAAATACCTACACGAATCTTATATTATCTAGATCGCAGACTACTCTAATCTATGTGCAAGTATGTCGACAACATACTTCCTGATAAATTTTAGTTATCTCCATGTGAACTACGTTCAGCATATCGCCGCCCTGTCAAGTTTTTGTCGACCCACTGCATGCAATGCCCTGCATAGAGTACTCACTCCTTTATCTTTTAATATAAACTGAAGATCTTTGGTGTTAAGTTCTATGCTCTGCCCTTATGCGGATTGAAAATTGTTGATGTCCTTTGTCATGAATGCAATGCGATGACAACGTCCAGGGCTGACGATTAAAATTTTCCTCGGTACCCCTCTAACTAGCATATTCGTACCAAATAATAATTCACTATTTGCATCACTGTAAATGCATATTAACGAATGATAGTGGACGTTTCTTACAAGATATGAGATTGAAAAAAAAAAACATTTGGCAAGTGTGAACATGTACCTAATGACAGCTCTTATCGTCATTTGTTAAGATAAAAATTTCGTGCGAAAGTTTAACAAATATCTATATTTGTTTTGTAGATATGACAAAACTGAAATAAAAGAACTTTAAAATCGTACATAAGTACACTATATTAAAGTAACTTACTATATTTATAACAAAATAAATATATTCTGTACTGACCTGTATATGGGTAGGTACCGTTTGTAACAATATAAGCGCTGACTCTCGCAGCAGAGGCCACACAGAGTGCAGTATCAATATGACGAGTACTATACTTAGCGCTGGGTCTATGTAGAATCTGTACTTCCACTTTGTTAGCCAGACTATTAAAGCTGAACACACTACTATAACCGAGCCTAGAACAATTAGAAAACATTGATGAGAAAATAACGTTACCATGCTCAAATATCAAATACCAATTGCACAATACACAAAAAAAAAGAAAATTCTTCGATTGCTTTCGGTATTGGCACAACAGCAAACCAAGCTTCGCTTGTTTCATTTCAGCTATAGCTAGACGTCCACCGTTGGATATAAACCTCCCCCTATCACATACTTCCACAACAAACGGTCGTGAATCCATTGAACCCAAAGATAGCAATTCAGTGATATTACCAATCGTTAGTTCATTTAGTCGAGTGTACCTGATTTTGTAACGTTTGGTACTGGTTTATCATTCTATAAACTTTTATCCCCAGTAATAGTTAGTTCTACACGCTATGTGGCATTCCCACTTAAATTTGTTAAACTCTATCATTTATATCGCTTACTCCGGCTTTTTCTCGAATTTCCTCGTTCTAGACTCTAATCTCGTTGTCGCTGTATTTGTAGCAGATAAAATTAAAAATAAAACTGAAAATAAGCGAGGTATATACGTGAAGTTCGAAGACTCAACGTCGTTCTAGATTCGCTGCCCAGTAGAGTTGGATTCTAGATTACATTTGCTTAATTGATAGTCCATCAAAGTCGGATTTGTCTAATCGGATGTCAGTAGAAATTGAATTTTCCTAATCGCATAGACTGACAGTTTAGAACAATAACGTGTTATAACCTATTACCGGAATGCCTGCAACATGGACATTTAACACAATTTTCCTATCATTCATGTCTTTTAGACTTGTGTATCTTGAGAAGCTCTAATAACATACATCCCCATAGACATGGAATCGAGGTCATTCTACTATTGCGCCATTATGACTATATCATCAACAAATCGAAAATGACTTGTATCCGTCGCTGGAGCTGAAATTTTCTACTTTCTTAAAAGCTACTTTCCATGCTCTGGTAAAGCCCCTATAAGCCCTCTGTAGTTGGATAGGTTGGGTTCTTTCATTCTATTGAGTTTGCTAAATACAACTGCCTACTTCGATAGACTGATAGTTTATGTGACATCGTTGGTCATACCACCGTCCAAGATCCGTTTTTCGTAATTTTCGAACTAACAATATCCACTGTCATTCCCTTCATTTTTAGTATAACCTGTTCTAAACGTTTATCTATACATATATAATGAAAATAGGTTGTCTTTGTTCGCTACTAGACGTATAGACATGGGACTGGGACCATTCGATGCGCAATGATTTGTAGATGGTTCTAGGCTGCTCATTTTTCGAATTCCGTAAATCCTTCGCCATTTTATTTATAAATAAAAATTACCCAGCGAAGCGGGCGGGGACAGCTAGTATATGATATTTGTTTCTGAAATATTTTTGGAAATCTTCAATCCTGTATATGTATAATGCTTTAAAATGATCGTTTCCTACACCATAAGCAAGTAACGTAACTCAACCAGCCAGAAAACAGCCATTATTTTTTTTTGATAAAAATAAGAATGAACGTTAATTCACTTTTCTTGTAATGAAATAAATGAAACAGAATTAAATTTTGAGACATCTATGTCCACTGTGCATGGACATGTTTTAGTGGCAACTTATTTAATTGGATATCCTGCAATAATACATGACAAGAACTATAAAATGCATTCTATAAAATAATAGCCCAAAATACAAATGAAAAAGATGAAAATCCCTAATAATAATAAATTATAGTTCCAATATACGTTTTATGTCTAACCCTTTTTTTTTAATTAGACAAATATTAAAAAAGGCAGATAGATACATTATTTCGAATCCTGTCGTGCGAAATTTATTCACTTCACTGGGACAAAATACATATTACTCCTGTCCTAGTCCAATTTCCAATACCGCCCTCGAACCTGACCTCGATTCCGGTGTAGGCTTTGGTTCCGAATTTAATTCCACTCACGACTTCGATCTCTGTTCTGATTCCAGTTCTGTTCTTGCTTCTGAGGCTAGTGCTGTACGCACCCGATCCCTGTTTCGTGTTCGGTTCCACTACGCTTTCGATCGATTTCGATCCCGCACCAACTTGTACTTAAAAAAAATCTATACATAGATGTATAAAAAAGAGAAGATGCACAGTTGCATAGTATTACGATGGCGAAAAACGGCTCAATGTGTACATTTTGTCTCTGTCTCACATTTTATGATAGCATTTTGTAGTGCCAAAGAAAAACAAAAGAAGGAACATTATTTATCATCTGACATTTCAACCGAAATGTCACAACATAAGGTTAATTTTTAAATGCAAAAAGAACAAGTAACGATAATTTTGTTATTGGAAGAAAATAAGTCATATTTTTTACAATTTACACGTGCTGTTCCAAAACAAGACATCAGTGGAGTAGTTTAATATTATTTTAAAATTTATTATTGTTTTTGGTTGAACATATAAAAAGAATCACAGTATATTTTTTTTCATACTAAAGCTTAATGTAGTAATTACCTAAGATAAAAATTAATGTGAATCTTTAATTTCATATCGGTGAAAATATTCATGAAAGAACTTGATAATTTCTAAAGTGTGGGATTATAATAATAAAATACTTTCTTATTATTTGTATAATAAAATATGATGTATCGTTAATTAAACATTAACTTATCATTGATGAACATAATACTTATATATAATTTGCTAAAAAACAAATCCAAATATAATTAGCATAATTATTTTTGGAATGGGTTTAATCTATTCTATGATTGATATTTATTATTTTATGTAATAAATATAACACAAATAGGAAATAAAAAAGGCGACTCCATTACTATAAGAACCATTTCTATTGTTAAGTGACCAACGCGACAACGCAATAAATGCGACATCGATGTTGCTTAGGTCTTTTTCTTTTAAGTCGGTTTATTTCTTGGCTTCTGATGCTACTTTAAATGAAGAAATACAAAATACTCATTATTATACATGATTTAGCACGTATTATAAACAATCTAAATTTTGCTTATCAAAAATAGAAATTCCATCATTTTTCATAGCTTTTTACGTGTCATTTTTGCATTTTTAATAGAACACTTCGACGTCCTTTCGAAAGGTGCGACGAAAGTACACTGAACGCAATGAGTGGTATAGTTGTCCGTTTTAGCACTCGCCTTTTGCGGCCTTTGTTGAACACGGGACTGTGTATCTTCTCTTTTCTATAGATCAATGGACAAAATTTGTAAATTTGGTAAAAAAATATATTTTGGTACACCTTGTTCTCTCATTGTTTTTACTGACACTATTAACCGTAGTTTCTAGACTTTATGTTTTGACAAGCGGAATGACGGGTATCCGTATATGGGCCGTTTGATCATCCATAGGCGTATTTATTTAATTTCAACTACATTTTAATATCATTAAAACCGCTAAGTGTAAAATGAATATGCAATGATTGTCGAACGATACCTTGATAACGCCGTTCGCTACTGGCCGGTCACACGCCCACCGCATCGACGATCGATATCATAGATTATGATATTTTTCAGCAGCAACAATCCATTATTGGATGTTTAGGATATACGTCTAAGGTAATAATGTAATGTTTTATCTTAACAGGCGCATGTAATTATTATTCGTTTATTTAAATGTTTTGAAAGTAAGCATCCTTTTTTCTCCAAAAAAACGGCTTGTCATCATTATATTCTTGGACTCTAGGAGTAATTTAATGGTTTTATTACAGCAAAAAATGTTTTGTTTAATTTTTTCTGGCAATTTAAGTCAAGAATGTTTAAATCAATTGTGTGAAATTGTAACGTTCAAGTTGCTACAGGATATAATGTAACACAATATAACATCGTACTGTTATGTAACATTACGTAATATAGTAAAGTGTAGTGTGGATCGACACATGAATTAGAATCGTCATCGTGCTAGATATCAGAAGAACAAGAGAGTGCGAGACTGAATTAGGTTGCATTCGGATTTAGGATAGAGCCATTACAAAATATGTTGTTATACTATGTCCAGGCGGACGAAGCTGGGGTCTAATGCTAGTATGCTGTACAGCTAACATGTACAATAAATAATGTATTTATTTGTTAATTTGCTGTTCCAAGCGTATTAGTTGCCTCTGAGGTATCAAGATATTTACAGAAGACGATGTGCAGTTTTTAAGACATTTTTAAAACTGAATGTCCTCCATATATGTAACAAAAATGATATAGCACATTAGCTTAATGGAAAAAAAATGCATCGATTTGATAAAAAACATTGTCAGGCATTAATGTTTACATATTTTTTGATTATTTTTACGAATAAATATTTCCAGCATAAAAAATCATATACATGATAGTTGTAGTAAATGCCCGATTGCTTCTAACAAAGGTGTGCTCCTTACTTTTACTACAATAAAAATTTAATTAAAACAATTTATTATACTTTAAGAAAAATAACCAAAATTGTAATAGAGTATTCCAATTTTTTTTTTAATGTAAGGCTATCGAGTTGATGTAATATTTGAAAACTAAGGTTTACATCGCGTAAAAAAAATTAAAGCATCACTCATTGCAATAAAAACACATTTTTGTGTGAAATACGGCGTTAAATTGCTTTACCAGTTTATTATTATTAATTCAAGAAAAAATAATGTCAAATAATTTTTGGCCAACACAGTCAGAACCAATATTTTGTCTATTCTGTTTCGTTAATCTCTTTCCAGAATAAAGATAAAAATCTGTCGATACTACGATAGTTGTTACCTCTTTGTTATATTTATAATATATAAGAATGCGAGAACAAATTAAATACACAATATACAAATAAACTAGAGCTAAAACTTTTTTGAGTTTTTAATAATAATTTATTAATCATCTTATTTGATAGTAACAAAATTGTTGTTGTTAAGTGATTTCTTTCTCTTTTTTACGTACAAGACTTTATAAAATAATTTAATAATACGACTGGTCTCATGATTCAACATTGGGTGCCTTTTTTTATTACTTAGCTTATTGCAATTACTCACCCGTAGCTTGACAAGTCATCGCCGAACGTCAGTCCCAATTCTAATGTTTTAATTTCTAATAATAGGCACTTTTGAAATGATGCAATAGCATCATTTATTTACGCATATATGATGGCCTTCAATGTTGAATCATCATGTACCAGCCATATTATTGAATTATCTCTATAAATTTTAAAGTTCTCAAAATGTATAATCGATAAAATATTCGGAAATGGATGAACCTTCCTGCGTTGTCAGACCGATTCGAGCGTAATTTTATTTTTATATTTCGTTGACTAATATTGATTTCAAATTCATGTTTTTCAATATTTCTCACTCCAAAAAAATGTATTGTCCTTGTTTCATAAATACATGAAACCAATATCAAAAGATTCAATTACAGTCATACATACAGGTAAAGCCAATAAAAGCGTATCAACGTTGTCTAATTTTAATAAAAAAAATATATGAAAACCTTCTTCAAAATAAAATATATATGACGTTTAATTCTCTAAATGTATTATTTTATATTATATTGTATTAAAAAATATTTTTAAGAAAGAAAAAAAGAAAAATATTTTTAACAACGAAATAATTTTAAAATAAAATAATATTATACAGTTTTATTTCCTAAATATTTAAAACTAGCTGCGCCTTGCGGTTTCACCCGCGTGGTGATGGAAAATTGTGATAATGATGATAGAAAGTATTTTAATTTTTCATCAATTTTTCAATGTTTTTATATTATTCTATTATTCGGGATCGAGACAAATTCAACAAATTAAAAATAATGAAAATCGGTACAGCCGTTCTCCAGTTATAAGTATTCGAACAACTATATTGTGTAATGTATGTAAGTTGGAACTAAGTATTTTTTATGATGATCTCACTAATAGATATTATAGGTATTATAAACGCTATAGTTTGTAAAGGATAGATAGGTACAGATGTATATGATGATTGATGGTAATGCAAAAGTTATAAATAGCTACTGTAATATACTCCTATAAACTATGTTAAACGATTTATTTCGTTCTGTATAAATATGCAGATGTTGCGATTTAGAAACGCGTGAGTAAGCCACATAGGGCTGGCCGTGGGAAAACATGGTGTGCTCAAACCTTTAAGGTTTGACCCTGCCGCTGAACCTCACTATAATATCACGCACCCGCTTGTTTATCGACATATTATTCAAATATTTATCCAAATGATGTATCGTAAAAGACAAAGTTTATCTATTTTAAACACCAGATGCGATAAAAGTATTTATTTTGATATAAGGATCAATTTGTTGCTACCAAATGTGCGTTAGAAATAAATTATCAATGTTTATTGTATTTACGGTTCCCTATTTTGGCGATAATCGCTTACACATAAAAGATAGATATATGCTGTCGCGGGCTTTTTTTGTAGGACTATTTAAGATAAACATTTCCATTATACATTATATACATGTAATTCCAACGGTTCTTGCGGTGCACGCCAGAATAGCTCACAGATGACAATTTTTTTCTTACTTCCATGACACTTATCTTTATATTTAGGATAATTCACATTATATCTTTATTAATTATAGCCTATGTGTTATTCTAATGTATAAGCTATATTATTATAAAGTTTCATCAAATTCCATTCTGTAGTTTTTGAGTAAAAGAGTAACAAACATACATTCTTACAAACTTTCGCGTTTATATTAATAGGATAAATAACTAATGGTTTTTGAAGTCAGTTCCCGTTAAAGATATGTCAAAAACAAGAGAGTTGCAGTTTTATAGATTATAGTACTTCAGAATTGCTGAGCTAGGGCGCGGACAGACAGACAAACGGACGTACGGACACGACGAAACTATATCCCTTTTTGACTACAAAATCCTAAAACGCTACTTTATATTTCAAAGGTACAAATATCATTTAATTGATTTAGAAAGTATCAAATGGGAGTTAGCTGTTTTTTCGTAAGAAATTATGAAATAATAGGATTGGAAATTATAACCTCAACTTTCAAACTGAACTGCACTACCTGTCTTTATACTATATTTATTTTAAAGCGACAACTTATCTTTAAAAAAAGTACAATTAATATTTTTCTGTTGTATGAAGTAAATGAAAATTATAAATAATTATTACGCTAATTCCATCAGATATTTCTGTAATAAGTAGAGTTGCTTAATTGGGTGATTATAAAAACAAAGTAGACTGAAGACAGCTTAAAATGTACAGTATAATATTGTAAACTAGAAGGATTAAAACTTAAAGAAACCTACACTGCATTATTTTTTCTGATTTCCAAATTCCGTTTTCTCGTGATCTAAGAACTAAGAATTGGGTCACCCTACTTTTGTCGTGGGCGTAGTTAGACATTAAAATTTTGAAGCATTGGAATAATATCATTATACAAAAGGAAAATAAATACACATAAAAACAATTTATAGAAAATTGAGATTAGAGACGAGGAAGGAGACCATAACAGGTGCATAAACCATATTATTAAAAGTAAGTGCCTCTAAGAAGAGAGGCCTATACGTTCTTCCATAATGTGCTCTAGGCTGGCGATGTGTGAAGAATACATAGAAAATCTCTGGTACTATAAAAAAGATCTGGTACTATGACTCTGGCGTCGTTTAAAGTATATCCGACAATTGGAAAAAGCCGTTAATAAACGATGCGTATTTAAGAAAGCGGACAACAAGGCACTACTGTTCGGTCCGGTAAGCGTGTTGGGTCTATAGATCCTTTTGTAAAAGTGTGATAAGCATAGGAAATTTGTGATTCGTCCTTTATGATTTATTCGTGTAAATGGCAATGAGATAATTGTAAATATGTACAATGCAAACCAAGATGTGCAATTGATAAAAAAGTGGTACGCCTGTAGAAAGCTGCTACGTCACGAATCGCTCTATTTACGGAACTGAAGATGGGTCATGATGGCGAAGAATTTTTATACTTTCTTAGTTATTTTAGTTGTTTATAACCATATAAAACATTACCGCGTACTAGAAAAAAAATCGATGGTCGTCTTTCATTATAACAGATTTGATGTTGTACATTTTAGTTCGAGTAAAAGCTCTTTATAAACATTCAAAGTTTCAAGGATTTTTCTTTGAAAAAATAGAACATGTGACACAGTTTAAAAGAAATTACTCCCCTGCCAAGTGTTACATGTTTTCATTTTATTTCATTGTAGGTATTTCGCCTGCATAAAAATAATTTCAACTGCGTATAGTAGCAGCGCTCCCGAGTACATTGACCCACAAACAGAAGTAAATAACTTCTGTGTTGATGACCGTTTTTTCTACTTCCATCTTCGACCTCCTTCTTCGACTTAAATTATCTTTCATATTTTCGTCGACGACACCATTAATTGTTGTTTAATTACTTATGCGCTTTTGTTAATATAAATAAAATTCGATCTTGTTATGTGCATGCCCAAAATGTGTAATTTTTCTTTTTTTCGATATTTTCAAGCCACAAATTTACATTGGATACAAGGTACATTTGCTAGTATCAAATAATTCATAAATACATATATCAAGATACATTAGCATATTTAATTCAGTTCTAAAGTACGAAAACATTCCAAATAGCACATGGTTGCCATGTAATTGTTGCCTTAAATAGTTGTATTATCTAAATTTCATTTTTTAGTATATTAAAAGTAAAGTGGACAGGTGACCGCCACATATGTACGAGGCTGACCAGTAGTTGAGCGTATTTGCTAAAAAGAAAACAAAGAAGTGGGCGGCGAAATAAATATTTGTTGTTTGTCGTATGTATCAGTTTCCGGTTTACGGAGGTGATGCCGCTCATATGAACGTTTACGTGTCGATTAATTCATGTAATACTCATTGCATATGTCTTGTGAACGGTAAATTGTAAAATTCAATTCCTCGTTTAAGACTTATTGAGAACTGTGTGTTTGTGGCAGCGGAGTACCGATATCTCTCAGTGTTAAGTCTGTTCCATTTTAGAATAAATCGATGGATTACAGAAGTACGTCGGTTTCAGTGAGCGAAACTCAATGGTAACAGAACAGATGAATAAAAAAATTATTAAGAAAGCATGTAAACAATATTCAATAACAGGTTCATCAAGTGAACTATTTGCGTTGACATATCTGGTAGCAGAATAAGTCTTTTAATCTTTAACATTTAAGTACAGAACGCATTGATCTATTTGCGTTTTATTTTTAAGAAATCTTTCGTGTAATGACTTTTTGTTAAAACTTTTATTTAATTTTTGATTTTTAGTGAATCTGAAGTACACTAACTAATTTGTCAGCAGTAAGCAGTTAAGGAATACAATTGATTATCATATTCGACTACGACAATTACTTCATCATAATGACGTTACGGTAGTTGACTCAAATATCCGGATAGCCTATAAAAGATTCGGCCGAGTATCGTTAATTTGCTCCTACGAATTGAAGAGTTCCCGTTACTTTCTCATAGATCCCATTATCAGAACCTAACCAAACTCTCTACAAACTACCCTCGAAGCACACCCTTTTCAATAAAAAAGCATTATCAAAATCGGTTGGCGTGATATTGAGTTATTCGTCCATTTGTCGCGCAAATACTCAATACAAATTTAAGATTTATATGATTTTCTCATGGAAACCATTGTCGGAACTGAACCTAATGAAAATGGGACCACACGGAAGCACCAGCTATCAAATAAAAAAAGAATTATCACAATTGGTCCACCCAGTCGAAAGTCCTGAGGTAACAAATATTAAAAAAAACAGTCGAATTGAGAACCTCCTGCTTTTTAATTTTGTAGTCGGTTAAAAAATCTATGTATGCGTAGATTTGAATTTTTGTGAAAAAGTCTCGAATCATTCCAAGGACCCGAACTATTCAAGGAAATCGAGTATTTAGAATAATTCAATGCTCGATTTGATTAGAGCAGGACGTGCCAAATTCTACAATACCTATATCCCTTTATAATATACCTAACCTTGAATACTTTTGAAATGGTATGTCAATAATTGCTCAATTTAGCACTTTGATAAGACTTGTATCGGCAAAGTGGGACGAGGTTAACGTGTTAAAAAATAATGAAAATGATTCAGTTGTACTGCCTCCTGCAACTGCCGAATGTTTCTTTATCTGTATGTAAATATTATATCTGGTTAAATTGAATCGTCATAAAAAAATATTTTTGTTATCGTGGTACGATAGCTCGGTAGGGACAAAAGCCGCCTCTGATATCGTTCCATTCCGTTCCATGTCAGATATATGAATTTAATTTATTGATATTACACATTATTAGCATTTTTAGCAAAGTGCATAATTTTGTTCGCATTGCTACAAAAGGCTAACTTGCCGCTTTGAAAATCGAAGATTTGCAAAAATTAGGGAAGTTCTTGGTTTGGGTTCGATTTTGAAAAATCGAATTATCATCATATCTCGACATTTTGATATTGATAATAGATTTCATGTTTTATTTAAGACAACTTGGAGAATTTCTGTCCAATCGATATTTAATCTATTCCGAAAATTTTTGTATTCAAAAATCGCGTCAAATGCCGCCAAATGAATAAAAATCGAACGACGCGTTCAATAGATATTGCAGTTTGATAATTAAAAAAAAAAACGTTTTTTTTAAGATAACTTGGAGAATCCCCATCCAATCCATTTTCAACCCATTATAAAAAAATTTACTTTCATAAAACCGCGTTAAATGCCGCCAAAGAATGAAAATCGAACGACGCATGTAACAGATGTAGTTTGAAAATTTTGAAAAAAAACCTTTTTTTAAGTAAACTGAGAATTTACATCTAATCAATTTATGGCCGTTTACAAAATATTTTTCACGAAAAAACCCGCGTCAAATACCATCAAATCACTCAAAGTTAAATGACGCGTTCAAAATCCATTGAAGTTTGAAAATTTCCAAAAAACATTTTTGTTTTAATATAACTTCATGGATTTCCTACCAATCGATTTTTGACCCTGTATAACATTCATTGTGATTAAAAAACTGCATTAAATACCCTAAAAATAAAAAAAAATGTTTAATACATTCAATACCTATCACAGTTTGAAAATTGCCTAAGACTTGTCTTAAGGAAGCTTCAAAGTTTATGAACCAATCGACTTTTGACTGTATTTTAAGAACATTCCTTAAACTATTCTAACGATAAATTTCAAAATCTAACTAGCTCTTCTGCTCAGAAAGCATAGTCGGTCGTTCCAAACCTCATAAAAACCGGTAGGTTCGATCGAGAGATATCGTCAACAAAACATTTGCAAAAAAGATTTTTTCCAACAAATTGCAGTTCTTTTTGGTTTAATATTTGGTAACTTTCTTTACTACAAACGAATGCCGCAAAGCAGATCAAAATCGAACAATTCGTTCGATAGATACCGTAGTTTAAGAATTGAAAAAATAGCTTTTCACTATTTAAATTTAGCTATTTGGGCTTGAAGAGCAGAAAACGTATTAAAATGATATTTTTGAGTTCGGTAAGCTTGACGAAGCACAAAAATCGATTTTCTGCACTCAAGCTCAATAATTTACGATTTGGTATGTTTTTAAAGACTTTCAGCTTGAACTAGCGAAAAGTTTCATGAGTGGTGTATAAGACCAACTGTTTTGTCGGATTTTTGAGCTCGAAAAGCTAAAAGATAAATTTTTGAGCTTTGAAGTAACTGTATTTTTAAGTTTAAGGAGCTCAAAATCATTAATAATAACCATAGCGGGAAATTTTTGATATGATAAATAAAAAAATCAAAAAGTCAACCGATTTACAGATTTTTTTTATTTATCCCTCTGCTCTTCCATTTACTTCCTTTTCTTGTCTATAATTTTGAATTCATTATATTACAACGAATTATTTTTATTTATTTACATATTTATAAACTAACACTTGTACCCCAGAAGGATAGGCAGAGATCTCCACATGGCACGATCTTCGCATACCTCTCATCCTTCACCTGCTGATATCCATCAATCGTTTCATGGAAGTTGGTTGGTTTAGTATGTTTACAATTCATTTGTAAATACATCTTCAGTGAGAGTTGAGAACTAACCAGTCGAAGTCATCGACGAATGCGTCTCTTTGGAAGAAACCGTCCACTTTGATAATAAAGAAAAAAAACCGGCAAGTGCGAAACATAGAAAAAAGTGTAACAACGTAGTTTTTTTATTTCTTCGCAGTAACGGTTTTGGAATCCTACATTGAGCATGGTCCGACATGCTCTTAGTCGGTTTTTTAATATATCACCGATTTAGCATAGAATTGTTTTAGGGCGACCCTCGCCAACCCTTCCACCACATACATCGCTCTATGGATTTTTTGTGACAGTTTACATTGTTTTTATCCCACACAAAATGACAAAAACGGAACCTTTATAGTTTAGTCATTCAGTTTTATAAACTTGAACAGCAGTTTATTGTTTATTAATTTCATTTTACAGCACAGCGGTTTAATGTCTATCAATAATTAGTTATTATGTTTACTTTATATTTATTTTTTATACCCATTTTGCTAAAAATAAAAATAAATAATAAAATCTAAGTTTCTTTGACATTATCATCGTTTTTAATTCAATTATTAATTTAATTTATTTAAAAAGCGTCTAATTCTTCCCAAGAAGCAACTTTTCTAAAAAATACTGAAGATCGAAAACTTTGGTTAACATAAAATAAGAGGATTATTGGATTTTTTTCAAACTGCGGTTTAAATATTATTTCATATCCATACAATTTATCCTTCATTTTTTAGGGTTACCACCCAAAATGGCAAAAACGGAACGCTTTTAGCTTCATGTCCGTTCCGCATGTCGCAGACATTTCATTCAAAAACTACAAAACGTATATTGATGAAATTTATAGTTAGGTATCTTGTATAAGCTGCTACTCAGTTTGGTAGTTACACAATAAAAATAAGTAAATAAATATTTCTAAGTGGGGTGGCACTCCATACATGTAACAGAAGCTGAAAATTTTTTTTTTCAGCAAACATCAACGTGTGGCACATATTTCGATGGTTCTTTAAAAAAAAACATTTTAAGGTTTTTAAGCACTTTTCTAATTGGGTAAACAATTTCGGAAATAATCGCTCTGAAAAAATTGTGTTCCCCCCAAAAAATATGAAAAAAAAAAGTTTAAAAACACGATTTAATGATAAATCGAACTAAAAAATAATCAAAAATAATAAAAAATAATATAGGAATAAAATAATGAACGAAAAATATTAGTATTATGGTGCTACAAGCGTGGGACGCTTTGTACCATACCTTTTGTACCATTTTTGGACTAAATGTACCAATCGAATATTTTCGAAAACTGATTTATCGAGCACCCCACTATTTTTTTAACATTAATATTAATATTTTTCGTTCATTATTTTATTCCAATATTAAGAATTATTTTTCACATTTTATTTCGATTTATCATTAAAGTGTGTTTTTTAGTTCTTTTAAACTATAATTTATTTTACTAAATTTTTAGTATCAAATCGATATCAATAGTATTTATAACCAAGAGCCTTGATTTTAGAATATCTTACGTGTGGCAATGAATTTAAATTTATAATATTCATTTGTGTCTACGTAACCTTCTCATTTCATCTAACGCGTCACTATTACATGGAACTTTCCCTGTTAGCTCTGAGCAATTAAGTTCGTCCACTTGAATACCATTTCGTGACCTTCCGCGACTTACGCTACATAAACCTGTCTGCCAGCAAACAACCGAGAACTAATAAACAACTGCATAATCAACCGTGCAACATTGCATTGACGACCTGCGGTTGACGCTAGCGACGTGACATTTTGAAACATCCTCTTGCCATCCATCCCTCAGCACCATGTATAAAAAAGAGAAGATGCGCAGTTGCTTACAATTTGGATCACGAAATATGGTTCAAAGTGTTTTGTATTGTACTTTGTCTTCATCTTACATTTTATGATAGCATTTTGTAGTTCCAAAGAGAAACAAAAGAAGGAACATTATTAATAATCTGACATTTTAACCGAAATGTCATAATATAAGGTTCCTGTTTAAATGCAAAAAGAACAAATAACGATAATTTTGTTATTCGAAGACAATAAGTCACATTTTTTTCAATTTACACGTGCTGTTCTATAACAAGACATCAGTGGAGTGGCTTAATATTATTTTAAATTTTATTATTGTTTTTGGTTCAACAATAATAGCAATAAGTAGTAGTAATCGGTAGTATATTTTTCTTCATACTAAAGCTTAATGTAGTAATTACCTAAGATAAAAATTAATGTGAATCTTTAATTTCATAATATCGGTGAAAATATACATGTAAGAATTTGATAATTTCTCAAGTGCTGGATAATAATAGTAAAATACTTTCTTATTATTTATATAACAAAATATGATGATGATTATTTAAACATTAACTTATTATTAATGAACATGATACTTATATATAATTTGCTAAAAAACAAATTCAAATATAATAAGAATAATTATTTTTGGAATAGGTTTAATTTATTCTATGATTTCCTTTTAGAGGTGATTTTATGCAATAAATATAAAATAAACAAAAAATAAATAAAAAAGGTGACTCCATTACTTATAAGAATAGAGTCTCTATTGTTAAGCGACCAAATAACGTGACAATGCAAGAAATACGAGACCGGTGTTGCTTAGGTTTATTTCTCTTAAGTTGATTTATATCTCAGTTTTTGATCCTACTTTAAATGAAGAAATGTAAAATACTCATCGAATACTCATTATAATACGTGATTGAGCACCTGTTACAAACAAACTAAATTTGGCTTATTGAAAATAAGAAATACGATCCTTTTTCATAGCTTTATGTAATTTCAAAACTTCGATCTTTTCTCAAAATTATTAAATTCAATTTATTTTCTAAATTTTTATCAAACTTATTAAATTTTATAATGTTTTAATAAACTAATTTTTTTCCCATTCTCAATTTCAGATTTCACAAAATTTCAGAAATTAAAAGTTTTCCAAATTTCATATGTTAAAATATGAAATTATTGTATTGCTATCGGTCCTTGATAAACCTACAAAGTTTAAATGAAATCTGACTGTTTAAAATGGGTCAAAATCGCGTTCAAAAAGAGTCGGTTACAAATAAACATACAAGTGAAACTAAGAAAAGCTTTTAATAACGAAGATAACACTCAATAAATACTTTCAACGAAAATTATTTTGGACATGATCGGATATACTACTTTTGAGTTATTGCCCAAAAACTGTGCTTCTCAACAAAAGGACATAAGTGCCATGAAGATACGCTCTTTCGCTGATGCACTTTAGTTTACACTAGTTTTAATAGTAATAGTCGACATACCTATTTATTTTTCTAGTTTAAGGCGACTAAAGTGCTTATAACTATTATGTGCGGGAAACAAGGAAAAAGTGTAACGTACTTTTTGCATCTCTTGTACATTTCTTTGTAATAATTGCTTCGAAACCCTACAATGGGCATGTCCAATATGCTCTTGGAAAGTTTTTTTTCTTTTCAGATGACCAATCCACTGCAATATACGGTAAGGAAGGTGCGCTTGTCTCAAAAATTTCATTTTTGATGAATTACCTTCGAATGCATGATGTTAATTTATTTGTTCTAAATTTTCAGTATTTTAAACTGACACTACACAATTAGCCACCATACATGTCGGTCTGGTATGATGCTTTTACTTTGTAATGAAAACCTTGACGTTGTTCTTCGTGCTACTTAAAAAAAAACATATGTATAAAATCATAAATAGAATAAATGTTTTTTAATGAGTTATTGTTAAGTGAGTATGCCAACATAATGTATGGAAACCGATTACATGCTAAATTACAAACTATCAATGCACAATTTTCTGGTTTTAAGCACGAGCATTTAGCATGACTAATTTCTGTCATTACTAATTCCACTAGACCAAATCTGTCGTCGGAAATTTTCTTTTTTTTTTGTGGCCCCATAACGAAATCCTGTTAATGTAGATTTCGTGTAAACATGGTGTTATGAAGTTCGTTTTTAAAATATATTAAATATATGTTTCAACGCTTTTAACACAATGTAAATTTGTAGTATATTTCATCATATTTAATTTTGTCAATCGATACAAGATTGATGCAGATATGAAGTAGAGTCGTTCATATTACATTATAGTATTTTAGTGATAATAACTTTTCTGGTGCTTTGACCCCACTAATAATTCGCAAAATAACATAATTGTTATTAAAATTGCAAGCAACTATTTGTAATTCTGTAAGTACGTTCAAACGTACTTACATAATTGTAATTGGTTGTTATTAACGAGGAGTTCCTTGGTGAACAAAAGTCATGCTAACAGTATCGGGATATGATTAAAATTCAAATTAAAAATGACATCATTGTCATTGAATTTGTATGGTTACAAAACTGAACGTACTTAGTTACAAAATTGCAGGTGGTCGTTATTATCGAGAAGTTCCTTTGTGAACAATGAGTTATGTTAACAGCACCGGGTTTTGATTGAAATTGTGTTTTACTGTAAAAAATAAACGCTATAGTTTTATGTTGATACTGTTAACAGAATTGTTTCTAGATGCGACACGGTTCTAAATACAGTATTTCTGTCGAGTAATTGTACTGTAATCAGAATTAAATTAGTTTCAGCCAGATAGGCCGAAAGGAAGTCGTTAAAAATTCGATAAGAAAATAGAACTCAAATATACTGATTTAATTAAAAACAATTCAAATAAATGTTGTGAGAAAAGGCAAAGATTACGTCATAAGTAAATACATTACAATGCAGAACAAATAAAGTGTCCAAAAGTTTGGTATGCCGTAAGTTTCGTAATTGATGTTTCAAATTATGCTACCAACATCCATAGGCCCGAACTTCCGCCCTCCCCTCTTTTAATTAACGAGATGTATAGGCGGTGTTTCAGCTATGGTAAACGAGTGGCTATAGCATCGAAAATGTATATAACCTATAAATCAATTAGTAATCATAAAAAAGCGAATTCGAAATCAAGACCCTTTACAAAACAAAGAAATTTTAAAACATCTAAGATTTTTTGTTATATGTTTCTTACAGATTTATGTAGTTCTACTTGTGTTTTGTACACTGTATGAAATTACATCTTCCTTGTCTACTCTTTGTTCAGTTGGAAGTTGGAAATAAAGCATATATTATTTGTTTAGTCGCTGAACAAATAATGTCAGTTTCTGACCTCTCAAACGAGCCCCTTTAAATAGAATAGTAAAAACAGTTATGTAACTCCATTGCACAGCAGCCATTCTCTTACAAGAAATGAAATGCCATATGATTTTTTGATAATATTCAAAAATTCGAACTTGATGAATGTGTTTTGTTAAAGTAATGAGGAACAAGAAACTAAAGTTTTATACAAAAACTAGCTTTTTGCCCACGGATTCGCCCGCATGGAGATAGAATGTATTTCCATCATTGATCGATATTACTGTTAATTCAAATATCGAACGGGCTTCTAATTCTGATTATGGCACTGATCTCAATTACGATTCTGGTCATGCCACTGATTCCACTCCCTGTTTCATACTCCAATTTGATCCTGGTTAAATTTTTCATTTTGGTCCCGGTTACGGTTCTCGATTGCTCACCTGCTCCCCACCTTGCTTTTAATTTAGCTTCCGCTACTGATCATTTGGACGGAGGCAGGCCAAATGCTAGAGTCAAAATAAAATATAGGCTATTGTGGTAACCCAGAATAACAATTTTATTGATTTTGGTGATTGCAATTCAGACCTCTCTTTTGCGTCGTGGACCTGTAACGTGTCAGTTGTGTGTAATATTTAATACGAATAAATAGTGAAAACCTAATTTAAAATCTTTAGCTTACATATAAACGAAGAGAAATAAACTCCCTGCGGATAGGTAAAACTATAATCACCAAAGGGGTAAGCAGACGTTTCCACAGTTATATTGCTTGGATAGAGTGTAGCTTTTTATAAATGAAAGAATTTTAGGATCGGTGTAGTGGTTCGTTTCAATAGTACAAATACGTCAATGAAGTCAGGGTCAAATGCTAGTAGTAGGTCAATAAAAAATGTACGTATATGAATACAAAGTTGTGTAAAAAAATCAAAAGAATCGGCAAAGAACTTTAGGATTGTTGTGATTTTGAACAAACGAACATTAAAATTTTATACAATATATAGATTTAGTACCTGAGTTACTCGAGTTTTGTTTAGTGTCTTTCATGTTTATCGTGAGAATGTGACAACTTCCCGCGGGAAAAGCTGTTAATATTCATTAGCAATAATATGTAAATAAATATATAATATGCAAAATTACATTAAAAACGAACATTAATTGGAGACGTTTCTGCATAATTTATAACCCTAACTCAAAAACTAATGGTGCCCCTATACAAAGTTTCAATCTCCATTTTATATGACTTGATTTTTTTTAATTCAATCTTCTTGTCTCCTTGCTTATTGGATTTTTGCAAAACTTTAAAAACAATTATTTTTCATTTTCAATTAATCAAAGCGGAGTTTTTCGAGCGAATCATTAGTTCGAAGAGTAAATAATTGTCTGTGTGCGTTTGCATCACTTTAGCGACATTCCAAGGAAATAGCTTCCGATTTAAAATTAGTCTGTGCGTATTGTATTTCATTAAGTTGAGCTGTCTAAGTGCAAAAAACATTGTAGATAGTGCTATCCAACAACTATCATTTTATTTTACTTTACGTAGTTTGACATTCACAAGTATTTCAAATACAATCGAAAAAAATATTCCCGGTAAAGTAAATTCTCAAAATTTTATCTTTTGCTATCTCAATATAACATAAATTTTCGCATTATCATTTGCTTTGACACTTTTCGACTTAAAAATGTGAAAATGATGGCAGACATTTTCAATTTATATTTTTAGTCAACTGTTTTGTGTCAGCCAGAAAAACAGTTTCTTCTGTCATGTAGATAGATTAAAGTTAAATATCCGTGAAATTATCTCCAAAATATATATAGCAATCACCGTTTCAGTCACAAAAACTAAATTAGATAATTGCGCGATATATCGTACGAGAGCGGGACGCGTAGAAAGCTAGAATCTACGTCGCCGCTAGCGGAACAAATCATTGAGACAAAAAGCATTGTCTTGGAGTTTGTTTATTCAAGACGTCGAACGGCCCGACCTACGGCTACCGTCGCTAATATGATCTGTTCACGCGACCGCGAAAGTACAGGAATGCGGTGTTGGTCAAGGATTGCGAGAAAAATATTAGGTGGATATGCCGTACTTCGCGAAGCAGCCATAAAAAAAAATATAGATATTGGCGAAAAACAAAATCTGTAATAGAACTAATTAAGAAAATTTTCTGAATGTTTTTCGTTTTATATAAGAATATTTTACAATTTAGATATTTATTTAAAAATTTGCAGCTTTAATATGAGGGATACAAAAGCATCGCATTTAGCAAATGCAGAAACAAAAATGGGATATATTATTATACACTGGATTTTGCCCGCGGCTCCGCCCACGTGGACATGAAACCTCATCACTAACATCGACCGATCACTCTGTTCACCATGACACCGATGTTATCCCTGCTTTCGATTTCAGTCCTGGCTCCACTTCTGATTACAATCCTGGCCCCGATCTATATTCCCGTTACTTACGAAAATATATATGATTCACCCGCGACTCCAGCCGCGAGGACATATAACGAATTCTTTCATTTTTTATATCGACCGTGATCCCGACCTCGGTCCTGTTCTCGATTCTACTTCAGATGGACCCATATTCTTACACCGAAAACAGTGCCGCAAAACTTTTTGCTATGAAACGATCTCATTTTCGCTGTTGATCATGATCGCGGACCGGTCGCGATTCCGATACCGAACCGATATTGGACTTGAATCTCTCTTGAACATTTTTGTTATCAATAACCGATCAGCATATGTAAAGAATAAGTTATAAGATCACGCAAGCAAAGTCGCGAGTAAAAGTTAGTATCTTTATAAATTATAGCCTACATGTTATTTTAATGTTCAAACAGTTTCAGATAATTCTATTCAGCTGTTGAAACGTGATTGAGTAATAACATCCAAACATACAAACTTCCACATTTATAATATTAATAGGATAGTATATATATATAAACAACACACATATCTATATAAACGTCTTTAGCACGTCTGCGACGCGAGATATTGTTGATCCAAATCTAGACTTGAAATGGAATATTTCTTGTAAATAAATCGATACATCTTTGTTTGAATTACATAGGTATATTTTTTGATCACCTCCACTTTGTGAACACTAGTAATGATAAATCTAAATTATACATAACGCAAAAACATGTCGCCCGATTTTTTTCGCAATTCTCGGAATGATTTGTGTATGAAAATAAAATTAAAAAAAATCTCACCTAGAGCGTCCGACAGCACGTGTAGAAAGACGCCCTTCATGTTCAAATACCCCGGGTCCGTGGTCTTCCTCCGCGGCGTTTGATTGGAAGAAGTCTTGTTCCGCTTGTTGGGCGGCACCATTTCGTCAGTTTCTTCCGTGTCGGTGGTGTTATGCCCCAGCGCTATGTTCGCGTTGCTGTTCACCACTTCGGACAGGTGTCGCACGTTCGCCGGCGGCGCCACGGTGATGTGACCGCCGTGCGAGTGCGAGTGAGTGTGACTGCTGCCGTGCTCTACGAAATTGTAATTATGACAATTGAACAAAGTAAATTGATTCAATTTTTCATGGGGGCTCGTTTAAAAGAGGACATTTTCGTACTGATGTAGAGATATATTTTTTGTCTAAAATAAAAACCATTACACGATCCGTCTCCAACTGTTTGTCGCTCGACTATAGGCTCCAGGGAGGCTGGGCGTATTCAAATGCGGCTTTTACGTACAATTAATACCGCCTGACAATGGATGCGAGTTATGTGGCGTTGCGATACGCCTTCAAATTAGTATGCAGTGAGTGAAAACATTTACAATATTGAAGAAGAAAAAAAAAAGAATTACGTATTTCCAGGCGGTCGTACGCAGCGGCGGCGGCTGGTCGTAGTATAAATAAAACAATAGTATAAACTAACAACAACAATAGTATAAAAAAAACTCCTTATTTAAATAAGGTGATTAAATCTGATACAATACTATAACAAATACGTGTAGGTATATAGATTAATATATATATATATATATATAACAAACATACATAAGCACCACATAAATTAATACGTGGTGCTTATGTATGTTTGAAATTATTGCACCACTTCATCATAAAATACTTCAATATAAATATGAAACTGTTACATTTTTTTTTATTTAAAAAATAATAGGAACACAAATATATATAAAGACGCCTACACAATTTTTTCTATAGTTTATAATGTCGGAGGAATCAAGATAAGGATATATTTTTAAACAAAGTCGATTCTGTCGGATTGCGCATCGTATAACAAGATAAACATGCATTGTTAAGTAAGGTCACAACGAGTAGATATGTCTTGAGCATTTATGACAGAAGTTCGTTCAACTTTTTCAAATGAATACTGTATACTTTAGCTGTTTATGTATATCTCTGTGTTTGTTTAAAGCAGTTTTAAACAAGCTGATATTTACCCGAGCTTTAGCTATCAAAAAAATACTAAACGTAACTGATGCAATCAATGTTGAATTATATGATAATGAATTTAATAAAAAATAAATAAAAATAGATTTAATAAAGTCAAATATTTTGTTAGAAATAATTATTAAATGCTGTCTGATGTTGCAAGCCAAAGCATATGTAATTTTCAAATAATAATATTAATTATTATGTTACATAATAATATTATTCACAAACATCTATTTTATTTATTTATTATTCAACAGCATAATGCTCTTTCAACCTTTTAACAATGCGAGCATTTTCCCTTCTTAAACTTCAAAAAAATGAGGACATTCTATGTACGTGTATATGTATTTTTTTTTAATATTTTCATCAATTGTAAATCAATTTTGATTATTTTTTGTTCGTAAGGGTACTCTCGAAGTGGTCCCATAGTCACCAAGTCAGGATCTGATGACGATATCTCTGAGAAATCGAAGGATCAAATATTTGTGCACGAATGATGTGTTTAACCTCTTTTTCTAAGATATTCAAGTTTTTGGGTCTGGTAATTATTCACACTGCTAAGTACTATATCATCCCATACTACCGAGCTGATGCTGATGATTAAAGCCACATCACTCTTTAACGGTCAGGAGTTAGGGGATGACCTGCGATTTGTCGCCAGAAACTGCTCTTCGATGGCTATTAGTAAAACCTAATATAACATCGAATTAAAATAAATTGCTCATTAATCTACCTCCATATTTTCATTCATTTATATAACTCTAACGTGACAATCGTAGCAGGAACATAGTAATAACAATAGAAACAGAGTGAATTAATTGAATGTGGAAATGAATAAAAATGTAATCTGTAGGCATTACAGAACTTTTATAACATAAAGAATGGATATAATTTATGAAGTTTGCATAAGAATAATTTGGTGATCGCACTGCAACTAAAAATATACAGACCCTGAGATGATTACCAGCGGACAGTAAATTCGGGATCGGAACTACTTTTCCACTTGCTTCGTACAAAAGTAAAGGTGATGTCTGGCCAATTTTATTAACCACGGCTTAATCCACATGCAAAGTAATTAGATGAATTATAAAGTTATAATATTATTCGATAACTAGAAAAAGTGAAGAAAAAAAAAAATTTTTTTTAATAAAAATAAAAACTGCCTTTAAAAACACATTCAAATAACTATTTGAATAAACTTCAAAAGCAACTAATTAATTGTTTTTAGAGTCGGTTTCAGCTAGAGCACTATGAAACGTTAAATATCAAGTCAAAAGGAGATATTCTTCTAAGGCGACAAATTTTTGATTTATCTTTAGTTTTTTTTTATTGTAATATACCGGTTTTCTAAAAATAAAACTGCTCAAATTCCAGCATTCGTTATAATTGTATTTCTGTATCCTTTCATTAATTATTCGTTTATGATACTAAGCAAAAATTAATATAATTACTATTTGTCAATACAATACTCTTGTTAATAATTGTACTAAATAATTCAAATAATATAGAATAGTGAATCACGTCGACAACTACATTGTAAGTCTATATATATTTTTTTTTTGTTTTAATCCCCTATCTCTATACAATAATTGTCCAGGCCAAATGGCTAGGTTAAATTAGATTGTTTTTTTGCTATACGTGTTTTAATAATATTTTTAATAACGTTAATTTAATAAACTACTTAATGCATTTTCCATTCACGTATTGAATACCGAATCCTATTACATTAGATGGAAATATGATAATGC
Organism: Eumeta japonica; assembly: GCA_005406025.1. Classification (NCBI taxonomy): domain Eukaryota; kingdom Metazoa; phylum Arthropoda; class Insecta; order Lepidoptera; family Psychidae; genus Eumeta; species Eumeta japonica. The sequence goes on along the minus strand of BGZK01000440.1, from coordinate 390,050 downwards.
GAAACCTGTGACGATCAGCATAAAATGTACTGGAACCGAAAAAATAATGGCGTGTGTCAATTCCGACACGCGACTGGAATTTACTCGTTAAGAACGATTTTTTTTTATGGAATAAGTATATACTTTTATTCATATTTATTTACATCGGTTTAATAAAATATATCACATAAATAATTTTACACAATAAAACTTTGAAACTCCAAAGCTACAGATTAAACTATCAGTAACAATGACAATAACGTCTATCACTGTTTAATCTAAAAGCTTAATTTATCAGAGTAAAAAAAATAAAACAATTAAAAATCAGTAATAGGAGTAAAACGTATGCGTTCAGTATAAGCGTAAATATGTTGTGTAGAGAGGTAACATAACGATTTTATTTTTTGTTAACACTCGATTTCGTTCTTTATCCAATGAGTGTTGGCTGTATATGAAAATCGATAATAAAATCGAAAATACAGTCATTAACTTATGCTTCTCTATTTCACATTCCTGTCATTTATTTTTAATGACCTATATACATTTCTTTTTTTTTTCAGCCGACCTTAAAATAGGAAGATACTATAAATTTCAGTATCAGTGAACAGATTTTGATAGTTCTTTTTTCAGTCGAAAGAGGATGTTCTCGCATTATTCTAATATATCCATCTAGAACCGGGGAAAAATCAAGCTAAACGCAAAAAAATTTACAAAACCAATCGAAAATTCAATATGTACTATTAGAAACATCTAACATTTGACGTCTAGTATAATAAAAAAAATATTAATCAAACCGATTTTTTTAAATATTTACAATTAAGGGAATAATTAATAAAACGGTAATTATAAATTCATAAATTAGTATAGCCATCGATGCATACCCTCAATCAGGGACGTTAGGCGGATGGAGTACATTAAGCATAAATTTACGTATTCTAATTAAGTCAACTTATTATAAAAATACCGAAAAAAAACACATTCACACCCAAGTTAAAACTGAATGTGTTTTTGGGTCGCCCTACAAAATCTTATGTAGACCAAATTGGTGGCATATAAAAAAAAGGGCCATACATAACTCGAAACTGACGGGCTTAAGAGACAACGATTGAAATAATTATGCAGATTGTGCAGTACAACGCACGAAACTCTGCCGCTATGAAGTTAGGCTCGAAAGCGTCACAATGGCATAAAATAGGCACACGCGGGAGAAGGAGGAGTCGGGAAGCGTTAAATCTACGCATTATATCATACGCAAGCAATTCAGTGCGGCAGAGTTTCGTGCGTTGTGCTGTACCATGTGGTAATCTTTAGTCTTTGCCTATCCTTTTTGAAAATGGACGTAAGTTTTAAAAAATGTAAATCTACCAACTGTCACATACGCTACCAATTTCATCAAACTCACGTTGTTTACGTTGTATCAAATACAGTGGAATCTCAATAACTCGAACCTCGTTAAGTCGAAATCTTCAGTAAGTCGAAAAAAATTGCCATTCCCTTCCGATGAACCCCTAAATACGCGGTATCTCGAATTATTTAGACTTTGTAACTCGAACAAAATGTTATTTCCCTACGAAGTATTGATAATACATATTTATACTCTATAACTCGAATTTTAAAAAGGAGACTCCGTAAGTCGTAGTTGGTAAAAAATAATGACGTCTTACTTGGAATTCTCCGAAATAATAGCAATAAATTCCAAAATGAATGTTCGGGTTCGGGGCTTCTAATCTATTGTTTTTGTCTTGTACACGTGCAATGAATGAATACCTTTATGAAACTTTCTAAGTAACACAGCGGTGAACGTTGTTTGTTCCTTGTCGACACAGTCATATGTATCTTGAAGTTCTTGTTAAATCGAAAACTCGTTAACTCGAATTTTTTTGCATTTCCCTTGACATGCGAGTTATTGAGATTCCACTGTATCTTATTCTCTTTATGAACTTTGTTTCAAAAAGCAGTATCAGTCGTTCAAAAATTTATCGTATTAATAGTATTTTATTTTAACAGGAAATTTGGGTAACTTTGCTTTCCAATGAACCGTCCCCGTCCACTCAAACGCAGATAGTCCGCCGCAATTCATCCATGTCTATACAATGCTTTGTCCACCTGATCTTTACGTAGACGTTCAAAGTGGCGTTTTACATATGGACACGTTATCTCACAACGAATACAGCATTAATAATACCCTAGCAACTGACATTGTCGTTTAGCTTCGCAACGATATTGTACGCGCCTCAATTTCATACATAGTTGCCGTACCGAAGCGAGCAAAACTAGAATTTGGATTTCTATTAATAGTGCTTCATCAACTACCTGGCGGACCCTAAACGATCAGTGTTATATGAAGTCGACAATAATTTTGACAATCCAAGTTTGGTATTAAAGATTGCGCCATGATTGAACAAAAAAATTGAGCGAGTTTGATTTTTATTTGCCTGAATATAATTGACCGTTTGAGTGGAAGAAGTGATTGAATCATATTGCCCCATAGAAATATTAGGCAAATTTATTATAGGTCTAGAAATCACCACGATGTTGAACCCTTTAAATTTAGTTTTTACAGAGGTTATGCTATTCAACTGCCGTAAAATATAAATAGGCATTATCTTTATTACTAGTGCTTTATATTTTTTGATTTAAGAACTTTATTTACAGCCTTAGACCTAAGCACGTAAAGTAAATAAAAAAGACAAAATACAGGAAAATAGACATAAATAACGGTTAAAGATGGATTACTCTATCCTCTATTACTCCAACACCAGCTCCTCTGCAATTACAGCTCTATAAAAAAAAATCTCACGGCAAAGACTACATATACATCCGTTAGCCACATCTATACTGTTACGAAATATTCCTATCGGGGTTCGAGGGATTGATATATAATGAAAAATAAACACTCAGAAAAATCAAAGGTTTATATTCAGTAACACAGAGATGCAGAAAAGTACTACAGAACCGCTTAAACACTTTTAAAGAATCGCAAATAACTTTGAAAGCACTGATCGCCAAAAAAAAAAAAACCAATCCTCAGCGCTTCAATTCCGGTATATATATCTCTTAGGCGAGTGCTCTCGAACATTCTCAAAGTATAAATACAACCATTCACAAAAAAACATGTCACATTGGAAGTAAACAAACAATATATATCGTACTGATCCGAACTAATGAACGGATCCTAAAAATTCTCATACCAATAAATATTTGCACTATTCTTGAGTAAATTAGGCTGCTAACATTTAGTTCCGGCTTCACCCATGAATTTATGTTCCTAAAACGATTTCAATAATAATTTAATCAATAATATTTTGATATTAGTATTTACCCTCGGTTTGGTACAAATTGGAGCTGGGATGGGTAGCGGAATTAGAATTGAAAGCTGGACTGGGAGTAAAATCGAGAAAGTAACCAGAATCAGAATCGGAAAGGGAACCTGGTCTGAAATTGAGAATGGGACTGGAGTCGAAAACTAGTGTAGAGACAAAATCAAGACTTAAAGAGCAACCGGGATATTTAATGTTTCGTGTATTATACCTTTTAGGGCTTGTCCCCGACTTCGACCATGTATTTGTATAGTTGAATTGAACTACTACAGCGATTCTAAAAATTCATTTACTCCTAGAAAGCTATACTATCCTCAAGTAATGTTGCCTATATTTTATTTTGATATTTACCCCCGATTTTGTTTAAGTCGCAACTGTGATTGCTAGCAGAATCAGAATTAAAAACGGGACGGAGTGGAGAATCGGAAACGGGTCCAGGATCAGAATCGAAAGCGGGACCGGGACCAAAATTGAGAACGAAACTATGGTCGAGTGTGGGGACGAAAATAGAATCAAAAACAGAACCGGGATTGAAATTGACATCGATCAATACAAAAGAAAAAAAAATCTACGTTCATGCTGGTGCAGCTGCTGGCATTAACTATACGGGCAAGCCACCTACAAGAAAGCGCAGAACAACGTCTGCCAGGCCAGCTAGTTTCGAGATAAAAAATAAAGGATACTATTCTCTAACATTTTTAAAGGAATTTTTCTGTTATTACTTCGTTTATGGGAGTAGTTATTAGCAATACTATATAGACTGTCCTCCATTTGAGTTTTTCCATACATACTATGTCAATATCGCGCATGAGTATAATCTTAAATATCGAAGTCATACTATTGGCCAATTTTCCGCCAAACAGGAAGCGTATGAGAGTTATGGCGACATAAACAAATGACTGGCAACATTATTTCGAACAACGTAAATTACGTTCCCGACAATTTATTGGAAACAAGTGCACAATCGAAACAGTTTTTATTAGGTACGTTTCAACAAAAAGAAATCTATTTGATTGTCTAACAAAACCACATTCTGGATTTAGAGCGGCTCTCGCTAAGTCTAGACCGGTTGACATCTTTTAAAGATGTCAACCGGTGATGTAAAGATGTCCGGTGTTTCAGATTTTATAGCCTTAATGTTCAGTGATTCTGAAAGATAAAATTGTCGTTCAGTCATGCAGGAAAATAATATTATCTTCAAATGGTAAATATTCATTTTGGAGGAATAATTTAATCAAAATAATCTACTGAGTACAAAATACATTGCATTTAGATGTTCTCAAATCGTACAGTAAGTGAATTAAATATAGAAAGACAGACATAAGTATTACATTTGCCTTAATCTCCAATATTGGTACAAATATGACCTAATAAGATAGGCGTATCTGTGTCCACGTGTTGTGAAAATTAACAGTACACTGTTATATTGTTTTCGGAACGAAGGCTTAGTAATTAATAAAATATGATAGTGTAACAATTTAAATTCTTTATAGATCATTTAAAAGCCTCCCACGCTAAGAATTTATTATCATCGTAATCCATCAACGTCACATCACAACGCCAATGCGTTTATAAGTGTTTAGACAGGTGATAGAGATTTTCATACTTCATGCACACTTTTTAATCACTTTCAACAATTTTGGAACGAATAAACCCACAATAAAAAAAATTTTAAAACGTATTTTTATTATATGTCAGGTTAAAGTCAACACGTTGCTCAGCTTAACGGATATTGTACAATGAGAGTTTTTTTTTTCCAAAAATTAAAATATGGTTTTTTAATTGCCGTTATTAGTAATTTTATGTTTTAAAAACTAAAGTTTATTTGGAAATATCTATTGCATTTAATTATTACACCAATTGATTAATATCGGAATATCGTAATAACAACAAAACCGTCTTAGTAATTACAGGAATTTGTTTTACAAATTCGTACAAATTGTATTCATTAATATTTAACGGTTTTTGTAACTATAAGAAACTTATGTAAAAAAAAAAAAAGCAAAAATGTTTTTGTAATATCAACAAAAGACTACCAATTCCTAGTCTGCCTTTCCTAATTCGTTAGCGAGTCGGTAAGTAATAATTAGTAAGTTTTGTAATTTCAAAATGCGCATATGTAAAACTTAGTAATGTTTCCCGACGGTAAAAGCTCATAATTAATAACATATTTCCTATTCTATCATACACATAGCATTAATTCATTGCGAGTTAATCCGGGTTTCCCTATAATCTGTGAAGCTTGCTTGCCTTTTGACCATGATCTTTTTCACACGTTCTTGTGGTTGGTAATCTATTTTTCATTATCAGAGATCACTCTTCCAAAACGGTTCGGTTTCATTACGTTTCAATAGAGAATCGCAAATGAGTATACCATTCGTTATCTAGACTTCTTTCAATGAACTCATGTAGGACTCGAGTATCGAGTAACTAACATGCCGATCTTGTTGTATTTTTTCCAAAATGGCATAAACTTTATCCGTCGACCTGAGCGAGGTTCATCTTTAATATCAAAATTACCGTACTGAAAACGCTTGAACCAATTTTGTACTACTCTTATCGACACTGCATTAGGCTCTTTACTATGTAGCATCAACGTCACAAATTTTTTTCGCGGCTTGTGTGGCATTTTAACATTTTAATGTAATAAAACTACAAGATGTATCGAATTTCTACGTTAGATTCCTCTCATTTTGCTGGATAGAAAAACAATAGAAAAATGGCGGAACACCATTTTTACTTTTTTTTTTATTCGTCTATTTAATAGTATCTAAACTAACCAGATACAAACAACACAACCAAAGAGATTTTACTGCAACTTATTTACTTATAGAATACGAAAAACCTTTTTCCCCGACCTAATATTAAATGGAAATATTTGTTATGATAAATACAGATTTTTGTTGATAATTTCAAAATGTGCAGTTTGAACGATATTCCCGTATTACCTCCGAAGGTACTAAACCTAAAATAAAAAGATTACAGTATATAGAACCTCACTCGCACTTTACAGAAAATCATAAAGAAAATCCTAATTACGTCTTTGGATTCCCACCGCGGAAAACGCAGAATAATGGTGGAGATAAAACGTGTCGCTTAATATCGTCAAAGACTAATGTAATGATTTATAGTACAAAATCATCTCCAGACGAGTCCGACAACTCGTATTAAACTTTTATAAAAGTATTTTGCGACGCAAAAATGTATAACCAAAGACTAACTATACAATGGCAGAAGTAAAACTTTTAATGATACACGGTGTCTAATATTGGGCTGTAAAGAAGCTACATGAACATAAAAGTATATCAGTGCTTTAAAATTGTTAGGGTATTGGCTTTGGTGTTGGATATTTGTCAGTCCTAGAGAATCAATATTAAGTTTGATGCGGATGAGGATTCCTAGTGGAAGAACAGATTCGAGGGTCGGGGTGGGTTGCATGCTGCATGTTACTGCATGTCACAGATAAGCATATTTAATGTTATTCATATTTCTGGATTATACATCCTTTGGCCATGCTTTAGCTGGAATTGACTCCAAAAACAACGAATTAATTGTTTTTGAAATCCCTTTAAACAATAATATAAGTGGGTCGGTTTTTTTTATTTATTTTGTTTCACATTTTTTAGTTATTGAATTATTATGTCATGAACTTTATAATTCATTTAACCACTTTACATGTGGATTAAGCCATGGTTAATAAAATTAGCCATGCATTTCCTATACTTTTCTATGGAGCAAGTAGATAGAATATAAAAGTTCTACAATTCATACAGCTTACGTTTTCATTCAATTTCACATTAAATGAATTTACACTGTTTCTACTATTATCGCTATATTTGTGCTACAATTATGATGTTAGAATTATATAAATGAATAAAATTATATAAATGTAGGTAGATTAATAAGTAATTAATTTTAATTCTGTGTATACTAGGCTTTACTAAAAGCCATAGAAGAGTAGTTTCTGACGACAAATTGGAGTATTATCCCTTAACTCCTAACCGTTAAGAAGTGCTGTGGCTTTCATTATCAGATCAGCAGTGTGAGATGATAATTACCAGATGCAAAAACTTGAATGATTAAAAAAAGAACCCAAACACACTACATGTCCATATAATATCTGAGAGTTGAGAAACAATTATAAACAGAACTTTCAACTATGCGGCCAATCGAAATTTATGATTACATAAACAAATCACATCTACTACTGGCTATTCTAATAATTCATTATTTACTTTATATGTGTTAGTCACAGCCACATTAGTACAATGATGTCATTTGACAGAGAAACACATTTTGTTATAACCTATAAATATTTACTTTCAATAATAATGCAATATATTTTGTCTAAATAGGTGTGAAAATTAAATAGCATTTTTTTTAAACAGTTTTTGTATCTATTGTTACGATACAGCCTTATCGGAATTCACAGACCAAAAAAGTAAACACTAAGAAAAAAACAAGGGTACATTAAAGTATACTATAATATGAAAAGGCACTATGGGACCACCAAAACCCTTTAAATAGATTGGGTTTGTTAATGCATTCATTGCCAAGAGAAGAATAACTGTCAATGCTTGAATTCCAGTATATATATATATATAACCATGAGCAACTAATTTAACACATTCTTTAAATCCAAACAAAGTTTTAAATATAGAATACATATTTAAACATGCTGTGAACATATCGGGTCTGACATAAATGACAAGTAATTAATATTTTCCAGAATATTCTGACCAGTTAAAATTCACAGGTAATGTATACAATTATATGAAAGGATTTCGAAAGAAATAAGCATCCCATTCTTTTATTTATTTGGCAAAAGAAATATCCTGCAACTTTATTATTTATTTTTCTTATGAACATAGTTCGTAATAATTGATGTTTGTCAAATGAATGCAAAATATTTAGTTGGAATATGATGTACCAGTGTAGTTATATATAAAAACTAGAAATTAATGTACCAAAACATCAGGATAACAGAGATCAAAAGCAAAATGATATAATAAAATTTTAAACAATCCATGCCATTGTTAACAAACTGCAACCTTGTAAAAGTAAGCAATTGTTAGCTTTATGTTGTACAATTGTAGCAATTGTGTTGTATAATTTATTAGTAATAATTAAAATATTGAGTTATTTGAAAAATTTACCGTCATAAAAACTGTAAGGTGCATTTCATTGCAGATTTCTTTCGTAGCAAATGCACATTAAAAGAAAATATGTTTCAAATGTTTTATTAAAATTTTATAGAACATTATAGGAATTAAGTAATAATATACTATTATAAATACTTGTAATCATAGAATAACAAAATGATATTATTTTTTATTAATAAAAATACTTTTTAGGTAGTAAAAATAGTAAAGATTCGGATTTTTTTGATTTAGAAAATGCAGGTCATAAATGTAATTTAAATTTCATATTAATATGAATTGAGTCGAGGAACTATAGAAGTAAAAAAAAAGATAATTGCTATTCATTTTTAATTTTTAAGTGAACATAAGGCACTAGTTGATAGTTTTTTCATTGGTTCATTAATAACTTATTTTGAGTGTTCCAGCAGCATTAATAATTGGCATAGATAATACTATTTTCTTCACTTTTGTTGCACTGGTATTTGTTACAGCGTTAGCATAGTTTTTATTGAGATTTTTATAATAGATAGCCATTTCAAAACACCAATTACTCTGACAATAGATTTTTCTAGATGTAAGGAAGGCATTTGAGAGAATTTGGCATAATCAAATTATATAATCTCCATAAGTTTGGAATGTTAAATTGTTTCATACACGAATTGCATGCAAGGTTAAGATATGATATTTAATTACAAATAATGTTTACTTTTTTTTAGTATTGAAGGACACACAATACATCTTTTATACCAGGTATACACAATACACATGTCGACATTTTTCATTTATTATGAAGTAAGATAGCCAGTAACTATTTTTTGACACAGTAAACACATATTTTTAAAACTTACGAATACTAGATACTATAAATGTGATTAAGCAAATGTACTTGACATGGGATACAACTGTTTAGAAACAATCTATACGTTATTTATATTAAAATAAATTAAATTTAAAAATAAATAAATACAAGTGAAGAGCAATTACGGGATTTCATAAAAATTTACTCACCGTGAAACAGGAACAGGCCAACAATATTAACAAGCAATCCTAACGTGCCCACAGCAACCAACAATTCTGGTTCGTGTATTTCATGTTCTTTAGTGAATCGTTTCATAGCCTCCACAACTATACTGAAGCACAGTGCTACGAGAAATACTGCATTGACTAAAGCTCCCAGCACTTCAGCACGAGCCCATCCGAATGTATTCTTTGACCATTTCTTCGGTGACATCTGAACAAAGTAATATGTACTTATAATTACTCATAAATAAATTATCATATTCACGGTTGACAAGGTGACACTCTATTTTATAAATAAACTTGATGAAAAAAAAACTAATTAATATTGTTTAAAACATTAAAATATAAATAAATACATATAAAACATGAATAGTAGCATTCTACATTAAGATTTACTTTATGAATTGCATAGGGAAAGTTTAAATAGTCAAGGTAAGTGAGGAAGGTTAAAAAAAAACTGATCGTTCTATCAATTCCAATTACTGCGGACAAAACTTATCCTTGATGAGATCATTGCAGGAAACAACTTATTTAAATTAGATACATAATATTTTTAGTATGTGAATTATTGAATATTTTTCACAGCTACACATATTTAATAGTAATAAAATAGAGACATGTATTTCTGATAAATATCTATTAATTAATAATATAATATGATCTACTTGACATTAATTAATGCAAGAAATGAAAGCCTATTTCCAAAAGACTAATTCATTTAGTTATTTCATAATTAGTTTTTATTATTTTATTATATAATTTATTAAGTTTTTTTGTTGTAAATCTGATGACATTCATGTAACACTTGTTTCACAATTTAGGAAACACTTAAAATTTCCATTAATAAGACGCTTTCAAAAAAGTGAGTCCATAAAAAAGTATAAAAAAATCATGAAACTTTCTTGATTATGACTGAATAGATAATTTTCATTATGTTCAAAGTCATATAAAACGAATAATTACAATATGTAATTTTATTGTTTAGGAAATATTAACAGAGGTATAATAATATTCAAAAGATTTGTCTGCCCCTAATTTATATCTATGTTTATCCGATATGATCCTTTAAAAAAACCTGAATCATACAGATTATTAATTTACTCTATACATTTACAACTATTTGGCTAAAAATATCATTGGTTGCCAGTGCAATATGATGTCACACAATACTTTTTTCCTTCAAATGAACAATAAAAAGATTTTTTGCCGGTGAAATCATATTCTGTATGGTATATTTAGATTCATTCACACACAAGTTGCATTTTTTGCTACTGGAATAAAAGGACAATTTCAAACATGGATATGTTTAACATCATCCAGCACCAAGTAAATTTATTTGTTTTACATGTAAAGCTGCTGGAGTCATTTTACTTCTGTTTGTTTGATATAAAAATCATCATTTGTATATCTTCCTATGTCTCCAAAAAAAAAATAGTAAACATGTAATACTAATACATGTAACTAGAGGAATTAAAACAATAAACCCAAATCAGAGAGTTAAAAATCTGTTTAATGACGAGCTTTAGAACTTAGCTTAGGGCGGATCAAGTATGTATTGATTATCTAGCAATAATGGGATTTAAAAAAAGTATTTTGTTTTATCAAAACAAAACAAAAACCAATATGAAAGCCGTATCTATAGCTGTCTATGTCTATCTAGATTTATAGATCTAGAAAGCCATAAATGTGCAATCTATCCACAAAATATAACAATAAGAGAAAAAATTTATTTCATTTAAATCAATACATATTCAAATCTTTAATTAAAACTAATGTAATTAATTTTTATTTTTGGGCAAAGGCATACAAATGGTAATCTATAATAAATGCAGAAACAAACTGAACTGCATCAATTTTATAAGCCAAACAAACAACATCACATTTGTGTCAGATCTTATAATGTTAGTCACACCCTGTTCAAAATTATTGCTTTACTCTACAGATAACCAACAACACACAACTCTAATATTAATAAATTTAAATAAACCCTTAAGATTCTGCAGAATTTAACTGCCATATCAAACAAACATTTTCATCGTGTAGTTAGTTTGGAATAAAAAAGTAGCTGCAGTGAACAATTGGTAAAGACCAAAAGAAAAAAATTGGTCAACTGCAAATCAGTCTTGCACAAAGAGAATTTTATATTATAAATCATTGCATATCTACATATGTTTAAAATTGAACCCCAAATTTGTTTATGATGAATAAAACAAATATATATGATACCTCAAAGTAAAGGAAAATTGTGAACAATCTTGTCTATTATTGAATTTTGTCTCCTTCCATATTCTTGAATAAATGAGATAAAAATGAGCACTAGAATGGTAAAACGGGAATCCTTATATGTCATCCTGTTAGGCAAGTTTATATGTTCATTTATCCAAATCTCACAGCCTTACAATGTTTTTATAGATTTTGATGATATTATATAGATAAGTATCTTATACAAACTGCCAAATTTTTATTAAAGAATCTTATTTAATTATGATTATTAAAAAAAAATAAGAATAAACATTTAAGGTTTTCATGCATATAATGGAGGGATTAAAAGGTTTTTTCATTCATTCTATCGATTGGGGCGTCATTGGATATGTACTTTAAAGTTTATTCAAAGTTTTTAAATTATTTTTTCTCTGAAGCATAAACTACTTTTCAGTTTATTAGATTCGAATTTTATTATTGTAGACGCCACTAACTATGGGCATATTTATTTTAAAAATATAAAATAAAATCACAATAATAGAACTTTACAAACAAATTCAATGAAAATTATTTTAAACAAAATATATTAAAAAGTTTATTAGATATACACAATTTTCAGTTGTCAAGAATAATAATCTTATCACCAACTAATATGTCCACGCATATAGGTTTTAATACAATAGGTACCTACCCAAACATATATATGTGCTTACACTGATTTAGATACAAGCCATCTATAAAAATACAGCAGATGAGTAAACAAAACATGCACATGTTGTTTTATTATGTTAAAATGCTTTAAATGATCAATGGGACAGAGTAAATTAAATTATAATATAACTGCTTTAGGTTTAAAATAGTGTAATCAATAATTATGAGAGTTCAGTCGAAACTAATAATAATAAAATTTATCAAAGCAAAATAGTGTTTATCATTGAAGAGTAAGGTTCTTAATAAATTTGCATTTTCAATTCATATTATGTTATAAAATTGAGACTAAAGTCAAGATGCAACCAACAAGTAGTAACAACCAGAATCCTTGTTCCATTTTTGGCTTTCATAGCAGACACATAGCAGATACATATCAAAACTTTTGCAGAAGGGTTGCAAAAGTTTTGGAATTCATGAGCGATGTAATCCTGTTGGATTAAACTTAGTGCAAGAGGCAAGCACATAATTTCCTTCTTTGATATTGAAGCCTACAATGTCGCAGTCAGACTCTCACCCTGGCTATTTTTTTTACAATTATTAAACAACTATAAAAGGCCCAATTTACACATGAAATATTTACTCACCTTTACAGATAGAAATGCAACAACCAGGGCAGCGACATCACTTAGCATATGAAAAGAATCTGCCACCAAAGCCATAGAGTTTGTAACATAACCAACAACTAGTTCTATGACGAAGAAGCTGCCAGTCAACCACAACATCGACAAAAGTCGACATTTCTTGCCTGTGTACCTTCCCATTGTATCTGAGAACAAAGTAAAAAATGTATCATAATTTAATAATTGTGAACGATGTTGTTCAGTATCATTAATAGTTAAAAATGACATCTATTTTTAATATTGTGTTCATTTTATGTTTCTTACATTTCCTAATTAAATGTCTAGTAATATTTGATAGGATGTCATGTTTTTGTTTTAATCCATTTTCTTTTTAATTCACATTAAGTGTCTACAATTTGATTTCCATTGCATAGTATATAATTTGTAACAGAATAATACTACATAAAAAATAAAAATTAAAAATTTCAGTTATAGAGAGGATTTTCAAAGTTTATTATACTAAACTTAACATACCAACTCATACTTGCATTACAAAAGAAACAAATTGAACTTAAATATTGGATAATTAAATGAAATAGCTACAATAGGATGACTGCACATTTACTGTGAATACAATGTGTGTCTGTAACCCTACTGTATTAAAATTCATTTTCCTTATAAGTTATAGAGTGTCTACTATATGCTGTATGGAACGGTGTACATCCAGTTTAAGTGTATTTAGAATAACATTATCAAAATAAGCTAAAGATAAAATAACATATTGATTTTATACAAAAATAATATTAGGGAATTCTAGTGATACAATGTTATGGTGTTTTTCATGCATATTATTTGAGCTGAAATCTCTTTCAAAAATACCAACTTTAATTAATAAAATTCTTGCATAGGTTTATCTAGTTCTTGCATTTGAATACATTTGCAAAAAAAATATAATTCCACAATTAAAAAATGGCAAAGGGTTCAAAAACCAATTAATATTGTTCTCTATTCAAGTTATAGACAGTAATTTTAATGAAGAATTATTTGGTTAATTGGTACATCATACATACATAGAATACAGCAAATAGCTTTTTGAATTATTAAAATTTCTATGAGCAAATAATATCATCATGAAATTTAGCAATACAATTAGGGATTAAACTATTAATATTACACACAATATATACTTACATTAGTAAAAAAATCAGTTATTATGCTAGAAAATCACAGCATGCCCTATTTTGCTTCTTTTAACATGAACATTACCTGGCAGCAAAAATGTGCTCACTCATTTCATAACAATAAAACTAAGGTTAAAATGGCATATATTCAACAAACTGTTCAGGTTGCTGAAACACCAAGCACCTCACAAAAATTTAATATATTAAACATTTAGTTGTGCTGAATACTTATCAACAACTTTTGTGTCCTATTATTCATACAAATATAAAAACACTCCTATTTAAATGAAATCGAGTTCTACATAAAAGAAATTTAATTTTTATCCAAAATAATCGTCTCAATGCCAGATTAAAGAAAGGAAACCGACTGATATATTACACAAAAGTATTATAAATGATTCATGCTATTAACGCTGACCAATTCTCTCTTTTCCCGTAAACTGTACACTATCACCTCGACAATGACACCTAGCCACAGAACACAACTAACTGGTGCCGAGAGCCTACACGCTATTGAAGCAGTCACTGACTGACAAGCAAATTTAATGACAGCGATCAAAGAATTATTAGAGATGCTACTCTATCTACTACGATATTTACGTAGAGTAATTTCGATTCATTGTCAATTACTATATGAAATTACTGCAATTGCTGTACGCTCTGACATACTAAAAATGGTATTTTAATTTTGTTAAATAGATAGCATTATAATCTTAAAGATAAAATATTTTATAACTCGATATCAAATGACTTTCAATAGATATTTGTATTTTTTGCTCTGAAAGTGTAAATATCTTTCCACAATAGTATTTAACATTTTTATTCTTGTGATTATAGCTATTAGCCTAAGAGCCTACGATGGCCAGACCTTCGTTATTTTATAAAAGCTGAAAATTTGCCTATGCATGTCCTCTATACAGGTAAGAACGATCAGCGTCTACAGAGTTTGGGTCGTGGTTACTTCGGCGGGTAACAGGTGCCAAAGGTTTTTTTCGTTAGAGTATAAATCTCAATTTTTTTTATATTTTCTTCGGGATAACTTTAAAAATCTCGTCATCCATTCACGGACATTTGTAACAGTTCCTACCCCCTGTCAGACACCCCTAAACTTGAATAAATACTAATTATACCTTCGTTAAAGTATAAAAGCTGAATTTTATATATGTTACTTAGGGACTTATAAATAGATGTTACCCCGATAGCTGGACAATTTTGATGGTTTTTTACAACTTGCCAGATATATTGAAAGTCCGCTGTAGGTGCGAGCGTGAGTGCTTGGTCGATTGCCGATTTGATTCGATTCGATTGATTGACGAAGAAAATGAAAATATCGACGACAATGATAAAGTTTATATGAACGATATAATAATATTTTTTTTTGTATATTTTAATATCAAAATATTTTTTTTTACTTTATTTAAGATGGCTGTGAACGTAATAAAATTATTTTTTTATTGGATATTTTTAAAAATTGCAAATTATTTTTAAAAATAAATCGGTTAAGATTTTACTTATTTTTTTATTTACGATTAGGTGTCTTTTAATTTTGTAGGCTAAAAGCCACGGCACTGTAAATTTAACTTCAGTAAATTGGAAGCTCAGAAGTAGAACTATTAGAACAAAATAAGGATAAGGTTTTATCAGATATGAAATTTGAAAAAAATTAAAGAAACAATGTTCCACTGTTAACTTTACAGAAAAAAAAACAAATACAAAATTTTGCCTTTTTGATAATTCTGTTCGTCTTATCATTTGAGATTTATTATCTATTTATGCGATAAATAGCAATCTTTTCTTTTTTTTTAAGGAATTATTTTGTGAAAGTATGTAAATCTGGCCTGTACCTTGCACGTAATTGTTTAAAAACGTCATTGATACCACGTCACTATAGTATTTTGACTACCATTTTGGCGGACGTTCGCTCAGCTCTTTCGTACAAAAATATTGAATACATAGTTAAAGACACTACTTACTTTGAAAAGTAAGTAGTGTCTTTAACTTTATTAGCGTTAATTCAATAAATACGGGGCGAGAACGCCGGTGAACAGAGGGAAAGAGTCATACGAGTGAAAAAGGAGATAGAAGCGTATTAATTTTCTTTGTATCATTACATCCCTTTCTGTTTGTAGCACATACTAGGAAAGTTCGAAAATCATAATTACAAAACCCCACACATTCAACAAAAAAAAGAAGAATATTTAAAAAGCTGTATTTATAAGTATTTGCAGTTTTTTAAATTTAACCAAACTAATCTTGAATATAGGTTTCTCCATTGTTATTTTTTTATTAAGTTATCTCTTATGGTACATTTAATTTGCGATTGTTAGTCAACAATATTCGGAACGTATGTATTATTAAACAATTTTTTTTGTAAAAAAGAAATGCCTTGAAAATTGTCATTTTATTATATTTTTAACAATTTATACACTTTTATCAGATTTTGAAAGATATATGCAAAGCTTAGGCCGAATATGAAACATCTTCATAAATAATCTGAAGTCATAAGATTTAAAAATTCAAAAATTGATATTTCATTGAAAACGATATCCCTACGAAATTTCCGCATTTGTTATTTAAATAATTAAAAATTCGTCATCAAATCAAAAATATTCTAATTCAAAATGGCTAGTATTCAAGAACGATACTCGCGTTTGCAAGCTTTAAATTGTCTAATTACATTTTTCATTATTATTAATTTGAATAAAGCTTACCAGTAGCTCCGCTCGGATAGACGAAGAATGCATTCTTTCATTTTGTATATTGAACATTTTATCTAGACGCTGTATAAGCGTCTAGATAAAATGTATCTTTAAATAAATAATTAAAGTATAACACACGAAACTTTGCCCCTCGGAAGTCATTCGCATCAATCATTCGCAAATAAGAATGATGTGATGCACAAGTACAACGCTCTTCGTCCCCTTCTTTTTTTTCCTAGTGTTTTTACGCCATTGAGACGCTTTCGTAACTAACTTCGTTAGAGTTTCGTCCATTGTACTCTATTATATAATTTCATTTATAATATTTTTTTTTAAGAACTAGTTATTTTCATACCCGGTTATTCACATAAAGAATTTCTTTATATTTTATATCAAACAAGCTCTCTTTCGTTTAGTTTTTAGGTTTATCAGCCACAACGTCGAAAAAAAAAAGCAATACTTTAATCAAGAAAAAAGGTTATTCACATTTATATATCTAATGGTTTTATAATTAATACAATATGTAATGTTTTATAATACATTACAAAACATATGGAAAATGTAAACCTTAGGAAAAAAAACGCTTAAAATCGTGATTCTCAAATTGGTAACACACATATCCTGACATACAAGGTTGCACAGAGTGATGCCAACCCTATAGTTTTAACTGTAGATCTACAGTTTTTTGGAAATTCAATCAGTCTTTAGTTCAGGCCTCGAAATCTACAGTTTTTTATAAAGATGCTGGAGTCATCTATTTTATTTGCTACGTAGTCCGTACACTAAGTCAGCTCCAGTAAAATCTACTACTATCGGACCGGAAGTAATTGTCAATTGATTTAATAAATGGTGTTAGTGGTGGATGACATATTAAGTAAATCATTCGGTCAATGTTTGTTTAATAATAGTAAAAAAAAATTAAAAATTAACACTTGCTTATATGTTCTTCTAATCCTCTCGTATAAATATTCAATTCTTTGGAAAGAGATTCGTAGTGGAGAGGTAAATTCGAAGGTCAGCGGTGGGTTGCATGCTGCATGTTGTAGGCAAGTGTCTACTATCGATTTCCGCGAATTAACACCTCACACAATACAATATCACATTACTATCATTAAATATTACAAAATAACGAAAAGATGTAGATTTAAATGTTTTTTCATTTGATATTCACAGGTTTTTTCAAGCATATCTACAGTTTTACTCTATGATGGAGTTGGCAACACTTACACTATATTCTCTATGACTATTTTGTTCATATTTATTACGACTAAGTCATAATAAACAATGTAAACAAAAGTAGAAATCTTTTGGATTTTTAGTGAAATGAAGATGACTGTTTCAAAAGGCATTGGTGGTTTAGTTAGTTTTGCAGGTTATGTACTGCAATATGCATGCATAACTCATTGCGCTTTTGAATACATTGGTGATTTTGTGATGTGTTCAGGACCGTCTATGGAACCTACATTGGAATCCGACCACATTCTTCTTACTGAACACATAACTCCACGTTTGCAGCGATTACGTCGTGGTGATATTGTCATTGCAAAAAGCCCCACGAACCCAAGGCAAAATATATGTAAGAGAATAACGGGGCTTCCTGGTGATAAAATAAGAACTTCGTTCACGAGAAGGAGTCAAATTGTACCTCGAGGTCATGTCTGGTTGGAAGGTGACAACTCTAGTAATTCTGCTGATTCTAGAGTATTTGGCCCAGTTCCTATGGGTTTGATAAGAAGTAGGGCTATACTTAGGGTATGGCCCGTTCACAAAATAGATCCATTTTAAACATTGTCCAACGTTATTCATTGAATCATAGACTTGTTTTGTTTTGAATGTTAGCATTATGTATTTGTATTTTACAATAGGTAATGAGAATTCTTATAAGGTCACATTTTATATGATTTTACTTTGATTATAAAAGAAGAATATCATAATATTTGTAAGAGTGCAGCCTGTTCCAAATTGATGATCATTTGTATAACAAAATTTTTAGATAACTACCTAATATTTTTTGTTTAAAGAAATAACTGAAATTAATAGATAAAAACTGATATTTAACACAACTTTTACTATTATACATATTGATAGAATACATACAATAAATTTAAAATGAAATGTCTATGTTTATTGAATCGATTATAATTTTGTAAATGTTAATTGTAATATTATTACAGCATAGAATTATTGTTCATTAAGTCAATTATATTTGGAACTAGTACAAGAAAATTCACACCCCAAATTCCACTTAAAAAAAAAAGAGTTCTAGGTCTTCATTTTTATATTCAATATTACAATAAAATAAATACAAATAAAAAACAGCTGTAGTATTTTTATTTTATAATATTAAAAGCTTCTCCCATCATCTTTTAAACTCACTTTTAACCGAGTTCCATGTCTTAAAAGGAAGTAATGTTCCATGTTTTTCTTTTAAAGGATATTAGCCCAAACAACCATTAAAAAGAGGATGTGGAATGCAAATTTCATTATAAAATGTCAGTTTAAAAGGAGATGATGGAAGAGGCTCAATTTTTATAATTTGGTCTAAACCAATAAGAAAGTTAAACATAAGTTGAGGATAAAAATTTAAGGCAGATATATAGATTGCTTGTAAGAATCATAAAACTTACTTTAGAATTGTTTTATATTGTAGAACATATTTACACTTTCATTGATGACTTAACAATCAAAATTTTCAAACATTCATCAACTTTGTTGACAATGTTTTGAGAAGACTAAGTTTGTTAAGTTTTTTATATTCTATAACATATATAATGTTTTTTAAATCTTTTATTGTTGTATCAATAGTTTTTCTTCTAGCCCATAGGGTTGTTAATGCATTTTTTCAATTCATACAGTATTGAAACACAGCAAACGATAATTACATTTCTCACATTCTTTAAGTATTGTTATAAACTAATGGCTTATTTCATGAGCTTTTTAAATTATTAGCGATGAAGTTATCAAATGTTAGTTGATCATCAATTCACTGAGTTAAAAGAATTTAGATGATAACATACTAAGTCAGAGAAAAAGTTTTTTCATATTTTATATACAAATTCAATATAATTTTTCATCATATATTATTTACATATTAACTTGTTGACATTTTGTATGTAGTGATACAATACTATTACTGTAGAAATTTTGGAACTTCTGATGAAAAAACTGCAACAAGTAGTTCTAACAGTCCTCTCTTGAAGTTAATCAAACGCTACCTAAAGAATTCTGAAGAGACCAAAAGGTCTATCAGGTTAGCAAGGCAAAATCAGCAGAATTGAAAAAAAAAATTCGCCATTTTGTAGCTAATTTGTTGCTAATTAGTTGCCAATATGACGATTTTTTTGCTCGAGCCCATTCCGAAAAATCGCATATACTGCTCCCTTGATATCAAAGCAGCAGCGTAACTCATCAAAGTGCATGCTTCACCGTTAACCATCACAGTATATTTTGTTTCTAATTTGTTGCTGTAAATATAAAGAACGAAAAAAAAAAAATTTTTTTTTTTTCCATTTCTTCTTATAATGCTATCTTGAAACCGATTTTTATCCCAATCACAAGAATGCTGAATTAGTAGCTGACTGGCAGAGTACTCAGGCATGCCTAAATAACCAGCAACAAAATAATCGGTAGTGATTGGCCGATAATTTTAATTTTTTTATAAATTATTGCTCCATGCTATCTTGAAAGCAGTTTCTAACATAATCATGACGATGCTGAATTTGTTGCTGACTGGCAGAGTACTCAGGCATGCCTAAATAACCAGCAACAAAATAATCGGTAGTGATTGGCGATAATTTTAATTTTTTTATAAATTATTTCTCCATGCTATCTTGAAACCGGATTCTAACCTAATCATGAAGATGCTAAATTTGTTGCCGATCGGCAGAGTACTCAGGCATGCCTGAATAACCAGCAACAAAATAATCGGTAGTCATTGGCCAATAATTTTAATTTTTTTATAAATTATTGCTCCATGCTATCTTGAAACCGGATTCTAACCTAATCATGAAGATGCTTATGATCAATTCCAGCTCTTCATGCAGCTGTGTCGTAAGAACTAATATGCTGTTCTTGCTTTTCTTTTTCAAAATGGTATCGACTTTACTCTTTACAGGTGGACCAGAGCGAAGTTCATCTTTGACATCAAAATCACCGGACTAAAAACCATTAAACCAGTTTTGTGCTACTCTTATTGACACTGCATTAGGTCAATATTTATTGCCATCTATATAATTGTATCAAAACTAGCAAGTTACAAACAGCACAACCGAAGAGATTTTGCTGCAATTTTTTACTTATGAAATATGGTAAAGAAAGATATTGCTTCGCAGAGCAATTCTTCTGTATAGGTACTATTAAATCTCTGCGCGAGTAAGTTTTCATCTTAGGTTGTTATCTAATCTCCGCAATTTCCGCCGTTTTGCTCCACCGCTAGGGCGATGCTCAATATTCATAAGTAACAAAAGGAGACTGTCATAATAGTACTGTACAGATACTCTTAAACCACAGCATATAAGTACTTATGTTTGAATGTATTGATTTCAACCGATATTGTTGTTGGGCCCCTCGGGTTAGAAATTTTTCTCAATATCTGCGACATGTCCCCACATTAAGATGCCGTATGACATCACGCTATGGAAACAACCAAAATAGACCAATCTGGCGATTTGAATATTTTGATAAATTTCTTATCATTTTAGCTGTGTATGCTGCAGAGGTAAAAGTTCATATTTATAACTAGCTGTTGCCCGCCTGCTTCCGTAAGCGTACTAAGCTAGTATATTGATATTCATCTACATTACAGGGCATAAATTATAATTTGACAATGATTGTATTATTTTATAATTTTAATTTCTTCGTGGTTTCTAATAATCATTTATACATTTTTTTTTATATACGAAGACTATATTCATATGGAGGACATATTTCTATCTAAAATTTAATTACAATCCATTCGGTTACTCAAACGTCATTGAAGAATAAATATACTTTCATATTTATCACCTAAACAGATATAATATGGGTAAGGCTAAAAAATACTTGCAAGTAAAGATCCCGGTTCAGTCCCATAATATGTTTAGATACATCAAATAAATCCACAATTTTGAAAAAACATTAAACTCTTCTAAAAGTCTTCATCTAGATCACAGTCTGTAGAAGATATGCTAGCAACAGGCAGTTTCATTTCTTCTATAAAGGCAATATGTGTATCTTAGGTCACAGCTATTCAATTTTCCTTTGGCTGTGATATCATATTTTTATTTTATTACGTATTTCAAAGCTGGTTAAGACAAAGATTGGAAATTCCACCCTCTATTCCATTCTACCTGTTTTATTTTTTGTTTGGTAGGATATCGTAGTGATCTTTTGTTTTTGGCTAATTTTAAAGGCGGATCCACACTATTGAAAAGCACTTTTTAAATATTCTAAGTTCTTATTTGTAGAATTGAGATTAAATATCGCTTATTATCAGTTATATTATTCCTAATATTCAACATTTTAATTTTTGCAAAATATTTTTAGTAAACATATGCATATATGTCAAATTTATCTAGGTATTTTCGTAGAGAGTAAAATATTATCCTGTATAATATAAATTAAAAGAACATGTTCCAAAAGTTATTTTTTATTGTACAATTCTTTTTTAATTAAAATATACCGTACATTCACATTTTGCCATGCCTTCTTTATTCATTGTGGTTAATTTCAATGGTTTTGAAAGACCTTGGTTCCATAATAATTGATATTTGTCGAGTTGTATCAATGTGAATTTGTACTCGAATAGCATCTTCACGCCTAAAATTAAAATGTTAAATTATTACAAATATAACTAAATATTGGTATATTCAAATAAAACATGCACTGTGGAATTAAAAAAAAACGTTTTCTCAAAATGTTTAATTATTTTAAAAGATAACGATTTTTGTTTATGCGCCGGCACGTTACACATAGTATCAGTATAAGCGACAAGAATCGTCGGATTGTCGATTGGAGTGGATGAGTTGTTCCAATTCGAAAAATTGGATGAGTTTTAATCAATTTCAATTCGATTTTATATCGTCGTTAAGCTCACGCGGACGTAGCTATTAGCTATGTAATATGACATTCTTGCTTCATGTGATTTCCAAAGAACTCTTTTGCATTATTGAAATATCAGCAAATCAAACATGATAATTATATTTAAGGCATTTTTAGAAGATATCTGAATTTTTTACTATTTGATTAAAGATGATATTATAATATCTTTTTTTCTAGAAAGAGGTAGCAGTAGAGGACTCTTCTAATGAGACTTTTTTTGGTATCGTATTGCAGGTTGGCACTGCAAAACCTAAAACCATATTAAAAATTCCAAAGTTCAATATTTTTTAATGTAATTGCTTTTGTATTATTGCTTCTTAGAGTTATGAGATAAAATATGGGAGCAATAATAAGATCAAATAGGTAAAATGGTAAGAATACAAATAAAATTTCATTTAAAATCACGAAACTTACAAATTAAATCTTTTCCTCCTTTACAACAATTATCCTTAGCAATTGTTTATGTACTGTAATTTTGTTTTTAATTACATACACGTGCGCGTTGTTCGTCTTTATTTTTATCTTGTAGATAAAAATAAATTGTAGATGGTAGAAAAAAAATTAATTACCCATTATGAAGAACAATTACTACATTGCCTTCTGGTGTGATGACTGCCACATTATCTACTGACAGTATAGTTCTTCTTCCGACATGTAGACGTCGGGACCCTCTCGGTATAAACTTTGAGAAGTGACCCATAGCGTAGAACATGGGTTGCTTCACAAACTCGTCTTGGTCTTCGAACACGAGGATTGGTGCATCGACGAAGTTATCCGCCCAGTTCGGGCCTCCATTGGGATCCAAGCACATGTTCCAATCGATCCACCCCACTACGTAGTGGTTTAAATCCTGTGGAAAAGATTGTAATCTTGATCATCAAATTTCAAAGTCGATAGACATATAAATTGATGGAAAACATTTAACTTAATGAAATCAAAGTTGTCATCTAAAACGTTAATTTAAAAGCTTACAGGAAGTACTAGGTGTGGACTCTTCAATATTGTGATTCACTGAGACAAATCAATGCTAGCAGTTAATCGAAATTCATATTTTTGTGATAGGACACATTTTCAATATTTTTCTAAAACTTGCTTTGTTATTCCTTTGCTATAAATTTCTCAGGTCTCATTTTGTCTTGTTTTTGTTATCGACTAAAGCCAAAATTTAGCATGCACGTTTAGTTATAATAATAATACTGTCAGGGCCGAATCTACCATTTGGCTTTTTGGGCTTCAGCCCAGGGCCCCGTGGATTCAAGGGGCCCCCGGCTAAGTCAAGTCAGTCAAAAATAGATAATATGCCAAAAAATATAGGTGGGCCCCTAAGAAGTATTAGCCCAGGGCCCCTTTAACTCACGGTCCGGCCCTGAATAAAGCATTGTTAAACTTTTCGGCTTGTCTGAGAATAAAACAGGAATGTGGTTACATAGCAATATGTACTGGAATACTGACTGGTTTAGGTGCCTTGGATGTGAATGGGGCAGGATGATAAATTGATGTAAGTACTTTGTCGCTAACATACAACCATAATTCGCTCGACATAAAAATATATTGAAACCATCGATGTATTAAGATGCCCCCTCCCCATAGTAACATATTCAAAATTCGCCCTTTATTATACATAATTATATATCATTAATTTAAAGCCACCAGAGCACTTAAGGCTTATACAGATTTGACATTTGCCAAGACCATTTTCTGTTAATCGGAGGCATATATATATACATCGATGACTAAGATGAAGTTTTACTTCATTGGTACGAGAGTTGCTATTTATATGTCCGGAATAAGTATCAAAAAGAAACAAACATTTATTGTTTAATATTGTTTTATTGCTTTTCAAAATATTCTCTATGTTGATCGATACACTTTTGCATACGCTGAAATCAATGTTTATAGCCCTTTTTCCATTCTGATTGAGGTATCTCCAAAACGTTCATTTTGAACGCATCAACGACCTCTTCACGGCTCAAAAACATTGACCACGTAATTTATTCGTCACGCTTAGGTATAAATAGAAATCGTTGGGTGCCAAATCAGAGCTGTAGGGTGGATGACCCGTTAATTCGATCTTTTGACCTTCCAAAAACTGAGTTGTTTCGGCCGACGTGTGACAGTCAGCATTGTCATGATGAAGAATAATTCTGCGTTGTCGGTTGTGGTTGTTCTTTCTTATTTCTTCGAAGACTTTTGGCAAATAAACGATCGTGTACCACCCCGAATTAACAGTTTTACTATTCTTTAGTGGCACAGTAGTGCCACTAGAGAATCGTAAAACTTAATTCGTTAAACCACATGTCCATTTATACAAAAAAAGAGGCAACAATTTATTTCAAAATGCTTTTGGCAAATCGCTTTTGTTGGGTTCGGCTCATCTTGGAACACCCACACCATTGACTGTTGTTTAGTTTCGGGATCATACGCATAGATCCATGATTTATCACGAATTTTTATCATTTTTTTTGCACCATTCGACACGAACCTGTTTTTGATCAATGCTCAAGTTGTGCAGAATCCAACGCGAACAAACTTTTTTTACAGCCAAATTTTCGTATAAAATCTTATATATGCTCGCCATACTTATGCCCAAAGATGCCTTTATCTCGCGATAAGTAATATGACGATCTTGCATTATTAGTTCCTGCACAGCCTCGATATTTTGTGATACAACAACCGATTTAGGGCGACCTTCTATAAATTCGTCCGTGAGCATGAAATGCACACGATTAAACTCACTAAACCAGTGATACACGGTGGTTTTCGATGGTGCTTCATTCCCCAAAAGTCGAAGTGAGTTGATCGATACACTGTTTTTAAGTTAGCTCACGCCGAAAATCGTAATGAATCGATCGCACGAAAATTTTCACGAGTTAATTCCATGGTAATAGAGACAAGCAATTTTCAAAATCACGATACAACGGTAAAACAATTGACAGTTACATGAAGCAAACTGTATTCTACTGCCAATGAGTTCTGTTTTTAAGTGCTGTTATTACTTTTTAAATATTGTTCTATATGTGACCAGTTCTGGATACATAAATAGCAACCTTCGTATTTACAAAATTGCCATAGATACAACTTTCAGTGTCGATTAGAAGTTAGAATGAATAAATTTACAAAGCATGTACAATGATTTCTAAAATGTATGCATTCTTTATTATTTTAAATATTTTTCGCTTACCTGCATGATGTTGGTGACGTAACGACGTGCTCTCCTCCAAGAACCTATTTCTACTTTTTCTAAATGCCAAGGCATTGGACCTAGAATTTCAATATTCTTCGATAACTTATGTTTTGCAAATTATAAACTTTTTAATATACGTTAAAAAATCATTCCTACGTGTTGTCGGATTATCATCGGGCTTTTACTCAAAAAATGTATTGAATTGTACTAATACAATTACTTATTGTACATTGCGTTTTACACCTACCTTCACAGGCCTCTGTGGCGAGTATTATTTTGTTTGGATATGTCTCATGGATTGAGTCCAGAATAGACGCGGGAGCGAAGTTCCCGTAGTAGTGCACAGCTGTGCCGTCCAAAAACTCAATCGCTCTCATATTTTCTGCTTCCATCTGTACGATCATAAATATTAATATCTACTGTACCATTACTATACTTCACTACAGATTTGAAGGAAACGAACAGCTTAAGTGATACAATTCCAATGTCCCGATTATTTTAATGGAAAAATGCACTGCTGTGCTACAAAATACTTAGTTGAAATCTCTACTTGGATCAATTGCAGTGCGATCTTTACCATCTTTCTTATTTCTAGAATTACAAAACGTACCATTATTACAGTCAAGTAAGCTAGCAGAAATGTTGCGAAGGGTTAAGTGCAAATTATTTACTTTTTGACTCGTTTACTTTTACTATGAATGATTTATATGACGCTTTTTATGAGAATTTGTGCAGAAACTCTAGCGGTATTAAGTAACATACAATACTCTTAAAGAGGCGTTGAAGTGATGTGATGATAGGTGTCCTTATCATTTCGTCTTTTTTGGACTCCCCGTCTCCTTTGTAAAGTTGTGTCACATTTTCTGAAATCCCCTTATAAATATTACCTCACAAGAACTAGATCTCCCCCTATAAATGACCCCGTTACAATTAACAATAGTACTTATATAAGTAGTGGTATTTTAAACTGTTTATTATTTCGACGGTTCTATAAATTTAAATAAATAAATATATATATATATATGTATTTAAATATTATAACAAACGAATAAATTAAAATTTAATAACAAGTTAAATGAAATTTGTGAACTGCGAATATCTCCTTTTCTTAGCACCCGGTTTACGAACGTATTTAATGAACGGTCATTTACCGGTAGTGACATAAACGGTCCAGTAGTATATCTATAAACACACACGCGACCCTCTGATGAATACTATTAAAACCAACAGTCGACTTCAGCTAGTAGCGATTTCCACTTTTGAATCAAATATTGTAAAATTGGTGGTTAGTTTTGATAACTGTACTTCTTTCACTGGCTTCTATTAAAAAACAGTCAGTGTGAAAACTCGATTTATACGTTTGAATACATTACCCCCTCGCAAATATATTTCCAGGAGGTATCGCTGGTCATCGATGCCCAGTATCAGCGTATCAGCGAACTGAGAATTTCTGATGGTAGGTCCAAGATTATTAGCGATCCAACGAGCCTATAAATTGGAAATTAATGCATTACTCAAACAATTCGATTGGACGTAGTATGTTAATTATATAAAACTTGAATTATAGTCCAAGCATAGATATCCATTACATTCATGTTTTAATAATAGCGATTGTACAACCTACGTATAACATGGTGTTCCTCAAAGAAGCGGGTTTTAGGCTATAATCTATGTGCAGGATGATGTGCGTTTAGAACTTTGCGTGTAGTTGAACATTCTAGTAGTTTTCTACACACATCACAGCGTTTTCCTTCACCTTCAATGCAAATAATTTGTGTGTGCAGTTTACGTGCATTTTAAAAACAATAGTATCAGTTAACGCGTTTAAAAATTTGCGTTGTCAGACGCGGAGCTACAAGTTTACAGGGGGTCATATATTAAAATTTTTCGAAGAATCGACATATTTTATGTGTGACAAAAATATATAATAAAAGCCTAGTTTCGGGGGTCATAACCCCTATGACCCTCCCGTTAGATCCGCGGCCGCCGTCGCCCACCTCATAAATGGGTGTGTCGAACGCTACATGCAATCACGGTTGTGCTATCAGTGCTTTAATGTAAAATCAATATTTGTGAATATTCCAACCAAATTAAATATAATAAAACTAAATTGAAGTCATTACCAATGGCGCTGGAAACCAGCCAAGTGAGTTGAACTGCACGAATGGAACGATGCCGTTTATAGGTTCATTGGTCGTGGTGATGGCCCAGATTTTTACGTTTTCTTTTGCATATTCCTCCAAAAACCTGAAACAAAATAATTATAACTTTATAAACCAAAATAAGGTATTATTTATAATATCCTATTGCACACGACGTCAATGTCTATTTAATTTCATATCGGAAGAATTACTTTGTACGTGTAATCTTAACATCGTCGTGTTTTATTTGCGTACGGTCATATTTTAGTATTTTCGTAAATATTTGAATTAGTTTTCGAAATAGGGGGTTTTCTAATACCTATTTATAAACTTATCATAACTTGCGTCCGTTTGTATAAAATTTAATGAGAGGTAACAAATCGCTCAACATTATAATAGATACTTTAATCATCAAATCTCTATGCTGCGGAAGAAAGAACCTGCTCGAGAGGTGAAAATTTGAGAATTTATAGATTTTTTTTTGTAGAATTTGTAAATGCTTTTAGTCCAAGTAGAGACGTTGTCATTAAATCTCACGTTTCAACCCTTCAGGCCTTCAAACCAGGGTTCTTTCTACCTAAAACGTGAGACTTGTAGATCTGGTGATTTTTTAATTATTATTGTAAGCATCGAGCACAGAATTTAGAACTAGTCTTTGATTTTGATCACCTTTTCCGTGTCCTAGTGCTGTAGGAGTACTGCCCGCCTAAGCCCTAAGATTTGAGGACCCATTGATTTTTAATCAGTATGTACTGTGGGTATGTAATAAACAAAGATTTCGTGATCACTTTCCAAATTTCATATCCGCAATCCATTTTGCTGCAAGCGATTTTATGAAAAATTGTTTAAGATTATGATTGTAATTAGAACAGTTGGCTTCAAACATTTCTTAACAACATAAATATCATGATTGAGTTGGTGCAATTACACCCCGTCGAAAAAATTATTAGTTAACCAAAAAGTACAATGGATATTGTAAATCACACTGGCAATACGTGTATGAATTCATTGCTAAATGGTTCAGCGATCCAATAAAATAATTAATTTTCTTATTAACACCAATATTTTTTATGTGCTAAAGAATAAGAAATAAATACCTACATGGTTTGCTTCCGCGCTATTCTAACACATTAACATTTATTAACATTATCTTCAAAAAATCCATGACGGAAGTGAATTGCAACTATATTAGTCTAAAATTTATTACAGGTCTATATCCTCATGCTTGCTTTTCAATCGTTCATTTTGAACATTTTTTATTTCTATATGCAAAATATACCTGAGATGATAATCAGCATAAGCCTGGTAGTACTGCGTTCTGAGTTGGCCGAAACCAGTGATAGCTTCGTTAGTCTTCATCCACACAGGAGGAGACCATGTGCTCGCAGTGATTTTTACTTCATCTGTAGCCACTTCTTGGCAACGTTTGATCATAGGCAGCTATAGAACAGAATAAAAATATTAAATTGACATATCTTAAGTGCCTCGGTTATTTCGAATTCATTAACTTCATTCAAGTATTCTCATTTCAATTCTATTTTTGAAATGAAAACTTCTTTAGCACCGTTGTAATTTGAAACTCGATGAAACGAAAAAGCGACATTAAATAGAGACAACCATATACATCTATAGGATCTAGCGTGCGAGAGAATGAGATAGAATGTGGGATGAAATAGAATGTCTGCGAGAGAATAAGATAAAATATAATATGAGTTAGAATACGAGAGAAAGAAGTATGTGTGCTTATGTGCACCTGCTTATCGTATCTGTTCAAATTGAACTTGAATAATAAAATGTAAAATAACTTTTGCATTTGGTAACAATATTATAATAAATATACTCTATAATCAATCTAGTCCTGATACTGTATCGTCTCATTTGCTCGCAGTTTAATTTTCTGAAGGTTTCACTTCTGATTTTATAATATGAAGAATTCAAAAAATGTGTACATATGTCAGTGTTTTTTTTTTTGTTTTTGAAAATTTTAATACATATATTTATATTAACGACTGTACGTACAGGGGTTCTCAAATATTAGGTCTTTATATATGAAATTGACGTTTTATATGGGAAATAAATTATATATTTAATCAGTCAAAGTATGTACCAATATTATCTTTGTCATTTTATAGGTACTTCATTGATTCCATAGCTGAAAAAATTGTGATAACGAGAATCAATAAAATCTTTGAATGGGGTTGGACTGCCCCATCGGAATTGAATTTTTTTCCTTACAAAGAACTGTTTAAATTGCGAAAAACGTGGTAATCTGTTGGAGCAAGGCCCGAGGAGTATGGTGGGTGTCGGAGACATTCCAATCGCAGCTCCTATCATTTTGCAACCGTCTGTATGTCGTAAATTGTGAGGTCTGGCGTTGTCCTGAAACAGCAGTCGCTTAGAGCAATTGACCATCTCGGTTATTGAACAGCGAGCTTTTCTATCAGGGTTTGCAATTGTTGACAATACAGATCTGCCGTAATCGTTTGACCAGATCTTAAGAAGCTGTAGTGAATGACACCGGCACTGGTCCACCAAACACTTACCAGCACCTTTTTCTGAGTCAATTTTCGCTTGGGACAGAATTTATCCGATTCTTTTGGGTTCAACCACTGTGATGAGCGTTTTAAATTATCGTACAGGATCTATTTTTTATCACTAACGACAATACGATTCAAAATTCCCTCGTTATTGTGACGGTTGAGTAATGTAACGCAGCACTCGATGCGTGTTTGTTGGTGTGCTTCACTCAATTCATGCGGTACCTATTTCTCGAGATTTTTCACCTTTCCCATTTGCTTCAAGTGAATCAAAATTGGTTTGTTACTTGCACCGAAGCCTGCCGCTAACTCTGACGTGGTTTGAGATGGATCTGCTTCCGCGATTACCTTTAATTGACAACCTAATTGACAACTCCATTGTCAACTAGGGTCTCTGGTCGTCCACGGAGTTTGTTTTGTAGGTCAAAATTTACAGAATTAATACGTTGGAACCAAAAACGTACTGTGTTTTCTTTTACAGTACTTTCCACATACACATTATTAATCCTTCGAGCTGTTTCGGCAGCGTTGGTGCTACGGTGGAAGTTATATATGTAAATAACGCGAAATTTTAAGTTTTTCATAGTTTGAACAGACCGACGTCAAAAAAATCAAATGGCGTGAAAACAAATGAATTACTAAATTCGAAACACGAATACACAAGCCTAAATTTGAAATAAATTTGAGTTTGGAATTCCTAGCCAAATGTCTATAAGATCAAAGTGGCCAGTTCGTAAAACGTCAATTTCATATGTAAGGACCTAATATTTAATTTATCAACATATCAAAGTATCTTAATATCACCAAATATGGCTTAATAAAGTATGTATTGCTATACGTAGTTCGAATGTAAATTGGCGTCATGTTTTCTTTTGATTCAATATATTTACCTTGTAATCATAGTCTTCCTCAGTAAGAGAGAAATTGCTGAGTTGAGCATCATACCAAGGGTAATCATTTAGGGTGTAAGGGTGAGTTGAGAAGTCAGCTCCACCGATGGGCACTCGAATCATGTTGTATTCCAAACCGTCTTTGCTGAAGTAGGAACTGGTAAACGAATGCGCCATTAAATATATCATACATCGCTTCATGCATGCTCATCTAATTCGTACGCTTAAAATTTGATCTTTAATATGCTATGCAAATTGGTTCGTCTAACATTTTCTAAGGAGCGCCTTGCCGACCCTTCTGTTACACAAATTCACTCTCTAAATTCATTTCGTTAACTTACTTAATTCGCTTTTTCCATACAGACAAATAATTTCAATATTTTATTTAGGATTCCTTAGCCAGACGCATTAAATGAACACCTATAAATTTGTCCTATTTGCTGCTTGCTCGTCTGTCCGTACAACACAGCTCCTTATGCTTTTATCATTTTTTTATAAGTTCTGATATACTTACACAGAGTTGCGGGCGAATATCCCTTAGCCAGTATTTTTTCAAGTCAACTGTATCATTCAGATCGCACGATCCTCTCGCATTATTATCTCTATAGCGTATATTTTTCAAGGACTCTCTAAATGTCTAAATGTAGGTACAACGCAAGGATCGCATCTCTACTGCTCCGATTCTACTTTAATTTTTCTTCTGCCACACCCATCATTCACTGCGTTTCATTCTTAATTATTTATTATCACCCAATGTACATATAATGTATAGAGTCTACACATTAATATGTTGTAAAGGTACATACAATTGAAAAAAAACCACTTCTTAAAATATGTGAATTTACGCTATTAAATTGTAAAAAAATATTAATAGAATGCTGTCTATTAATACTTTTTTTTTTTGTGCTGCAATACGACATTAAATGTTTGTTCTAAAGAGCGTTGTTTATAAAAGTTTGAATATATATGTTTTCAATTTTGTAATTCTTACTTTATGAACTGTGTTTGCGTCGCTTCTGATAATTTTTTCCAATTGATGGCTGCGGCGTCAGTCACGGACCCGCCAAAACCTTCAATAAACTGAAAGCGACGGTTAAGATTGACCCTCAGTGCGATTCTGTGCCAGATGTCATCTAAAATATAAAACATTTGAATGTTTGATATACCACAAGATATTTTTAAACTTGAATATAAGAAATTGACGAGATCCTTATAGATTATAAAGAGTACATTAGTTACGTCCTTAGATATATTGATATCCAATTGAGCTTTTGTTCATTTCTCTTCTTTTCATTAAAGTCTGCCAAATTTCGCAGCACGTGAATAATATAATCAATAGATAAAGATGACATTCACATCCGGATAGGAACATAAAACATCAATATTTATCTGGTTTATGAAAACAAAATAAAGAACGACGGCGGCTGAGTAGTCAAGGGTGCCGTTCGATCTTCGAATACCGGGCACGAAGCCTGATCACGGGAGAATTGATCTATGAGTTTTTAATGTGAAGTCGAGGTTGTTAAGCTGTCGCTCTCAGTCACCAATGCGGTGCCAAAGATCGATGACAGTCGTCAACCCGCACTGCGAAGAAAAACTTGTGGAAGGATTCTCTACAGCAGCCGAGTGGTAAAAGCCTGGCAAAAATGTAAGGAAGAAATACCTATCCCTACCAAATATTCAGCGTTTGATTTTTTGTGTCGATCGTACCTTGTTCTTTGTTGTCTTTGGATTACATTAGGGCATAAGAGTCGTTAGTCGAAACTTTAATGCTATTTCAATGATGTTTAGATAAATACATTATGAGTGTTTGATTAATTTGAATTCACTATCTCACCTGGAATGTCAGCATTATCTGTCGGTGGTGTGTTGATAGGTTCAATTCTTCCATAACTTTTTTCGAATCGTTTGCCGGCCTAAAGAAAGTTATTCAAGTATTCATTTGCATTATAGTCAAATACGTATTTATAGATAATTTTATTTCTATAGTAAGTATATTGATTTAGGTTTGATTTTAATTATATTTCTAAGGAGCTGTATTAAAGTCATTATCAAATAAAGTCAATCTTAAATGAAAAGAATATACATATTTCGTACATGCGTGGTGGTGTAAGCCACGAATTCGCCGGGCGCCGGGGGCTCGCGGGTAATGGTGTCGCAATGGTTTGCATTGCAGACGCACAAAACCGACCGGTCCGGTATGCCGGTATCACGCACCAGGCATGGTATGTCCGCTGTTCGAGAAATGAAAAGAGAAATAATTAAAATTTTACTAATAAATTGTGTTATTTAAAGTAATTATGTCGAGAACGTATCCTTGCTAAAAAAAAAACAATAATATGAGCAGCAGTCTGTCAAAAAAAAACTGTCCGTTTTAGTTTATTTTAAACGTGACTCTTCGATGTTATGCTCCTTCAATACATCGATTTGTTCCATCTGTTTATTCAGTTGACTATATAATGATTATTAATATGGTTAATCAGTGTAAAGTAAACAGATATTATTGAAAATATTTTTGATTCTTGGAAGTTCTAGACTTTGAGTTTTGATCTAAACTGTGCTTAATCAATGTTTGTAAGACGTCTCAGTACAGCCACAAAAACGTAATTAAATTGCCAAATATTAAACGAACAGTGTATTTTACAAAGGTTTATGAAATCTTCTTTTATCTGATAGTGCACTGGATAATAAATTTTTAGATATGTTTTTTTCGGCTGCTTTATGAACTTTAATTTGAAAAAAAGGGATTCAATACAATTATTTTGCAATTAATCACATCACGAGTGTCTATTTATCCAATTTTGCGTACACAATACTCACGCGTTCGACATATTGCTTGATGTTTAAAGTAATAGTTCAATATCTCTACTTTTTTAATGGTAAACATCAAGATTGATAAATCTTTATTCGATTGACTTATTAGAGAAAAACAATTTTAAAAATGTTTCTCTTCGGAATAATTTTATGCAGATTTAATGCTATATCTACTATGAAAGATATCTATTTCTTCATTTTCTGTATACTATTACAATATCCTATACAACATTTCCCTATAGACAATAAACCATGTTATCTATTGGATTATTTATTACATGGGTATTAATATTTTCTTTTTATAGTAAAAGCAGAAACGAGCAGTTGTAATTACCATTTGCGCGAAATAAACAGTTTTCAAAAAATGAGCACCATTTCAGCTATCAAAAATGATCGAAAATAACATAAACCGCATGGACTTATCCATGCTGCGCAAGTAGGTCCAAGAGGGTCCCGTCGTGTATTTCATACTGTAGTTTTACTACTTTGAATACCGACTTCCTACAGCGTAATATTATGATCAAATTAAAAAATTAAATACCATAGATAGTTAAAGGTAACCAACCTGAATTACTGGGCGCCACTAAACAGAAAACAGTTACTACCAATGTCCAATAAATACTTTTCATTGTTTTTTTTTTTTATCTAAATCGAATATGAAAAATGCATGAATAAATCTGAGCAGTACACCAAAAGAAGTGGACTTTGCAGGGAGGCTCCAATCACAGTGTTTATCGGTTTTTTTTTTATCATATTAAAGCACGTTTATCATGATTGACGTTAATTATTGATAAAAGAAATAATTGGTCACTATGGTCAAATATAGTCCACAATTATTTGGTAAGCATTAAATATTCATTAACGTTTTATTTTAGTGTTTGTAGAGTTACAATATATCAAACGGTGACATAATTTTTACCATCATAAAACGCGAAAATAGTTTTGTTCTTTTTCGTAGCAAATTGTTTTGTTTTGGCAATTTTTTATTTTGTATTTGATCTTGAATTGCGTATACGTAGTATTGCTCAATGTATTTCTTTAATTATGGTAGGTATTTAATTAAGTAGAGATGGTATTCTTCTATTTTACATAACATTTTAATAAAAAGTAACTTGCAGAATATTAAGCGTATATTGTTAATACATTTCATATCGTTATTTTAAATTGCACATTACTATGTATTACAAGGATATGAATGTTTCGAACTGAGTGAAGTCGAGTACGTGATCTATTTACAGTTTGTTAACACTTCAACAGGTATAACACCACGTGACTACATACCTATTTGTCCATTATCCATATCCAATCTAATTAAATGATTGATAATTATTTCTTTTGATAACGACCTAATCAATAACAACAACACGAATGTTATTCAATTTCAGATTATTTCGAAATGGAGTAAGGAACTGTGATGCGATATGAAATACGGTAAAAAGGCTGCCCGTAAAAGGATTATATTATGAAATAAAGCCACATCTCCTTAGGATAGACAAGTTCGTACGTTTAGCAGCATCGTCTCGTCTTTCAAAGATGGAATTATTAGAAGCTGTACCATTATAGGAAAACAACAATAAAAAAAATCCCGGTCAAGTGCGAGTCGGACTCGCGTACCGAGGGTTCTGTACTACAATATGTCTTTGTGTTAAATACTTAAAAAAATTCTTTCCATTCTATCATTTGTGGATTTTTAAAGCGGGTCCCACTCACAATTGACCGAGTTCTATTTATTGTTTTCTTAAGATTTGCACTAGTTTCGGAGATAAGGGGAGAATAGTCAATTTTCATTTACTTTCTTTAAAACTATCTACTTCAGATTTATAATATATATATACGAAATACTCTTTTCATATATAAGTACATGTGTGTGTACCAAATGTCAACTTAATTGGTCCAATAAGTTAGAGCAATTTGCCGTCACAGATGGACAGACATACAGACACACGAGTTATCGTATGAAGGTTCCTATTTTCTTCATTGGACGCACGGGACCCTAAAAATTATTCCATTTCACGCGGCACTCAAATGAACAATATCTATATTAGCCATTTGAGTGCCTCTTCTGTAGCATTAGGTAATTGATGCGCTTGAATCATAGGTTTAAAATCTAATCACAGATGGACCTAATTATTTAGGTTTATCTGGGATTAGTGTTTGAACACTCATTATTGATATAATGTATGTCATAGCAATCGTTATCGCGAACTATATAAATACTTGTAGTTCTAGTAACTCTATTGTAAAATATCTATAGAGGATTTGGTCAAGGATTTAGTAGTTTTAGGTCATGTACTTATAAACGATTCGAAATGATTATCACAATATGCTCCTCAAAATATATCTTCGCATTGGTGATTGAATTAGGATATATTTGAGAGATAAGCGATCCAAATATTCGGGTGATTCAAATTTATTTGAAATGACTTTATAAAATTGACCTCAGACTCGTCGCACGAAACAAGTTGCGAATTTTTAAATTAATTTTTAACAATCACAAATGCGACTGCAAATTTCCGCTTAATTTCATGTACTTAGCAGTTTTGGTGTGTTACATGTCCGAAATTACATATGCTAACGCTAAACAGGAATTCTAAAAAACCATATTTTTACTCTTATTAATGAAACTCGATTCTTAAAGAATAAACACCAGAAGTATTTTACTATTAATCGAGACGTATTTTCATATTTGAGACTATTATGATCACGCAACTACCTCTCATTCATAGATTGTCATTAAATTGTCAGTTTTCGGAAGTATTGAAATTACTACACATTCACTTTAATTTTAAAGTGTTGCAATGATTGGTTTCGCTGGTTCCGTAAAACCATTGTGTGCCGTTGTCGATGGCTAGTATAAAATTTCCAACGTTTTGTGAGATACTTTCTCAACAGTGTTTGTTCATTATTCAAACTTCACCTACGGTAAAAATTTTAAATTCAATAGGTACCTGGGCACCCAAGCTTTGCTCGTTTTGTCTCTTAAACTTGCTGTAGGAATAAGACAACTTTTTACGGATAAAGTTGTTCATGTTCATTTCCAACAAAAAATATTTAAATCCCAAAATCTATCACAGTGTTTTATTTAAATAGTGTTACATGTTGAATCGCAAAAAATATTTCAGTATTCTATTTAAATATTATCATTTGTTGCAAAATGTATCTCTGTGTTTCATTTAAATAGTGCCATGTGTCAGATCGCAATGTTTATCTCAGTGTTTTATTTAAATGTACTATCTGTTAGTTCGCAAAATTTATCTAGTGTTTTATTTAAATAGTGCCATCTGTTAGATCGCAAAATATATCTCAGGATTTTATTTAAACAGTGACATCTGTATGTAGTATCAGTTGTCATCAATGTTGACAACGGATAATAATCCAACAATATAATTATCCCAAAATGGTATGAAATAGCATTAAACGAAGGAAAGCTTTTGACTTTTTTCTAGAGAAGACACCTATTATCATCATCATCATCGTTCAACCTTCAGCCAATCGCAATAACTGAAAGGGATAAGTCCCGATACACCGAAGGGAGCGTAATTATAGGGGTGCAGGACAATATAGGAGTGCAGGTTATAGTCTGGATAAGGAGTGCCGAGATTGTAGAGCCAGCCGGCATTCGTGCAACTTTAGCCAAAAACTGGAGCCGGGATAAATAATAGATACTAAAGTGTGTCAATAAATATAGTAGGTATGTTCCTTCCGTTTCTCTTTCGTTCTTCGTTTTCTTTGCTTGGTGCAGGCTTTGACGTCCATTTCTGGCGTTGGAACAGTTCATCTGCAGCCTTTTTAATCTCTACTCTATTCTGTGCTATTGTTATTTATTCTTCTTGTTCCTTTTTGTAAAAACTACTGTCTTGTTAAGCGAATCTTCCAAGTGTAAATAATTTTCTATTGCAGAAGATTTTAAAGCAGAGTTAAGTAGATGATGTCGAGCTCATAAACAAATCCTTTCTGGTTTTTTCTTCCGTCAATCTTTCATTGCTTATTTTCTCAGCTCGATGAAGAAGTTTTAGCGTCCATTTAGGAGTCGACAAAGTTCGTTGTCTACCTTTTTAATTTCCGCTTTGCTCTGTCCTATAGTCGTCTCTTCTTCTTGGTTTCTTTTGTAGTCGCTCGGTCTACCCAAGCCTGTCATGTGTAACTAGGACGTCCAATTTTTCATGCTACTGTAGTAGATCTTGAGGCAGTGTTCCTTAGATGATGTCGAACTCTTGTTTTGAAAGAAATCTTTATTTCCTAATTTCTTTCTTCCGTTTATCTTTAATTCTTCTTTTTCTTTGTTTGGTGCAAATTCTCAATGTGCGTTTTTGAAAATTGGTAAAGATCATCCACAATATTTGTAATCTCTAATTTGCTCTGTGATAATATCGTTTATTTTCTTAGTTCATGTAACAATAACTCTTGTCTTGTCTGAGCGAGTCTTTCAAGTATAATTATATTTCTGTTGTAATCTTAATGTGGAATTAAAAGTTAATGATGATGAGCTATTCTTTAAAAAAATCATTTTTAATTAGTTTCTTTGGTAGATCGATTCATTCTTCATTTCCTTCGATTAATGCAGATTTTCAGTGTCCGTTTGTGAGAGCTAGCAAAGTTCAGCCACAACCTTATTAATTTTGAGCAGCCCATTTTTCTTACTTTATTGTCATAGCTCATTCTTGTCTTCGCAATTGTCTTATGTGTCACTAGGGTGTACAATTTATTTTTTGTATTTGATCTTAAAGCAATATTCATTAGATTGTGTCGAGCTCTTCT
The DNA here is from genome assembly GCA_005406025.1 of Eumeta japonica. Taxonomy (NCBI): domain Eukaryota; kingdom Metazoa; phylum Arthropoda; class Insecta; order Lepidoptera; family Psychidae; genus Eumeta; species Eumeta japonica. The sequence goes on along the minus strand of BGZK01000440.1, from coordinate 350,835 downwards.
TAAAAGAAATCCTTCTTTCTTGATTTCTATCTTTCTGTAATCTTTCATTCATCATTTCCTTAACTTAGTGCAGGTTTTCAATGTCCTTTTCTGCGAGTTGATAAAGTCCACTATTTAGAAAAATTTGAAAAACAATTATATCCAAGTACAAATTCTCTCTGAAATTTTTAGGGCTGAGATAGTGCATATATATCGGATCGCCGGTATATATCATCATCATCATCATCAGTATCATTTTTTCGTTAAATATACTAATTTTCCGTTCACGGCTTCACTTGCGTGTATAAGAAGCTTTTTGCATTTATTACGACTATTGCGTTTGTGTGAGTTTATTTTTTATTTTTTAAATAACTGATCTTCTGCTGTTATTTCTTATCATATAACAAACATCATTTCTAGCAATAAAAATTAAATATTTGAGCAACTTATCTGGCTCGGCGACATTGAGTTTGACGTGGAAATATAAACGAAAAGGAAACCTTTATCAAAATCAGAAATTTCATAAGAATCGTTAGGACCGTTTGTGACATCGTTATGGAATAGATATCTATACTACTAATAAATTAATAGCGTCTGTCTGTATGTCCATATAAATATTTATTTTATAAAATTTTATGATTTATACATATGATTTACTGACCCCGATTTCATCAACTTCTCACATAACCCAAAAAAATGTATCATATGTTCTTCCGTTGACTTTTAACTAACTCGACACTAGATTTTATAGAAATTGGTAACTGCAAACTTCAAAGGCGTTTAATGACATTCATGAAACCCTAAAGAAGTATCGTATGCCCTTCTTTTAGCTTCCAACTGTGGACATACAAAATTTTACGAAAATCGCTAAAATCATGAAGTTACTTATTTACTCTCACGGATCCCGAAATGTACATCTTCCTATTGGTTTCTAGCTACCTTTACACTTTTATATTGAATTTTAAATTAAATTAATATATTGAAATTTGTTAAAATACAAAGGTTCTTAATGGCTCTCAGGAAACACTAAAACTCATCGTTCATTTTGATTGTAGATAACAATTTCCATTGAGTCCGTGTGGACAAAGAATGAATTTTTACTTCATTTATATCAACATGTATCAATCTTGATACCGATCTCGCTTGTCGTCCTTAATTTCGACAGTTCCGGTTCTGGTTCCACCTTTCACTTTCACCATATTGATGCAATTTCGATAGTTACTCCATTTTTAAGAAAAGGTTTTTTAGTTTTCACGCAGGAATCCTAAATTTTCGGGATAACAAGTGTTTAAATATATTCCAATATGCTCCTCTACCTTCCAGTGAAAATCTCATTCTGACCAATTCTGTCGTTCCGAAGATACCCAGGATAAACAAATAGGCAGACAAATAGGCAAAATTAAAAAAAAATCATTTGGTGCTTAATACGTATAAATATCTTTATTAACCAAATAAAACGTAGTTGTTTTAAAATCACAGACAGACACTTTATATATAATATGTTTTCAACAATGAGCGCCCGACAATTACTAATTGCTAAGATGTTTTTACTATAATCGAGGAAATATGTACATTGTGACATTTTCTTTAATTGTCCTCTTATTATTTTGTCGATTTCTGCAACATAAACAATACTGGTTCATTTGTATAACAATAATAGCACTAGCCACTAATCTCCGATCGAAACCGAAGACACAGTTATGTCAAAGTTGTTAGTCAACTTAAAATGTAAAACTTCATGGACGTGCGGTGGCCAAAATGCGGAACTATCTATAGTTGTGTGAGTGTGTGTCGGTATAGAGACATATGCCGTTTACTGAGTTAACCACGTGACAATATACGCCCCCCTTAATACTTATTGTAAAATAAACACCATTAGTTCCATAAACTATATAAGCCTTTGAAATTTTTCTTTTGTGGTATCTAATCACAATAACATCTCCACTGTAGTGATGGAATGGGCTGCCACATTCAATTGAATCGCCTTGTCTTTCACTTGAAGACGAACTTTTCTAGATCTGCCTCTGTTGAAAAAAACAAATATTTCGTAAATATCCAAATATCCATTTCAACAAAAAATTGTAAATTCAATTAACAAAGAGGTCATTTCAAGCGAATTAGTAGATTATTAAATAAAAAAACATGCAAATAATCAGGATTATAATTCTTCAATGAGTTAGGACCGACGTCAATAAACAGAAAATGTTCAGAAAATCTTTCTTTTGAATTACTGATTAATGCATTCGACTCGATATCTATAATTATATCTGTAATTAAAAATGCAACCGAGGCAAGACAGTCAAATGCTAGTCAAACATACGCGCCGAGAGTTCTTTATTTTCTGTACATACATACATATATAGTACACAGACTTCCCATACCTATACATTAAATAGTATAACTAAAAGTAGTAAACGGACGACGTGATAAATAGAACAAAAAAAAATTCAATTTCTTGTCCTTTGTACACGTTTCACACAAAAACTGCTTTTTGACTTCAAAATTTAATTTGGACCTCAAAAACGGCTTTTATATTAATGTTAAGAAAAAGAATGATGTAATTGTGCTACATTTTCTTTACGATATTGATACTGTGCTTGATCCTATGTTAACGTATATTATGGGCGGACTAAGGGAACATACCCATACTACGTGACCCGTTTAGGGGTCTTAAAATACTACGATTAGTCACAGGACGGGGAGGGCTTAAGGCTTTATCACGTAGTCAGAGAATTTTCGCGCTTTTCCGGAGATATATTCAAATTATGACGCGCAGCGTTTAGCACTTTTAAACTCACAGATGGCAACACTAACACAAATATGCCGGGACGCCAGCTGATTTAAAACTGATAGTTTTGTACTCATTAAAAATGATGTCCTTATATAGTATTCTATTTGTAGTAAAACGTAAGTACCTGTTACAATACGTTTTTACATAAGTTTTCTCGTTGATTATATTAACTTTCTGTTAGCAAAAGAAAATGATTTAAAATCATATTTATGAATTACTACGTGAAAACTATGGGTCTCAACATATACTACAGTTGGACACCGAAGAAGTTGTAAAATATGGGTCACGTAGTATGGATATGTTCCCTAAGCCGAAATTCCTGTCATATGGTTTGTGTTTTTACTTTTTAGATATAAAACTCTCCAAATAAAATCCAAAGGCCGTCATTGTCACGAAACTTGTTGAAAAGGTATAAATATTGAACTATGAAATAGAAATTACATCTAAATTGAAAATATTGATTTATGGCTTAAGTGATAATTTAAAACAAACTTTAAAAGTGAAAAAACTCCACTTAATTCTTTAAATTAATTAACGGAATTTGTAACAACATTCAATAAAGGTGATTCGCATAATTTGTTTATTTAATTATTTATTTAGAAAATCTAATTGATCAGCAGAAATGCCAAAAAAGGAAGCTTCGGTATTGAGCTACAGACAAAAAGAAATAAAATAATTTACCCATTGTAGAGGACAATAACAATTGTGCCATTAGGAGTCGAAAAGGCGACGTTGTCCAAAGAGAAAAGGCTGTTTCTCGTTACTTTTACTCTTCGAGATCCCGGAGTGACGAATTTGGAGAAATGTCCGAGCGCGTAGAACATGGGCTGTTTATAAAATTCGTCTTTCTCGGCATCAACAATGATAGAGGAATCGACAAAATTCCCGGCCCAGTTGGGGCCGCCGGCGGAGTTCAAACACAAATTCCAGTCGATCCATCCCACCATACCGTTAGCTAAATCCTGAAACATCAAATGGAAACGTTTATTTCAGAACTGTCATATGTTATACGTTTATTACAGTACTGTCAGTTATGTAGTCATAAAAAGAGTATTTTCACGTATGAAGGTGAATTTACAAAATTAAGTTGTCGTATTGGTACTAGAAAAACAGTTTTCATTTTTTTCATTCGTCTATCACAAAATTATATTATACTAATCGAGTTGTTATGTCGATCTTGTTATATTTACGTAGTTTTTGGAGTTTTGGACTCCTTAAGAATCGTTTTTTCATAAATAAGCCCAGGGTATGAAAAATCATGGGAAGTAAAATCAAACTTGGCGTTACGTTAGGTTCAAGTCAGTCTTGTGTGTATGGACGATTTGTACGTATATAGTCTCCATATTCATGCGCAACTTATCTTTCGCATCCCCTAACATTACATGTAAAGTATAGCGCCGACATAACCATATCAGTATTTACTTTATTCATTTAATATTAATAAACAACAAATGTCAACTTGAGGAGTTTTGATCTCAAATTATAAATTTTTCTGATAGAACGCTGGGAACAACCAGATTGGTACCACTATTGATGCGATGTTTTCGGGATTTATCACACATACATCTTCCGACGTCCATGTATCATATTTTAGTTACCATAAACCAATTGTCTCAGTATTCAATGATGTCGATATTGTTCCTGGAATAAATACAACGCAAGATGACATAAATGGAGAATAAAATCAATCTTGCTTGAAACTTTATTACTTAAAATTATCATTGTTTATGTTTCCATGGTTTTATGTATTTTAACGAATCATTGCATAATTAATATAAATAAAGGTATAGTGCATGTTTTAAGTAATATAAAAGATGCATTTAATTACCCTCATTCACTAATATATTTATTTTATAATCGTTCACAAGGAATAAACTCCATTCGTACGTCGGAGCTGACACACACACTTTTTTTTTGTTGTTGTTAAATATGATTAAAAAATATATTTTAAATATTTAAGAATGCACATCTTATAAAGCTCGTGAAATTTTTAATGAAAAATAAATTCTTTTGCAGACTTAAAAGTAAAACGGAGAACGAATAAGAAATTTATAATAGCCGGGAACTGATAAGAAAAGAGAAACCAAAACAAACATAAATTATTATTTATTATTATCTGCAAGTGTCGAGCGACATTAAATGCTTTAACCAATTCTACGCGTTTAGTGGCGCTTAATTGCACTAACCACGTCAGAAATAATATATATATGTGGTAATGAACTTTAACTGATACGATTTTTATAAACAAATCTCACGGATAAGGCTAATAATATTCAATTTGCAATGGTAATAAAGCTAATAAAATAAGATTGTTCCAAAACGTGAATTTTTTCGGCCGTTATTGTGACTATAAACAGACACACAAACACAGTTACCCCGACGTCCATGGATGATAATAACAGTGTTTTTTATGATTAACGTTCCCTTATATTATCCTATAAGTATAATACGAACAGAATGTGGGCAACTTAAGTCCAGAAAATTGTCCGACATTTGACAAGTCGAGAGTAGAGCGCTCTCAAACGCTACATATTCTGATGCGTGAAAAAATTCAATCAAGTACGTATTATTAAATTTTTGAAAGGTAACATTAGTTCTTATTACTATTTTTTAATAATGCACTTGACTTTATTACAGTTTCAAAAGAGGCATTTTGTAAGTAAACATATTTTTTTAAGTGAATATAATAATGTAGCAAATTTCTTTCTGTGGAGATGTTGGATTGTAAATAAAACAAGAAAAAGATTAGCTAATAAGGAACTGCACTGGACGATACATAAATTTTACAGTTTATTATAAAACTAGCAACACACGCGTTCTCCTCTAGAATTCATAACGCTGTTAGTTAAAAATGAAATGGTCATAATAGTATCACGATTAACAAGTTAAAAATCGAGACCGGGACCAGAATTGAAAATGGATCCGAGTTCGAAATCAAGTGTGGAAGCACTATCGGAAGTAAAATAAATACCGGAATTAGGACTGATAGAAAAATCAATTAACATAAAAGATGAAGAAATACATTCTACGTTCACCTGGGCGAAGCCATGGAAGATATCTAATATATGTATATATTACTCTTCAACATAATTTTTATTTTATTTCAAAGAAAGCACGATTTATATTAACCTCGATGATATCTTTCACATAATTTTCGGCTCTGCTCCATGAACCCAGCTTAACGCCTTTATCCCATGGAAGCGTGCCTGCGATAAAAGTATATAAACTACTTTTAATCACGAATTGAACAAAATGATTTGAAATCTCTTTTTTTCTTAAAAATTAACAAATAAATTTATTAGAAACTACCTTCACATGCCTCAGTAGCAAGTAAAAATTTGCTGGGATAATTGTCAGTAACAAATTTTAAGGTAGCAGAAGGCACTATATTGTCCCAATAAAAATGAACTGCGACCCCGTCGATATAATCCAATACTCTGTTATCGGACTTGATCATCTGCAAACAAAGTGTGATTAAAATTTAGGTAAATAAAATGTACAAAACAAAAAGTCGGTATACGGGCGAAAGTTTTACGTGACAACGACTTTGAATGGTAAAATCATTTTAATGTGAATATTCATTCGTATAGTAGGAAGAAGGATGAAATAATAGTAACAATTTAAAACATTTATTTATACAAAGAATTATATTTAAAACATTAATTTATACAAAGAATCTCGCACTGAATTTCATATTAACAAAATTTTATTTTTACCTTTACACATACATACGTATTTATATACAAATATACATACAATAACTTGCAATACATTTGCAAGCTATGCATAATTCTAGTGCTGCGCGCGCGGCAGACCGATCATAGTTGAGTGGGAGAGAGACGCAAGGCATTCGGCGGGCCTCTCTCTCGTTCGGTGACTCATCGTTACGTTACCGAGCGTTACACTTTTCAAAGTGACTCCCAGCCGCAACCTAATTTAAGACGTTGTCACGTCAAAAACCAAAAAAATATTCGTATTCACACAAAAATATATATATACACAATTAATAATGTTACATCATCACGATTTAATGTAGGTAAAGGTAAAAATGCCGAGGGCACTTTTAAACATGGATTGCCAGTAACACCTGACATTGTGCCATTAGTTTAATCAATATGTTATGTACAAGTAAATATCCACTCAATTGGAAATCTGCTTCGCTATCGTGAAACAAATGTTCATATCTGGACATAAAATAGACGACGTATCGACATCTAATTTTGGTATGGTAGGGAAAGTTTTTCGTCACGCATTATACCCTAAACAATAACGTTATATGCATGTATTACTATGTTAGTATATGTTTCGTACTATATCCTTCTTGAAGGAAAAACTATAAATTCATAGAATATAATACATTCGCTTCAATTGTTATATTAAAACTGATGAAGTTAAGATATGTACATTTACTTATTTATAAGCTCACCCCGATTTTTACAGTACTGTAAAAAAAAAAAAACGTTATGCGTTCAGGATTAATGTGTGTTTTGAACTGTGTGGTTTCTTTATTCCCTTGTAGTGGCTAATAAGTTAAATCGATTTTGATAAATGAGGTAGCGTTGGATTCCTTTTTACACTCCGAGTGTCATAAAGTAGGTGACGTAACAATACTATCAATTTGACTATCACTAGACACCATATCATATTACCCAAATATTTTTTTCCAAGTATTGAAGTATGGGGATCAAATTCTAGTTCCTACCAAGAGTATTTAAAAAAAATGAATTATATATATATAGGATCGATTGCATAACAACCGTAGACAATGCTGTTGTGGACTTAAGCTCAACATCTTTGCCAAAAGGCTTACGTTGGGTCGCGTGAAACAGCTGAACAATTCAGTCATCAGCGCTAGACCCGAAAAATTGAATTCCACGATAAATAGTCACTCCAGGAACTTAACCGTTTAAGATTTTTTTAGACTAGACTGCTTTTTTAGTACAATGATTGAAATACAAATGAATAATTTTAAAAATTACAAATCACTAGTGCCGTTACAAAGAAAAAATGAACCACAAAGTTCTAACAAGTGATTTTAGTTTGAGCAAATAAGTTATCAGAAATGTTTCTCTCGACATAGTCAAATTCGATGCGTCATTTATATAGAGAAGAAAAGGATGTACCCAACCCAACGACGTAAATACGCACACTTCGGGCAATGTATTTTTTGTTGTTACGTATTTTTCTGCAGTCGGGGCCTATTAAAACTGTTAAGATTCGATTAGATTGTTTTCAGAATGTTTTTTTGTTGTTTTCGAAACGTACGCCTATATATCTTTCATTATATTCAAATTGAATATACCCTAATCAAATTTATAAACATATTTAAAATCATCAAACTTAATTGACAACCTTCAAATACATTGCGGTAGGTAGTCAGAATCAAAGTATTATTTGGAATTTATTTAGTCTTTATTGACTTTTGGAGAAACTCAGAAGTGCTTTAAGCTCCATCCGTACTTATATAGGTAGACTTTGACTTATGTCTTTGAAATAATTTTATGCAGTTAAAATGTATTGGTGGATGACGTTACAGCAATAAACATAAAATGACGTTCAAATTATCATCAGTTACCTGGTTGAACCAAATAGGTATTGCGAAACGCTGATCGTCACAAGCCAAAATTTTAACATCCTTAAACTCAGAATTATTACGTATCGTTGGTCCAAGATATTCGGCGATCCATTTTGCCTGCACAACACAAATTCATTACAATAGAATAAACGTTTCTGTGAAAATAATATCTAAAGAGATTTGAAATTTATCCAATGTAAATACAATATTAAATATATACGTTTCTTCATATCTAATTACAAATTTACACAAAAATATGTTTGAATAACATTTTAAAACAGCTGCACAAATTCGCTTTAGTTATTAGTGACACACATTTAACATATATTAAGAATTTACTGTGAATAATTCGAAGATTGTACCTGATGCAATTTTCATGATGGTGAGTAGGCGAGTTTATGTTTGTGGTGGCAGTTCTTAGTGTAAATAAATCGAGTTAATGAAAAAAGAATCTAAAAATACTATTGACCATTCTCATACTAGACACAACCGTATATGCCACACTAAGTCTTGTATATTGACAGTACTGGAATTTTTAGGATTTCGTAGCCAAAAGCAAAAGAAGAACCCTTATAGTCCCGTTCTGTGTGTTGGTCCGTGCGTCCGCACATCACAGCTTATGATTGTCCTATTTTTACATTGTTTTTAATGAAATTGTACAGTATTTTAAACCTTCAAATATTTAAATAAAGAAATATAAAAAAATATTAGGGGTTGGTTTTCATACAAAATCGGGGGACGAAATCTTTTTTCGCGCACTTCATTGTGTGGCGTGTTGTAGGATAGATACTTAAAAAAACTGAACAAGTTCGAGTCAGATTCGCGCACTTAAGGTTCCGTACTAAAACTAAATATATTTGTGCAAAATATAAAAATAAATATATTTTCATTCATTCGTTTGCGGATTCTTAGCACGAGCGCCCTCACACTTAGCCGATTTTTATTTATTGCTTTCCTTAAGTTTGCACTAAGATCACGGCAAATTTAACAATTGTATATATTACTGCTTTTAAGATAAAAAAAAAACAAAAAAATGGCAAGTACTAAGTATGAATTCACCTATTTAATGTCAGTTTATACTGTTATTGAAACGCATTGAAATGAAGAGAACATTAGGCTTCTCATAAATGCACTTGCACTATATAAGTAAATAAGTATTTTCCGTATTTTTGTTTATTTTAGGCGCAGTAGTTTCGAAAATAAGGCGGAAAGGGTAAATTTTCATTTATTTTCTTGAATAATTTAAAAAACTATTTCCTTTAAAATTATAAACAAACGTTTACATTTGATAAGTCACATGGTACAGTTTACAAAACTTTTTTTAATTTTCTAATTTACACCTAAAATGACTCCCATATTTGAAATTCATTTATTTACGTGACACGTCCGTGTTTGGGTTACAGACATATATACGTATATCATATGTCAACTTAATCAGTATAATAAATTCAGAGTAAATTGTCTCTGACAGACGGATAGACAGACAGACACACGAAGATCCTATAAGTGTGTTCTTTAGTGATGTGGAATCTTAAAAATTCATTAAAGGTTCATACATAAGTTTTCCTCTGAAGTGAATGTAACTTCCAAAAGACGTTACCAGTTTGGTGACTTCCAAAATTGTCAGCTTTTTATCTTTTAAAATCTTTATTTTTAAAACAAGGAAAAAATCACAGAATAGAGCTCGGTAAAGTAATGAAAAGAATATAAAAGAATTATTCAATTGGTAGACACTGTTCTCGAAGTAGAAGATTTCAGAACTAAGGATATTATGAATGAAGTTAATGATATGGACAAAATATCTGGAATAATTAATTATCTAAAGAGAACCCGATAAAATGGAATTAATTATACAGTTAGAATTTTGTGTACTGTGATCTGTATTAAAAATACAAGGATATAAAATTTGTTGATTTGTTTGGTTATGTGTAAAGGTAATTTCTGCTATTACTGAAGCGACTCTATAAATTCTTCAATTAATTAAAGAGCTACACTATCCCTATTTTGTATTGATTTTTTTTATGTTTGCCAAGATCTTTCATACAGCTTCCGGTGGTAACAAACATGCAGTTTCACATCCATGCCTTTCACTTTTATAAAATTAGTATGATGTTCTAAATAATTTATGTGTTGGATTTACGAGGTCATAGACAAATATACATATATAATGTATAATAATTATATAACGATTTACTATAATAATTGGAATCTATAAAGAAACTGTGATCATAATCGAGAACGAGACTCTAATCTAAATCGAGAGTAGGATTGCATTTAGAATTGAAAATGAGACAAAAAATAAAACGAGTATTGAAATCGAGAACAGTACTGGGATCACGGTTCAAAGAGTGATCGCTTAATATAAAATATCGAGGAAATCATGCTACGTCCACGCGACTGGATCCCTGGATGAAAGTATTAAAAAATTATATTGTTAATTCACACCATAGTAGAAGGTGTCCATCCGAGCGAATTGAAGTTAGCCAAAGGTATGACACCATTCATTGGTTCATTGGTGGTGGTTATACCCCAAGCTGATACGTTGTTTTCTTTATATTTCTGCAAGAACCTGTAAAAGATAAAAATTATTTTACATCCATGTATGAGTACTCTTACTGTATTGAAAGTACGATTGTTTACTCGAAATTTTCTTCTATTTAAGTTCTATTCAATTTTTTACAAATGTGATTTTGAATGTGCAATTGCAGAAAACTTAATGTTTGAGGCAACTTGATTCGTGCGCTATCGAATTGTGAAAAATAAGGACCACTCACTTTAAGTGGTACAAGGCGTAATCCAGATAATATTCCGTTTTGAGGCGACTGAATCCACTGATTTTGCCGTTGCTTTTCATCCATACAGGAGGTGACCACGTCGTGCCAATAATTTTCAGATCACTGCTCGCTGCTCGCATGCATGCTTTGATCATTGGAAGCTAGGAAGAAAGTATGATCATATATGTTACTTTTAGTAACTTCCTTTATGATCATATATGTTATTTTTAGTAACTTTAGTAATATTTTTGTAAACTTAGGGGACTAAGGGAACATATATGATGTTTTAAAATCGATTTTCGGAAAAACGAGATTTTATTGACCAGTAAAATCATACTTACGACATTCAAAAGGAATTGAGTAAACTTAGATTTATTGCAATTTTACATCAATCGATTACGTTAATTTTAAAGTTGTGAAAAAATGTTTTTTTTTCAGAATATATTTTTGATTTCTTGATTAATCGATTTTTAACAAATAAATCATTATGAAATCAAAAATATGCATCAAACAGCGGAAATCCCATTCAAATCGGATGCTTCGTTCAAATAATATATTTGATGGAATATTAAAAAAATAAAAATAAGCCATTAATAATATTTTAGTGGTTTCCGAGCTTGAATAAAGTTATTGTTTTAAACAATGTAAGAAGTTCCAGAAAGTTTTGCGACTGGTCCGCAAATCGACCGTTACCTTTTTTAAGAAATAATTAATATTTCTAGGGAATAAAATCGAATAGTTACAATAGAGTTACTACCAACTGGGAGATACTTAATAAAAAAAAAGATAGACTACGCATAAATAATTTGATGATACCTAATTACATAATCCGATTTTTCTTCTGAAACAATCGTCCATGATTCATTTGATTTCAAGTTTACGAATTTTCCGTTAATTTAGGAGATGCCATAATACGTAATAAGAGCCCATGAATAAATAGGGACACTGTACATTACAAAAAATGCAAGTCAATCTGTTTTTAATTTTTTTGAAAACTCTCAAACAAAGTGTGAATTGGTAACACACAGTTTTAAGTAAAACGACTTCATACGAATACCATTTTACATTGGTTGATTGTTTGACGTGTTGAGAGCAGAACACTAGCTTCATAACACGTATTATGAGGCGTGCAATGACAGGGAAAATATAATGGATAAAAATAGAGTTGTAATGTGTTTCTTAGGTTTTTCAAGTATAAAAGAAGTATCTAGAAGTTGTAATGGATAATGAAACCTTATAGTTGATATCTTCTGGCGCAAGTGTGAAATTGCTTAGATCCTTGTCATCCTCAGGCAAGTCATTTAACGTGTAGGCTCTGGTCGAAAAGTCGCATCCGCCGATTGGTACTCGCAATATGTTATACTTTAAACCAGAATCACTGCAGTACGATCTGTAACAGTAAATTAATTACAAGCTTTTATTTAACTTGCCGTGTTAGTATGTGTGGGTCAAAACTTGGAAGCTAAATTAGAACCAATTACTACGGATCGATTGGATTCAAATTTGGTGCAGTTACGTATTTTAAGTGACAATGCAATAATATGATACCATGGAGCTGGTCTGATGATGAAGTCCGAAGATGGTCATAGGAACTTCTGAAGTAAACAAAATAGACCCGTCGTGTTTGGACTTGTTTGATTTGCCTTGGCAAGCACACTGGACTTTGCAGGGTCTGAAGATCGAACTAAAAGGTAGTCAAATTAACTCTGTTATAAAACGTTGAAACCCTATAGAGTTTGGGCTCATTTGTAATTGCAACGATCGGTGAGATGGGTGTTGTTAGCATTGGTCTGCCACTTGTCTAGGAGAAGGAAAACTTCAAAATCAAACCCGGACTCTGATTTCCGTCAGGCATGAGTAAGGTTGAACTTGAAATAAGCGGTGGAATATAATGCATCCAAGGAAGGTGAGATGTACTGAATTTAGTCGGTTGTCGAAAAATATATTGTCGCGAACGAACCACCTCGGAGCATCAGTGGGTACCATGTTGTAATTTAACCCTTTCCCTTCTAGTAGGATCACTGGAAGGGTTGACCGTCTAACTATCCGATATTCGTGGAAACAGTATGAGAAAAAAAAAATTAATAAGAAAAAAGGAATACTAGAAAAAGTCAAGAAAAAAACGTAAAGAGAAACATTATGAAGAAGATGCCGAAACAAAACGCGTGAGAATGTAAAAGAATAACGATAGCTAAATAGAAATGCACAGATTAAAACAAAACTAAAAAATTAAAAATAAAATTATTTATGAAAATAAGTATTTTTTAAAAAAACAAGCTTTTATTCAAAAACTCAGTAGTACTAAAACAAAATAATTATTTATGTAAAGATTGTAGTGATAAATGTTATTTATATAGATGAATATAATAAAATATATCAATCGAAATCCTGCATAAAACTATCTACCTACTTAAATGGACGCAATGTTAGAATAATTACTGAAATATAAATATACACAATATACCTAGTATTTTATTATATGAAATAATTTCAAAAGTTTGTAGCGCAAAAAGAAAACAGAGAAAGAGTATCTAATAAACGTAATAAAGAAAAAAAACTAAATAAATTTCTTGCGCGCTACAAGCTTTTGAAATTATTTGATGTAATAGAATACTAGGTACAAGTACGGATACTGATTTTATGACGCATTTATTATTGTTATTATTATTTTAAGCTCACACCTGTTTCTCAGAAAGGTAGGCAGAGACTACAGATTTCCACATAGTACGATCTTCGTATATCTCTCTTGCTTCACTGACATCCATCAATCATTTCATGCAAGCACGTCAGATTCGGGTGTTTAAGATTTGGCACTTTTTGCTAAGTCGTATTTAAATATGACACACAGATCATGTAAATGTTACTCCGGTGTATTGCAGATTACGCGACATTCACGAGGAGATCTTGATGAACACAATAAAATGTTGGCAAAACTATTGACAATATTTTTATCAAGTAATAAATAATACATGTATTATTACTGGATAAGATTATCCTGTGCCGTCTCTGAAAGACTCTTCCAGTTGATGCCGGCGGCGTCGGTCACAGCGCCCCCGAAACCTTCTATCGTCTGATACTGCGTATCGGGATTTATGGCCAAATTGATGCTGCAGCAAGAGCCTGAAAAAAAGACACAATTAAATCCGAAGCCAAGGATGTCAATATGAAGTATTAAAGCCATATGTAACAAATTTCCGTTTCGAGAGACTGAAACATGCGCGTATCTCGAACAAGTTTCACACAAAATCAAAACGTAGGAATATCCAAGTAGTATGGTGATAAATAAATAATGAACAATTACAGACCTATATCTGAACTTTCAGCCTTATCAAAAATACTAAAAGGATTAATGAACAACAAATTAGTGAATTTGAAGAGCAAAAACTTGTTGTCATCAGCTCAATATCGCTTTAGATAAGGTAAATCGACTTCTGATGCTGTTCATGAACTTATCGATTTTGTAGTTGAAAACTTGGACAAAAAAAAAACAAAGTAATGGCAATTTTTAAAGGTCTCAAAAAAGTATTCGACGCAGTTGGTACTCTCTTGTTCGTAAAAAAAAAGTTAGAACACTGAAGGGTTAGAGGTACACAACTACAATTATATCAAGATTGTCTATCAAACCGCACACAATTTACAAAAATGGACAATTCTTAATGATAAGCTTCCATTGATCTATGGTGTACTCCAAAGTAGTATTCTGGGGCCCACACTTTTTTTAGTCCACACCAAGGAACTGTGCGAGCTTCCCTTACAGACGAAGAATGGAAAAATTCTGATAATGATGCAGATGTCACAGAGCTCATCATTAGTGCATTATCATTGCACACTGGATACTGTCATGTTTAAATAGGATTCAACTCCACACACTGACTTTGTGAGAACTTTTTAAGCTTAAATACTAAAAAATCAAAAAATAAGACATTTACATTGACAAAACCAAAATAATCTTCCTTACCATCCTGTCTTATTACTTATACTATAATTGTAGCTCACACGTACACTGTATCCCACACGCAATGTTCTTATACAAACCAACTAAAAACAGATTATTACAAATACTCAGGAATACTAATCAATCACAAATTTAATTTCAAGCAGCATATTCATGTGATCGGTAGAGGAAACAGAAAATAAATTCGTGTATTTAAAACACGCAGACATATTACCTCAAAAGTTAACATATTAAAATCAATATATTTTTCGTTGTGCCGATCTATGATAATTTATTACATTACATCCTGGTGAGGGGCTGAAAAATCCCATGTGATAAAACTAGAACGAGCGAAAAGAGCGATCCTGAAAGTTATGCTGTTTCTGCCTTTTAAATTTTTTAATTTGTCCTGTGCTTTGAAGTATTATGCTAACTTTGTGACAATTGTTTATTTTGAACACCTTTTATCACAAAATTCGATTACTTTCGACACTTTGACATCAACACTAGCCTATTCTAAAAAGAAAAACAATTGCTACTTCCATGCTGCCTCTTCACATTTTGTACAAAAATTTTATATCTTCCTACGTCCTTACATATTATAATAGGATTTAAAAAATTACATCAAAATGCAAAAATGACGTCACGCGTTTCTTAAAAAAGCTAGATAACTATGAAACTGAAAATTCTATAAAAATAGTTATTTAGACATACATGCACACACACACACACACATTAACTCACATTCTAACATACTATACACATGCACATATGTACACATCTGTACGCGCGCGCACACACACGCACACGCTCAAACGCACGTACGTGCGCACACACACGCGCACGTAGAAGTACGCACGTAGGTTTGCACAAATGCACACGCAACACAAATATGCGCGCATGTGTAAACACTCACTAATTGTACAGTAGATTAAATTGTGTGTTTTTATTTTAATCACTTTGTGTAACTTACAAATTAAAATTGCCAAACCTGGAAGAAGGGTCCTGCAGACCTGTAACACAGGTTCGACCTAGCACTGACTACAGTCTCACGCCTACAATTACAACTGGGCATAGATTACAAAATTTATAATATATGTAACCGGACGACTTTCATAGTTGGAGACAGACAGAATATTTATTCAAAGCATTCAGCATCTCCTCCAAATAAATACGATAAAATATCCAAAAGACACCAACATAGCTCTTCCTAAGGTCGGGGAGTGAAGTCGATCAGAGAATACGGTCACAATGTATTTGCGCAGCTCTTCGCCGTATGGTCGCGGTTGCGCGTACGCAATTGTTATTTAGGGATCATTACCTATATTTGTGCTCTCAGTTTCGTTTTGATGTCATCACCGAACCTAATTATAAAAAATACTAATTTTCAGATTTACGGGTCAAAATTTTCAAAGAAGTTATGTTTTTCTATTTTTAATGTATAATGTATAAAAATGAATTTATAAGTAATCTTAAACTTGATAGTGGTTTTACGTTATGATATCATCGCTGACTAAATTTATTATACATTAAATACGATTAAGTATTTACTTAATCAATATTAAGTCGAAATTAAATCGAACTTACTTTCAATTTCGGATGCATCTTCTAAATCTCCTGTAGTCTTTTCAAACCGCAACCCATCCTACAATAATAAAAACAAACTCAGTTATTTATATTAAAACGTCTAGTTATGTGACATAAATAAATGAAATAAGCTTATGTTTTATTTCACATAAACGTTTAGTTATGTGTAGTAAGACATAAGCCTTATTTCATTTATTTCTTCTATATTTCTTCCATAAAGAGGAAATCTATAGAGCGTGTATCTATGTGTAATGGAAGCATTGATAAGACGCGCTTTAGAAAATTTTATGCAGACCATTAGAAGCCGACGAGCTCCCATCAAAAGCAATCGGCAGATGTCACTGAACTAAGTGAGGTATGTAAAGAACGCAGTACCATGTGGGGATCTGTGATCTCTATCTATCCTTTTAAAAAATGGGCGTAAGATTAATAAATAAAAAACGATAACGAAATAAATGGAAGGCATGTTAATGTCAATACAAGAAATTACATATGATTAACACAGTTTTTGATTTTTTTTTTATATGTTGAATTCAACAAATCGATAAGGAACGTATTTCACTTGAATATAATTATATACCCGGATATAATACACGTACAGAAATTAATTAGTTATTAGATTAATAAAAAAGTTGTATCATAGCAACTAAGAACTAGTTTTCATTATTTACGCAGATGTTGCGTGTTTGATGTACCTTGGCGACTGTTGACGTTTGTTTTGTAATCGCAAATGCTGAATCCAGAAATACAATACTATGCGTTTTATACAACATTATATGTTTGATGAAGGATTCATTGTATGGATGGATTGGAATATTCAATGTGGAATCATCTGTAGAACGTTTTAGGCTATTTATTTTTGAATTCCATAAACCGTTTACCATTTTTTTTTAATTTGCTTTCATAGCCCATAACGCTCAACAAAGCGGGTGCGTGACGGCTATTACAAAAAATACACAAGACGGATACACAAAAAATACATAATATTATTAATTAACCTTTGGGGCTTTATGTTAAATGAATGTATGGACAGTAATCGCACATGGAATGCAAAGAACACAAAAGGATAACATCCGGTTATCGGATATTCCATGAAAACAATTTATACACACAATTAGTGACATTATTTTGTTAACAATATACATATTAGAATACTTAATAGAAAAAAAAAAAATAGATTAAAGTTACATTTCTAAAGCTTGAAATGAACTAATATTGGAGGAAAATAAAGGAAATACGTTTTTAACACGCTTTTATAAGCTTGGATTGTATCCAACTATGTATGTTGGTTACAAGGATTAGTATTTGGTAAAAATTACAAAATTCACCAATCAACCGAACTAAAAAGTAAAAAATAAACATAGTTTAAAAAAAAACTAAAAAACACGATTTTAAAGCACATTAAACTAAAAAGTGAAAAATAATCCTTAATACGAACTCAAAAAAATAATGAATAATGACGAAAAATACTAGTATTATTGTGGAAAAAGCGTGGGGCGCTTTGTGCCACATTTTTCGTGTGTAGAGCAACCCATGCCTTTTCCACAATAATACTAGTATTTTTCGTCATTGTTCATTATTTTTTTGAGTTCATATTAAGGATTATTTTTCACTTTTTAGTTTAATGTGCTTTAAAATCGTGTTTTTTAGTTTTTTTAAACTATATTTATTTATCCTATTATAAGTAACATAATCCTTTGATTCAATACAATCGTCTTACATAAAAGTAGCTTCCGTCCCGCGTAGATATTGCTACTTCGAGAGCTTTAGCTTTTGCTCTCGTTCACACTCCCTCCTTGCTGTATTGTGAGATTGATTAAACAGTTTTCACGTACAATGAAATCAAACTGTAAAACTTTCCCTTTTATATTTCGTAGTATATAAATTGGTGTTGCATCCGCGAAGATTCTAACGAAATTGCCCGTTAGTGTTGACTTTAAGTACCTGTACATATTAATAATTTAAAAAATCCAACCAATGTAAAGCCTGTAAATAAAGACAGCAGAAGAGCACCATGCCCTTTACAACATCATACAAACATATTTAACAACCCCGATCTAAATTGGATGGACATCGCTAAACTTACGAATACGCGAGCGAAGCTCGAGGCAAATGGTAGTGAAATAAACTCTGTTACCATGAACTCATTTCAATACATCACTTTTCACTGATTAGATGTTCTAAAATATGTCAGTTGTTGTTACGATTAGCTTTCACGAATGCACAGACAAACGGAATGAAAATTATTAACAACTTGATTACATGTGAAAATATCGGTGAGTGTACGTTCTTCATGCGTTCTACTACTAAGTCTTCTGATACCTTAGTAGACGTGTACGTGACGTACTTCCCGTCGTCCGGCGGCGCGTGCGCGAAGGAGTCGCAGTAGGTGGCGTTGCAGACGCACACCACGGATTGGCCGTCGACCGCACGCGCCGCGCACGGCCGGTCTGCTACAGGTTACCATAGATGAATATGAATGCAGGTTACTTAGAATTGAAAACTTATACTAAATGTAATTTTCTACTAATGCGCTAATAAACTATATTTTGAATTGAATAAATCTGCTAAATAAAAAAAGAGTTGTATGAAGAAACATAGTTCAAAACTAAAAATTTCCCTTATTTTTTTTTTTCATTTTAAGTAGATTGAAATCAATGGTTATAGACATAAGAATTTTTTGTTTAAATTATAGTATACATTTTATTAATTCAGTGCTTTGAATTAAAAAATTCTTACCTGCAACAGCATTCTTCAAAATGAATAAACTAATAACAAACCATAATATCAACATAGTGTAGCGTCTCTCCATATCTGAAAAAGCCAAGAATGTTATTTGATTTATGAAATGTCTTCATATATATTCTATTTTACCTTAAAATATCAGTTAGATATTGCTATATGTAGAAAAACAAAACGAAAACTGCATATGTTCATAGGTTTAAATGAGAAATTTTCAAATAGATCCACAATTTTAATTATAAGTACTACACTAAATCAGATACTTGTAAACAATGCACAAAAATAACCATTTAAGCTTGATTCCAGGTTCACGAGGCCAAATGCAAATCAAAAATGAGTTTTACGACCGGTTGTACCAAAAGTAAAAACGTAATTCGTGTACATAACCTGTAAAAGTTGACAAATAATGTAGGACGACCTGCCAAATCTTAGGGTCACGAATTGAGTTTTTACTTTTCTTGCAACCTACCGTTAGTATTATATCATAAAATTAGAGATACAAGTGACTCGTAAAATGGGGTAGTTTACTTTTTTTATATTAGTATCTTTAAAGCTTTTTTGTTTGAATAATAGTGTAGTAAAAGCGAATAATAGTGTAGTAAAACTATAAAAATATCTGAGTAATGACTATTTTAAATTGCTAATTAGATAGAGAAGTCACTAGTATCCAGTGACGTCATTGTTTACTAGCGCCATATAGATATAATAGTAAATTCCGTTTTGCAAGAAAGAGATGACATAGAATTTTTGATAGCTTGAATATAAGCTATTCAAAATTCTGTCATTTCGGTCGTCTATGTCATCTCATACAATAAAATATCATTGTTTTCTAACCGATGATAATTTTGACATCATTTTCAGTCATTATGTGTAGTCAGCTTATATAATTCGTCAATAAATATAATATTTTAAACATCTGTAAAATACCCTATTGAGATAATATCGGAGTCTATTCGTGTACAGTCAGTTTGATGTGAAATTAATATATGAAAAATATTTTTAACAGCGTTCAAAAGACAAGTAGTAACAATTAAAAAAAATATTAGTGTTGATATCCTAATATATAATATTTATTAAAATTAGACTTCAAATTAAATGACATTGTTAAAAATATAAATAATGGCATTGAATACAATATGAAACTTAAGGAATAATGTAATTTTATGCAAATAAAAGCACCAACACCTAAAAGGACAAAGGGGGCGCCCCCGTTCTGGGTCATATATCTGTTCCAAGCCCTATCTATCGCCATCCAACGAGGCAATGCTGCTAATGTAATGGGCACTTTCGGACCAGACCACGGTTGCATTTATGTGACATAGTCGTTTTTAGGTTATTATTTATTTGAATTTTAATTTATTTATATCTTTTAGCTAAGTCATTTAATTTGCAGTTCAATGTGTACATAAAGACAGGTTAAAACTTAGAAAATGAAACAAAAATTATAAAAAATAAATAAATAAACGTATTTTAGTCAAATCGTGTAGAGCCCATCATTATTTAAACATTAAATTAAACGTAAACATTATTTCCTAAATAATTGTCCAAAAATAGTGCCAAAGTCTGGAACAAAGAATTAACATATAGCCATTATTGGGAAAAAATCGCAATGGAAGCGTCGAGACACGTATTAATAAGACAGTATCTGAAATAGCCGTCAGTTGTAAGAATACATTACGATATTTACCTTGTATTCATATTATACAAAAAATACCTGAATAAATATCCCAAACTTGATATATTCACTTTCTATGAGAAAATATAAGTATTTGTTAAATTAAGAATACTTAAATATGGTAGAGCAATATTGTGTCCAATTTGACTTGGCTATGGCACGAAAATGTTTATTTCAAGTCAGATAATCTTAACGCCTGTGTTGACTATATGGCCAAAGTATGATCATGATACTCGTATTATATATTACGAAATCTATACTGAAGGTAAATGGTAAATAGCGAACCCGGAAAGCCGCAAAATTTACCTAAAAGCCTTTCAGCTTCCACGCTGTAAATAGGAATACTACTAAGTCTAGATGAATCACAAGCGACTGGATAATCAAAGGCCGACATATTTGTCTGCAGGAATTATGAAAACACAATAAGCCTATCTAAGTGCGAGTTCATTGGCAAAATTGGTAAGAGACTAACGCGCTCTTCTCGGAATCCGATGCATTTTTTTTTGTCACCAAAGCTATCCAAGGTAATTTTTGTCAACCGTCATTTCCACCTATGTGCAGGGAAAATGATTCGTGGGCCCACATTGCAAACGAGAAAGATGATTTGTTGAACACTATTTTTTTGTCCAATCCGACTCTGGATGATAAAGGCACACGACCATAGCCTATTATCCGATAGGAAAATTCTATGGTGAGGATATTTGTTTCGTACAAACATTTTTTTTTGACACCAATGAGTTAAGTATTTCAGATGAAATACCTCTGATTGTGTGTAAAATGTGCTTTCCTTAGTTGATATTTTATTTGACGCGATTGTTGCGACTCTAACATTTTTTCGGCATAATTCCGGATTTGAGAATGACCGCTTCAGTGCACCCTAAGTGCATTTTAATGCATCTAAAAAAGCTGAACACTCGAATCCGTCTAATTACGAATCTAATCGCAATTACATTTTTGTTCTCCACAATAACAGAATCCATTATTAACTGCGATCTTCTGAACTACTTAGAGGAATACCAGTTGTGAGTACACATTTCGAAATGGGCGCTCAGTTGATAATCTTCATTTATTGACATATCGTTGCACGAAACAGCTTCCTTCGTATGGACGTCCCGAGAAATGATGTAGACGGATTGGCAACTTTCTTAAGCGACAGAGCATCAACGTCGCAATTGACGGCATATTTTCGGATACCAATCTCAATAATGCCGGCGTTCCTCAAGACTATGTATTGTCCCCTAGTTTGTTCTGAATATCAACGGTTTACTGAAATTTGGCAACAATTGTTGCTATGAGGTTGACAGTAGTATGAATGCACTACACAATAGACACAGTAACATCCTCGGGACCCTGTCGTTGAGTATCAAACCAACATGCATCGCAAATCAAATAGTATATTGTGTGACTAGGGATGAAACAAAACGATTTCAGACCAGAGTGAAGTTGGCTGCCCGAGCGAAGCGAGGGCTGACATCACTCGGTCTGAAATCGTGTTTCATCCCGCCTCACACACTATATTTTTCATATCAACTGTATTGAAAACGCTAGTTTCATTGTCTGGAGCCGACAAGAACTAGATTATTTCAAACAAATAGCGCTAATACCATTTTATTACGTAAAATTAGTGAGGAAATCAAAAATTACAATTCAAGAACTTTCGATTTCGACGGTTAGAATGACAATTATAAAGGCATGAAATAAATAAAAGATACTCTGACAGGATTGAAAATAAATCTGCAACTTGGTTCAGCGGGCAGAAAATGATCAATTCCAGCCCTGAGGGCAGGAATTACTCAATTGCTGCCCGGCGACGATCGCATTGGTCTGAAATTGACTAGTTTCTGTCGGCTCAACAGGCATGAAACTAGGCATTTTCAATGCAGGCGATATGAAAACATTTTCAAAGATGTCTCGGAATGGGGCCGACTCAACCTAGCTGAATTTATACTTTAACTCAACTTGAATTCAATCTTGCTGAATTTAAAAACTTTGTGCGTTTACCACTAAAACAAAATCTTTCTTTATTCCTTTCCTTCTCTGCGAAAGATTCCCCTTAGTGCGACACCAAATATCGAGATCTATCTTTGATATCGACATATTGAAAAAGAGTTTAAGGTAGTGTAAAGCACAAGGTGAGGTAAAGCAAGGCAAAAAAAATATATAATATATAAACATGACTATGTAATGTTCAATATTGAGTCAAAAAGAGATCCTCTTCTTATCAGAGACACAACTGCGTCTTATTTATCTTTAGCTGGAACCGACTCCAAAAACAACTGATTGTTTGTTTTTGAAGCCTGTTTCAGAAAATATTTATATAAGTTTTATGAAGGCGGTTTTTTTTTATTTTATTTCACAATTTTGTGTTATCGAGTAATTATAACTATATAACTCATTTGGCTACTTTACATGTGGTTTAGGTCATGGTTAATAAAAACGACCAGGCGTCTTTACTTTTGTACTGAGCAAGCAGAAAAGGAATTCTGAATCTCGTATTTATCGTCCATTGATAGTCATTTTAGGGTCTATGCACTCTTAGTTGGAGTGCAACTACCGAATTATTCTTATACAAACTACATAAAATTATACTTATTTTCTACGATATAAAAGTTCTACAATTCATACAAATTACATTTTTATTCTTTTCTACATTAAATTAAGTCACTTTTTCCACTTTTAACGTTATGTTCCTGCTAAGATTGTTACGTTAGAATTATACAAATGAATGAAAATATGTAAATACATCAACAAATAATTAATTTTAATTCGGTATATGCTAAGTTTTATTAATAGCCATTGAAAAGTAGTTTATGGCAATAAATTGCAGTATTATCGTTTAACTCCTAACCGATAAAGAGTGCTGTGGCTTCCACCACCAGCTCAGCAATATGGTATGATAGCTAACATACGAAAAAACTTGAATAACTAAAAAAAAAACAAGTCAAAGAAGCTAAACGTGCCTATAACATTTTAGGGTTTCCTTCCATTTTTCTAGGATCCAATTATCATATCCTGACTTGGTGACAATGGGACTACCTCGGGAGTATACCCTTTCAAACAAAAAAATGATAACGAGAAAGTGACGCGGGAGGCGATAAATTTATTAATCAACATTTTGGTAAAAAGATCAATTATCATGTTAAATGCATTTATAATGAATAAAAATGAACTATTTGAATTGAACTAACGAATAATTATTTCCCAATTTTTATTCGGTTCTAGAGATTGAGTTTTTAATTTTAAGCTTTTATAATAAACTCATTTTTACATATGAAAATGATAATTATGGAATCTATTAACAATTATAAAAATTATATAATTGTGCAAATTGACGAATTTAAAAGTCCTTAATAAAGAAAATAGATTACACTCTTTAGTGCTTTTTTATTTAGATTTTTTTTTTATCACAATTTATAATTAAACATTTTGTATTTATTATATCTATCTGAATATTTTTCTTAACATAATAATGAAATTTTTCCACATAATTGCTTTATTTACATTATTTGTGTTAAAAAATGATGAGGGAGAGAAAAAGTCGCAATGAAAGGCATAATGGTTTTTCCTTACATGACGAAAATATGCAGATATAAACAATTTAAATCCACATAAGAATTACATTGGAAGTTGAAGAAGAGTGTAAGAAACTCTGTTCTAACGAGAATCCCCCGACCGCACACGTTCTTCAGTTTTATTTTAAATACAGGTTTTTTTCATTTTACAGATCTTGTTATTGCCTATTTAAAATGCTTTATCGTCAGTTTTTGTTATACGATAAGAAAACCTAATTGAGTGAATGAAATTTTCATTAAACACTTTGTTTTTATTAGAAAAACTGACACAAAATCTGAATTGATCGATTATCTTTGTTAAACTTTCATTCGCTCGCTTTGGGCAAACTGCACTTTAACCCGAGATTGTACTAATCGTAATATGAATTCGGTGTTCTGAATAGGCGTGCTTTTCACAATTTAACGTCTATAAAAAAAAAAGGATATACGTATAGTGATCTGTGTGTAATTTCTATATCGTAATAACAATCTTATTAATCACTTGACAGACTCTTTAACAACACTACCCAAATTGGTAAACAAATGACACCTACTCACCAACACGAATCGCTCGTCGTCACCGCGATATCGGCCACACGACACATACGCGACTGGCAGTGTCGGCGTTCGTCAACCCGTATGTAACTGGACTTGGTATAGCTATAAATTCAACGGAGCGAGTTACCAAATTGACTCGTTCCCCCTCCACCCTATCACAGTTACGGTCAGGCCATATGTCATAGGTTGACCACATTTCACATACCGTCCGCGGTCATAAAATACGCATAAATACAACGATTTATTTATCAGAATTGTATATTAACTAATGATAATAATATCGCTACGGCTTTTATACACTACCTCACTACGTCTTCGCGACGTGCTTTGTCTGGCGTAATTATTTATTATAAGGATTTAATAGAAATAATAATAAAATATCTTATGATTATTTACATAATTGAATAAGAGCAAGAATGACAATCGCCTCTTAATTTCTGTAATCCACTTGTCACATTTCCATGATATAACCATAAACGATTCTCAAAAATCATACGAATTCTAAGATTTATATAAAACATATTATATAATACCTGTGGAAGCCGAATAAAATTATAAATATCCAAGAATCAGCGTTGTAGATCATTAAGCGATTTTGGTATTCGAGTACATAAATCATTTGAATTACGAATAATGACTTTGGTAATCATATATTTATTATTGTTGTATGATATTGTAATCGCCCCATCGCTGAGGCGTACCTCCCCACAATCTTTTTATTTAGGAGTGACCGATTCAGACCTTCAGTCAGACGTCTTCGGCGCCGACCCAGTGCGGGTGGGTTGATGACGATGACTGCTAACGACCATTACCATTAATAGGATGACAGCATCTAGGTCCGACACCTTAACGTGCATATTTTAGTACAATGTGCAAGCCTATGAAGCTATCCACCGCAGGGTCCGGTCGGGTATCTTTTAAAACCAATGTAAACGGCGTTATGCCAATGTCGGCGCTAACCAAATGTATGTTGGAAACTTTACGCCGTGAAAGATTCTGTGGTATCTTCTCAGAGATACATATTTTCAAGATCGGGGTGTTTTGTTTTAGGGTCAAATCGAGTTATCATTACCAGGCTATGGAGGGTTATGATTTTTGCAAGCTATCTACGGACTGTTCATCTGTTCCCGTGTTGCTTGTAAGGTAATTATGATAATTTGGCAAATGAGGTATCGTTAGAAGCGTCTGCTGGTTGTAAACTATGCGACATCACACTAAATCAATATGGCGTCCTCTCGAGAACGTAAAGGCCTGCGTTAAAAATAATATCTTTTAAATGGAGACGGTAGGTCTTGGGTACCAAATGTATATATTACTTACTGTTGCTCGCTGCTTTGTTTACATTAACTTGATAATTGCCAATGATTTATAAAATCACGTTCGTGATAGATGTTCGTTTGGCCTGTATGGGAAGTCGTTCTTATATTTTATTATCGAGGGTTATAATTTTAGCATGTTATATACGTATATAAGTTCATTTGCTCGTGTGTTTCTCGCAAGCTGTTTACAACACTTGGAGAAATGATATCGTTAATTATGTTTTACAGTTGTGCGTGTTATGAGCTTTGTGATATGATATTGGAACCAACATGACGGATATGAATCGCATAATATTGTAAGCAACAAAAATCTGTATCGAGTTTAGATATAAATAAAATTTTTAGATGTAGATATTCCGAAATAATATTAAAATATATTACTATGTGACAGATTAAAATGTGTAAGTATGTGTGTAACAGGAATGTATCAATTTAATTTATTTTCCGTGAGTCCGAAATACCTTAATGATTC
Organism: Eumeta japonica; assembly: GCA_005406025.1. Lineage (NCBI taxonomy): Eukaryota > Metazoa > Arthropoda > Insecta > Lepidoptera > Psychidae > Eumeta > Eumeta japonica. The sequence continues at coordinate 323,878 of BGZK01000440.1, read as the reverse complement.
TATAGACTACCAAAAAGTGTCAAATAAAAGCAAAGTTTAAAAACTAACACCCGACTACCAAATAAACAAGTAAAGGCTAAACAAGAGCATGTCGAACCATGCTCAATGTAGGGCTTCGAAGCCGTTGTTATAAAGAAATGCACTACAGATGAAAAAACTACGTTATCACACTTTTTTCATGTTTGCTGCACAGAGTAAGTGTAAGTACTTTAGTCGTGATATTTTAAGTGCGTTAAAACTTGTAATCCAAATTTTATGAATATATACATATTTTAGTTTTTGAGTAAAGTGCCTGTGACATACGGACGGACGGGCATAACGAAACAATAAGCGTATCGTTTTCGCCATTTCGGCTCCGAAATCCTAAAAAGTAGACACTAGCTGTTTCAGAGATTAATTAATTATGAAATTGTAAATAGTGTCCAGTTTAGAAATTCATATTAATAAATAATAATTAAATAAAGGTCTGACGCCTCACAAATTATTACCACCTGCAACTTCACAGTTAGGCCCTATCAGCACTGTGAAATAAAATTAACGCGGGAATAATCCGGCACTGCATCGCGTTCAATTTGAATCAAATCACGGATTTTTTTGCGTGAATTTTTAACCGCTATTGCGTCTACTCTTATAAGATTCCATGCGTTACAGAATTACGAAAAAAAAAACAACCGCGCGGTAGTCTTCACATCCTCTGGGAAACTACTCAAAAAATGCAAGACAGTCTGATGATTCATAAAACATCTGATACTTTAAAAATGAGATGGATTAAAAAAGACTCGTACACAATTGTCTGACGATAATGTTTTTTGATACATCATTAGATGATAGGTACTTATCTAATGTTAAAGAAAACCCATATTCTCGACGTCATACAACTTTCACTCAGCTTATCGTAGGAAAATTTTAAAAAGTCGTGTTTTGTAATCCTGATTTGATCCATTCCGTTCTTTTTATTTATGCTTATTCTAAATATAACATAAATGAAATCTCAATTAAATCGATTTAGAAGAAAAAAGAAATACTTATTTAATGACGTCATGGTAAGTTTAAAACGTTAACTTCCCACAGACGCTTCCTTCCGACAGTCACTACCTTCTGTCATATCACACGGATACATGACACGAATGCCGTTTCAAAATTGTATTAGCGTACGAGACATCTGAGAATAGGGTTCGATTTCGCATTTCTTGTGTCACAAACAAGCGCTGGTACTAGTAACTGGACTACAACTTCTTTTTAACACGTTTTTATTAGCTTCACTTGTAAGTACATAGCTAACTATATAATAAAATCTTAGAAGGCGATTTTGTTCTACTTTATCATATATTTGGATTTGAAATATTACAACTATGTAAAATATAGATGACAATAATATAATGATTTGATTCGAGCGGATCTGATAATGAAAATACAACATGGATAATGGAACTTTCCAATGGCTCTTAGTAAAACCTCCGAGTTTGAACTCATTTTATTCGTTTTACAGTGGCACTCTTCAAGTGGCTGCTAGGAAGCGCTTCGAGTTTGGGCTCGTTTGGTTTGTTTTGACGGATTAATGCATGAATTCCGTTTTGTGACTTTATGACAACGATTTGATGATGGAGCAAAGAGATTGATAGCGAAAGTCCTCAATGGCTATTAGTAAACTCCTCAACTTTGAATTCATTTGATTCTCTTTGACGAGTTTCATGCTTTACACTTAATAATGAAGGTCTGATAATGTCATCGGGAGGTGGATAGAGATTTTACAGTGGTTAATGGTAAACTACTCAACTTTGGGTTTGTTTGATTAGTTTTAATGCTGTGGCGATATCCCATTCAAACCAAGGCGAGAAAAGTACTGAGGGTTGATTGTTATGAGTGGTTAAAAATGTCATATCGCAAGCGACACTTTAGGGCATCGGGTACTAGCATGTTCTAATTAGTTTTGCCCACCTACGCGGTCTACTCGTCTGATTGGTAGACAGCTGAATTACCTATTACAGTATAACGCACGAAACTTTGCCGCTGTGAAATTGGTCACGAAAGCGTCGCAATGGCGTAAAGTAGAAACGCGGCGAAGAAGGAGGAAGGGTTGCGGAGCGTAATACTTGCGCAATATAACATTCGCAGCCAATTCAAAGCGGCAAAGTTTCATGCGTTGTAATGTACTCGTGGGAACAAAGGCGAATAAAATATTAAAATACCAGTAATGGGTTTGTAGTGATATTTGGGTATTTGCAATTCAATCACGCATAAACGGCTGTACAGAATCAGATGAAAATATTAAGTAATGATACAATATGTTCTGGATCATACGCATATTTCATACCTCTCACTAATACGTTCCTGTACTTTACAACAAACCGGAATCGATATCGATAGTAGGCTCGATAACGGAAACGAGAGATATAGTGTGATTGGAAAAGAGAGGGACTCGGGATTGGAATAGAGAACAAGACCGAGTCGGAACTAACTGTAAAATCGGAACTATTAGATAAAAAACACAAAACTTAAAACGAATTTGTGTCAATTATTGCTCATATAGTAATGAATTATTTATATGCCCACGCGGGTGAACCCGGGAGCATAAGCTAATATATTTTATATTTCACTTAAATACAATATGTTTTATCTGTTCCACAAATACCTGAAACGATAGCCGTTACAATGGATTCCTACGTGATGTCATCATATAGTCACCGTCAACTGTATTCACAGAGTACATTTATATAATAGGAACTACACCTCTCGTCTCGCATAAACCTCGATTCCATTGTTACGGACAGCCGCGCTCTTAGCGATAATTTGTAAATAGATGGGTGTGCGTATGCATTTCTTACCTCCTCCTCGTCGCAAGACTCGAAAACAAATGCATCCGTCGCAGTTGTAGACAGCCACTGTTCTGTGAGTAATCGAAAACACTGCATCACACAGGAACCCGAGGTGCGGAACCAGACGCGGTGGTAGCTGAAATCGCCGTTACATACATAATAGCGATTTTTCAAATACTTATATCTCACATATTTTAGTCACACTACAACGGAAAGACTGTTTTGTGAAAGCATAAACCAAGAATCTGCTAAGAGTAAATCCTTTGATATTCGAAAACTTTTTGCAGCAAATTAGTAAGCTGAATGTTAAAACTTGGATGAAGTAATATAATAGTACCAACTCCGCATACGAAATTAACAAACTACATATTTCTAGGCAACAAGGTATATATTTTACAAACTGAATATGTATTTACATTTAAATGATTTCAGAAAATTGGAAGGAATTTTTTTCTGTAAATAAATTTAAATTACTTCTCAAGTTTTAACCAAATATTTCTCTTATTTGTATCGGTAATCTTTACTTTAATCGACAACTTTTCTGGTGTTTTTATCTCATATTTTTCATTTAGTAACAATACACCAATAATAGGTATATTTTAGATTATTTTAAATTACAAAATACATAACTTAATTCCTTTTCAAAAGTCCAATCATACTCTCGTATTGTTGATACTTATTGATTATCTAGTGACGTCAAAAACTAAAATAGCATGACGGCTAGGATTTTCGCGGGGATATTAAAAAAGCATAATATAAATGCCCTTTCAGTGCCCTTATTGATTTTATTAAATGTAAATAAAATTTTACGGTAGCTTATTATTGCCAAAATAAGTCGAATTACAGATAAAGGTGTATACCCCATTTAAGGGTAGGTGCCCATACATAAAAATGAGAAACAAAACTTGTTTCGCGTACATGCCCTATTATGTAAGATATCATTGGATATGTATTTAGAAATGAATTAAAGCTTTTTAAATGAATTGAATGTGTATATTTTGCAGTTCATTAGCTTCGAACAGCTTTAACTTGGAACTGAGTTTTAAAACCCTTGAAAAAAAATCGAAGCAATAGAGCTTTATCAATAAATTGAATGAAAATTAATTTTAATAAAATCTGTTTTTGAGTTTATTATCTATATTACAATTTTGAAATTTCACTAGTAACTAATTACCGGCCCATATATGGATACGCACGAAACTCTGCCGCTGTGCAGTTAGTAGTGAGTGTCGCAATGGCGAGATAGAGGAACACGGGAGGAGAAGGAAAATTCGAGGAACGTTATATCTACGCATTAAATCTTTCGCGGTCAATTCAGAGCGCCCGAGTGTCGTGCGATGTACCGTACCCATTGGTACCTAGCACTCAAACGTATACAAACTTTTCAAATTCATAAGGAGTTATGCGATTATACTTTTCACTTCATATTTTAAACAATGCAATTTCACATCACCGCAGGATGAGGACCCTAGATGCGGTAGTCCCACTTCAACCTTCGTAGTCATTCTTTTTTTTGTGTATGTAGATATTTTTTAGACATTACTATCTCTCTTAATGGGATAAATTAAATTACAAATTTAAGAAGACAATATATTTTAAATTTTCATACAAATTTTAACGTATTATTTTAAAAATACTGTACAATGTCAGTTTGTTTTGGAGTTGAACATTTACTAATAGTCATATAATAGAGAGTATTAGTAATGCTTCTTTCTCAAGTTTTTTTTCTGGACAAGATAAAATATTTAACTTTATGCGTGAAAAAACATTTACGATATCACTATTACAGTAAATGGCCAACTCTAATGACACCGACTTAAAACTTTTTAGTTATTTCTTTTTGATATGGCAGAGTGTCGATATGAAGAAACATTCATTAAAAATGACCTAAAATACTACATCGAAATAAAAAAATGCACTATTATTTTGTTTTTATTTACAAGTCAGGGGCATAATTTGAGTATCTCCTCAAAATTTAAAAGTAATTTCAAATTACATCTTATAAAAAATCTATTATTTGTTAATCTCAAATGAGTACATAATGTGCGTATTTTAAAATAAATAATCACAAAAAGTCCTCACTTTTTTCTTGTCGAATGTATAAATTTCCGTAAGTTTTATTTTTCACGGAGAAGTACATAAACGAGACACTGCAAAGCAAAATTAAGTCTGTTCATTTTAAGTACATTGTGACAGGTTCAACAGAGTCGCAAAATACTTTTCGAACGACCATCGCCATATTTTTTTAAGAGAACGACATCCTTAAAATACTAATCACTTTACAATTTATCTAATATAACTCTATCAAATAAATACAAAATCTCTTACTATCGCCTAAGACAATATTTCCCTACTCGTGTCTTGTAACTAAAACTATGAATGCACATAAACTTAACGCCGTATAAAAACTTAAGGGCGCGCGTGTTGCGCCGCGGGGAGCCTAAATATATTTGACTAAAAGAGAGATCAAATCATTGCCACGTTTCAATACTTATTGTTTAGATGCGCCTACAAACGAACCGGTTCAATGCAACATTTGTCTGTCTGAAAATTTTAAAGAATTTCGTAAATGTGATGAGGTTGGTTTATTCAAATATTTTCATCCAAACAGGAATTTATGCAATTGTATAAAAACCAGAATATTTTAGTGCTTCAGAACGTAGTGTGGGAAAAAGCTTTTTGGAAAATCAACAGGTATGTAGGCTACATAATTACGGCAGGCCGAGCGAGTCACTCCGAGCGTCCACGGGTTTGTACTTTGAAGATCGGAAGCGAACGTATACCAGGCTGCTTTTAGTCTACTCTTTATATGTTATACAGCTCATAATAAATATTATTAATATAGATAGGTACAGTTCTTGCATTCCAATATTCTTAATGTACAATCTCATTGGTTCATATAAAAAAAAATACAATCAGGATATTGTTAAGATTCAACTTAAAGGACTAATGCAACCCAGATTGAAAAATAGCTGCCAAACATGAAAGGACATGATCTGCAAACTGTTTGAGCACATTTTAGATTAAATCTTAAAACAATATATAGAAAAAAAAGTTTCTTTTAACAAAGTATACTTTGTATGTTTTTATACTTTATTATCAATTTGTATATTAATACTTGTTTCATACTGACCAAACATTGTCAACAATATGGACAAAACTTTAATGCACACCCCAGAATGTATGTACAATATTGTACAATATAAGATATTACATTTCCATGTGGCAAAAGGAAAGCTTAAAGTAGTCACACGGATTTTATAAATCACAAAAATATACATGGAAATCAGGATGTAATAAAAAAAATTCTATAATAAAAGTTATAACTGCCACTAGTTATCATGTTTTGAAAGAATATTAAAAGAACGGAAGCCACATGTAAAAGAATAGGAAGTATTAAAAATAAACGATTAAAACTAAAAAATAAAATTGTAAAACTTATTTGAAGAGAATAGTAAAGATATAAAATAAACATATTACTTAATCTCTCTATATTTATAAAACCTATCTATGCTCGACGGTATTATATGCTAATTATTAATATCTTTTCACTCCAAAATATATTTATATCTTTCATAATATATTTAATTCATATTATGCAGTGAAAAGACAATGCTCATTTCATTTTAATTTATGTTAATGTAACATAACATTACAGAGGCACTGCGTGTATCAACCCTATACTCCACATATTTACACACATCTGAACATTTTTGATAGATCGATAAATCACATAAAATATTCTTTTAGCATTCAATTTTAACAACAGAATTCAAACAATGAGACAACTCAGACGATTTTTGACTATAACAAACTTTCTAAAATTCAGAAGACCAAAAATAAAACTAAAAATTCAGATTAAAATATTACAAAAATTATTTTTTTTCAATTATTTATAGACATTCAATATTCCCAATCACTTTGTGTACGAATCATTGATCACTCTATATACGTTAAAATTGAGCTAAAAAGATTTTGTTACAAAAATATTTGTAACATAATTACAGATCACAATTTCTATTTTTAAACTTTACATTCCCAAATTTTTATTTGTTAATATTACATTTGCTCATTGATTTAATAGATACAGTTAAAAAGGTTTTCTTTTTTACATTCGGAATCAAATTGTGAATGAGAGTAAATGTTAATAAAAATCACATAAAGGCTTAATATAAATAGTCGGCAATTAATGACGTCAATGAATTAATTTTGTTTTAATAATATTTGCTGAAACAAGTATTTTTGTTTAATTTAGAATTCATTTCTCTCTTGATTTTCTAAAACATCAAGGGAATTAAAATAATAATAAAGTCATTAATACAAAAAATCACAAGAAAAAATACCTCACGAAGATCTTTAGAAAATTATATGCCAGTTTGATATTAAATACATGTATATTTTGTAATAACATAAAAAAAATAAAATATTTATGCACTTAAGGCTAATAAAAGCCAATCAATGACGATGATACAATGAAAATAATTTATACTGTTTCTTCTAATTCCATCTCTCTATTGAATAATTAATTAATTATATGAATTCTGTATAACAGTGAAAACTGAAAAAAAATTATATATATATATATAACACATTACGAACCGTCGATACTACAAAATGAACACCTGTCGTCTGATCTCATCAACAATTCAACAATATAATTGTATTTGACTTAGTCCAGAGTTTTTAAATACAATAATCATATTGAGAGATAGATGTAACTATCGACACAGTTCCAACATCGGGGTAGAGTTATTGTCGGGCGGCGGGGTGCGCGGGGTGCGCGGGGCTCGGTCCCTTCAGTTCTTGACGAGCCTGTATATGTGGTGCTGCGCCCCGTGCTCGCTGTTGGACACCTCGAACACGAACGCCGCGCACAGTAACGTCTCTTGAGTGTCACGGTTCGATACGACCTGTGCAAAGAACGGAAATACGGAAACTGTTTTGATGACAAAAACGAACGTCGAACTCCCACTATCGAACGTCCATATTAAAATAGTGAACGCGAAAGTAACTCTTGTCTGTTGCGTCAGCATCGAAATCTCGATTAATATTTTTTACGTACCTCCGGGCGGAACGGCAAAATTTAGTTTTGTATCTTTAAAGATTATTTTATGCATAATAACGAGGGAAATCTTAAAAATTCTAATGAATAGTTGTCGTTAAACGAAACTACATCAGTTATAATTACTTAAAAAAAATTCAAAATGTATTATATGCCGACACTAATAGTTTTTAATGTCATAAAATATTTTCACAGTTAAACGATGATTGTTAGATTTAACTCATACATTTATTACCTAAAGTATTTAAACGACGTCTCATATTACCAAGTTATTTATTTCATTTATTCGAAATTATTTCGTTGTAAACTCTATTAGTCAAAAAAGTTTTATCTAGTTGATGGTAGTAAAAATAATTACAAAAGTATCAAAAAATATCCAAATAAATAATATACACAATACAAAACTAGGAAGTGATGAAATCAAAATTTATAATAATAATTGATTAAAATTGTTTTAGAACATTTTATAGATGTAAAACTGTTAAAAAATTTTAAAGCGCTTTATCTGTCTCTCTCTAGTTCGTTTCATTGCGTTGTAAGAAGGTAATAAATAATTCTCTTAATAATTAATAGCGTTTGCGCGCGGATGGCATATTGTTTTAAATCAATAATCTTGTTTTTTAGACAAAAAACAAATTATTTAAAATGTGAATCCTTGAATATTGTTAGACTGTTTGAACATTAAAAAAAAATAAATATATATAATACAACTATTTAAAAAGCATACTATTTAACTCAGAAAAATTTTCAGTTATTTTTTTATTTCAAAAATATAAGAAAAGCACAGAGACACAGTAATGGACATATGAACATTTTTTTGTTCAGAATAGCTCGAATATTATGAAAAAAAAATATTTCCATGCAAAAAGAAGTTTTTTAAAACTCTATTTGTTTAAAACAATTACGTCAATAGATATAGTACTCAAAATGACATTTTCATTAAAGAAAATCTTCCCTGACTTGTTAAAAAATATTAATACTGTAAATAATTTTTCAAACAAATATTATTGTGTATAAAAAAATATTATACGTTTCTATAGGTTTAGAAATATTTTTATTTTGTGTATAGATTGTTCGCAAGTGATAGTCGAAAGAAGACGTTACTTCAGAATGTGCCGATAGAATATGTGTGCGCGCGCGTGTGTGCGTGCGAGACATTAAAGTATAGCCGTACGCTAATGAAAGGGCAAATTAATGCTTTGTTCAAGTAAATGGTGACCGTGTTTTTCCGATTTACTTCATGGCCGCTAAGCACGCAACTACGCCAAAGAAGCAGTTCCGCTTTATAACATGCCCGCCGTTTGAAATTCAATGAAACCTTCCCGGTTGCTAACACAACAAATCGCCAGTTTTACATTTAGGGTGAACGGTTTAGGCACATGAAGACCAACAAAATATAAACTCATTGTATACATTACAAAAATCTACTCCTTCTTTCACCTAGTTACGAAAAACGCGCCTTGGCATTTTTAATAAACGATATTTATGCCAAACACAATTGTATCTCGCTTCATAAAAAGTATCGTAAAAAAGTCAATCCCCTTTTACTTCGATAAAAAGTGATTTTCCGAAAATTCTTGCTTATTGGGTGCTTACATTATACAAACTATCATCTGGCCGAATTTAATTTCGATTAGGCTTATTTCGGAAATTTCGTGGTGTATGAATCGGTAAGTCGCTTTTCTTTATAAACTCATTGTTTTATTTTTACATTATTTGTTAAACTACTCCATCAATTAATATACCATAAAAAGCAAACTACTTATATATAAAATTTCCATGTGTCTGATTTAGCTTACCCCAATGTAACGACATACCCTCCCGTAATCTTTTTATTTTAGATTGAGGGGCTCAAACCTTAAGCCTACCATGTTAGTAAATTGCGGACCGAGGTCTGATAGACTATTGTCATCAACGTAGTGAAAAAGTCCGGAACCAAAGGCTTAACGTTGACTCAAGTTAAAAACTATTGTTTAATTCTGCCAAGGGCAAGAGCGGACTTGACACATTCAAATCCGAAGCCGAGCCTTAATCACCTAACCACCATCGCTCCATACCTATTTAAATATGTGTTTTTATAATTATCCATGGAGTGTACTTGAAAATGATATATAAACTACATTTGGTAAATTTCTTTCACATTTAACATACAAATTGTTGGAGCTGGGGATTGACCACAAAACCTGGACCCATTTAAAAAAAGCTGGATGTACAAAAAAAGATCGATACTTACATGAGCTCACTGAAAGAAATCTAATACATCCTGTATTCATTTGCGATTCTGTATTGCAATGTAATGAAACCAAACTATTTTTGAAAAGGTTGATCACCAAAGATGAAAAATGGATTACCATAAATGGATAAATGGAATAATGCATCATAATCAAAAGCCAAGCAAGCTCCTCACACTATAGTGAAACCTGGTTTAATTCGCAATAAGTTGATGCAATATGGTGGGATTGGAAGGGCATTATTCATTACGAGCTTTTACCGCTGGGCACAAAACCATCAAATCGAATCTCTATGGCCAATAGCTGATGAAATTTAAGCAAGAAGTAGAGAAAAAACGGTCAGAATTTATCAACAGAAAGGGTGTACTTTTTCATCATGATAACACCAGACCATACACATCTTTAGCCACTCAGTAAATATTGAGAGAATTTGATTGGGAAGTGATAATGCATCCACCATATAGCCCTGACCTAACACACCCTCAAATTTTCACCTGTATCGGTCTCTTCAGAATTCTTTATATAGTGTTAAGTTAACATCAAGAGAAGACTGTGAAAACTACTTGTTGCAGTTTTTTGATCAGAAGTCCCAAAATTTGCTACAGCAATGGGATTATGTCACTACCTACAAAATGGCAACAAGTTGTTGAACAAATATATAAGCCACATATTATAATTGAATGTGTTGAAATACGAATGATGAAAAATTATCTTGAATTTGTATATAAAGTCCGAAAAAACTGTTTCCCCGACCTTATATTAATATCTTAAAATATTTTTGCACGCATTTTTTTTTGGACATATGAATTAAATATACATCAGCATCGAAACAATGACGGCAACAAACCTGCAATATAGTGAAGTTTTCTAGAACGCTGTTCATCATATATTTTTCGGGCAAGTGTTTCAGCTTATGTATAAAGTTGACCATGTACTCGCACATCGGCGACCGGTGTATGCGGTACACGAAGCGTCCGCCCTCGAATCGCGCGTACTCCGTTTCAACCTTCTCCACTACTTGCTTGCCGAATGAGCATACTTTCGTACTGCACGTTATTGTCATATTTTCATTGCTTTCATATCTGTAAAAGAAAAAAAAACCATACTTTAAACAAAATGCAGAATTCATACTAGACAATGCTAAGTCTCCACCGACTTACGGCTACGACTATACTAGTCCTTGTGGGAACTGCAGACCAACTGTGTTAACTTAAGACGATTATCAGTACAGTTACGACGTCACAATTACGTCAATCGAGAACGCACGGTGGTAAGCCGTTTCAAACGAGTACAGAATATCATCGTTTTCGTAAAACGAACGATTCGCAGTAATTAATTTGAAATATGCAGAAAATTAATTTTGTTAAGATATCTGATATGATATTTAAAACTGTGTTTCAATAGTCTTTAAAACTATATTCAAGTGATATGAGGTGCAAAAGAAAACATGTTTGATAATTGAAAAGGGTCTTATAAATAGTAGCATTTAGTACAGTGTAAAATGAGCTGTTACTTATTTTTAAGTACTTTGCGAACAGAATGTTGCTGCAGTTGATGATCGTTGAGTGGAAGGGCTGAAAGTATTACGATATTTCCATAAATATAACTGTTTATTGTCGAGTCGGTTTAATATAAAGGTGTTTAATGAATTTTCGAATTAGAATTTTGGTATAATATTAGAGGGTAATAAATGTTCGCCAGGTTAACACATCAATAGAGATATTAAGCTAAGAACTAAAAAAACATATGGATCAATGAAAAATATAAATAAAAATATATCTCGCGGTTATATTTACTAAAGACAACATAAATAAAACTTGTCGGGACTTATTAAAATAATGTTTACTACAATAAGGGAACAACCGAAAACAACTAAATCACATAATCCAAGTCTAATACTTTCAAACTTATTTAACACCTTTGAAAATATTTTATTCTAAAGCGGCCGCTCCACTGCTGCGTACACCTACGCTGTGCACGGACCGGCTGCGCGGATTAACTATTACGTCTTCGGCGCGTGTGTCGACGATTCTACTGCAGCGCATGCTGTGCTTTCCTGTACTTGCCCACGTATCAATTCATAATACAGCGACACGTGATGTGCATTTGTGCTTAATCGACATGGGCGTCGTATCCAATCAGGCCACACGTGTGGCAGTAACGTCCTCATATTGTGTAGTTTGTTCGTGTCACATTATTAATACTCACATGATTATTAAAATACATTAAATCCACATAGAGAAATGGTAGGATAGAATGATATTATCTAAAAAATTAGTATTTCATAGGTGGGTCTCGATTGAATACCTGCTATTGTTTTTGGTATTGTCGTATTAAGGGCCGAAAAAGGATAAGACCCTATTGAACGTTTCAAAACTAATTTCAGCTTTTAGGTCAGTCTCGTCAGATAATTCTTACATCACTACATATCTTTAGGGTTAGGGTTTGATGTGCTGTGACGGGTTTTAATCACCCTTCTGAGGCAGCACACGCTCTCACAAACTTTATAGTTCACAGTGACGGGTTTGGATTTTAAACCTTCTATGTTGGCACAGTCTGCTTGGGGGAAGATTAAAAGCCAATGTCGCCAATATGATGACAACGTCCGGGACTGATGGCTTGACGTAGTCCAAGGCATGGTTCAATATTTCATTTAACATATCATTAATGTAATTAGTAATTATTTATAGTATGCAAATGATCGTGAACACAAACGCAGCCAAATACTCCAAATTAAGATCAAATTTTTGTCAAGACAATAATAAAGATTTTATTGAATTGTGTATAATTCACATTTACTTCTAAAACATATATAAGGGCCTACTGCTACACGCTGGCCTTCTTTAAGAAAAGCGTGTTAGGGCACGTATAATATCCTTATTCATCTCAGGTTTATTAGGAATTTTAAAGCTCGATACAGTTTAAACAGTTCTTTGTAATTCAAAATATTTAAATACAGTTTTGCCTACATAAACATGAATATATGTTCATGTAGGCAAAACCACATGTAAAAGTAAATTAATAACAAATTAGGCATTTATCAAACAATAAAGGTAAGTATAATAATGTTAATGAAAAATGGTGAAAATTATTTCTCAAAATATACTTTCAAAAATCCCATATATTTTAAATGTAACTTTGAGTAAATATTATCGATGACGGAAAAAACTACTAGCGTATGCCAAAATATGGATAAAAATCGATATTATGTATATTTAATGTCTCGGGATTTGACATACAAGTATCAGATGAAAACATAATATTTTATTAAACACTTACTATTTGCATTAATATGAATCAAATGATAAAAAAATTAGAATGAAGGATTTCTGTAAGATACGAAGTTCTAAGAATATTATTTTAAAGAAGTTGGGAGTACTTGTCAAAGGTCTATGTGTTATATTTAACATCATCTCAAAAATATGGCTTTCAGATGTCATTACGTGTTCTTAAATTGTAGTTATTGTGGTACCTTTAATGATACACGCGAAATAAAACGAATTTATTAGTACCAGAACTAATAAACTCAGTCAATGCGTTTATTATTTTTCTTATGTAAACTTTTAAAGTTGCGAAGGCTAGTTAGAAAACCTAACTTCAGTTTTGCTTTTATGTTTCATTAATTGTAATCAAAGAACTACATTAAATTGACAGAGAAATTTTACGTAAAAATGGTAATATACGTTCACATAAACCATATGTGTAATATCATGGGTACACTCACACACTAGTAACCCCATAAAAGGCGCCTGGATCATCCAGGTTGTTGGTGTTTAGGTCTGCCCAGAATTTGACAAGGAAGAACGCATTTCGCGGCCCTTTCTCATAAAGTTCTTTCAGTCCACCTTTCTTCTCAGGAAACTTATCATTTATCTGTTGAACGTCTACAGACTGAAAAGAAAATATTTATATTATTTTCATGAAAATTCGAGGAAAACGTTATAAATAAATTGTTTCAATACTCCACCACAAGAGTGAATAAAATGCAAGCTTGGGGAATGGTCTGAACATTTTCTCATAACCTACTTTCTGAAAAACAAATTTAGTACAGAGAGAATCGAGTTTAAGTTTTTTAATATCACTGTATCTCGTTTTGCATTTGTTTGTTTTTCAATGTCAATTTTGACAGCGAACCCAATGATCGCTTTATGTAATTGCCTTAGAGGCAATAAACACAAACCACAAAGTAAGAATTGAAAATGTACCCTCAACATCAAATTATGGTTTTTAATATTTCTGAAACTATTAAAAGGAAATACATTTTTTTATTGTATGATTTTGGTAAATGTATAAATAATTCTACTAAAAATTGAGAAAGTGCAAATAAAACTCGTCCACTATTGAATATAACTGCTCATAATAAATAAAACAAATTAAACAATTAGGTTGTATTATTAACATAATCATTAAAAATAATTTCACGACTTTACGACCCATTCCAAAAAATCATTTGAAACAATATTATTATTTCATTTATTGTTCAACTTCTTAAATACGAGCTTATGGATTTTAGAAGTTCAGGTTAAATAAAAAAAAGCTACGCTAAAGTAATTTCACGCAATTCTTCGTTGAAGTGGATTTGGGTAAATAAAATGATAATTAACTTCAGAAACTCTATGAAACATTTTTCTTTGGAAACGGAATACTGAATACCTACTTCAATAGGGTGGATTATCATTTTCTCATTAACAAATATGTACATCTTACTTTTGCGAAAGCAAAGCAAGTTTTTATACATCTATATTGTTAACAAAAAACATTTACCTCTAATAAAGGATCCGCATAAGTCACGGTACCACCTATATGGACGAAGAGATGCTGTGCCGGCGCTGTACTGGGTGGATACTAGAAACAGAAAAAATATAACCATTAATATTATAAGAATCACGCAAATTTTTATTTCGGTGACAAAAAGCAAAGACGGAGAGTCAACGAGAACAGTCGGTGTATACGATAAATTTTGATTATTGAATGAGAGATTCAGAGAAATGAAAAGGAGTATTAGAATTAAAACGACAATAAGGACACTAATGACATTTCATAAAATATATGAAATTGAGAAAATATATTTATACCTATATTTTAATAAAATAAAATATTTTTTCCCCAAATACAATTATAAAGTTGTATTTGAGAAAGCTTAGGTTTATAATTACTAATAGCCTTTAGCATCAAAATAAGTTCATGAGCTATGCTTAGTATCAACTAAAACATGGTTTAAAAATAACGATTTCCTTTGTTTATTTGTGTTTTAATCATTTTACATCACAGATTAACAATATAAAAAAGGATTCTTTTTTACTTTTCCTCAAATTATTCTGTACAGACAAACAACTGATCACAGCTCGTACTTTGGGTAAGAGTGAATTATTATTAAACCAATAAATACATACATGAAATATCATATTTAGTTTCAAAGAGTTAATTTAGACCGCGTAAAACAGCTCCTTTTATTCGGTCGGTATAAAGGCCATAAAAAAAAAGGAATTACCGTGTCGGGATCCCTAGGATGCTCTACAAAAGCCGAGAACTCGACGAGGCGCAGTTTGTGCGTGGCTATGGCTCGGCCCTCCCAGGGCGGGGGCGCCACTTCGGGCCCGGCCGCGACGCCCCCCACGCCCACCCCGCCCACACCTTTGTAACCCGCGCCCGGGAAAGGCTTCACACTGCAATTACACAACATAATTAATATCATCGCCTACGTAAATTAATTTTTCAAACCTTTATACTGGATATTTTTATCTTTATAAAAGGGGGGGTAGGCACATACAGAAAAAGCGAATTGAAAAAACTCGTTAAATACGATTTCAAAGAATTTTACGATATAGGATACCTTATAATATTATAAACGTAGGTGTTAAGTTCATTTGTAGTTATTGAAATATAAAGAATTTAGACCTAAATAAATTCAAAACAAATGTATAAAAAAATAATTATGTTAACCTCTACGCAGTATAACTCTTACGCTGTAAATGTAACCTTATAGTTACACAAACTTATACACTTACATTTAAATTATGACGTTAATGTTATCTTTCATATCACTTTACAAGATGAGGTAATACAAAATAAGGTAATAAGAAACCGTTTCAGATTTTCAAATTATTCATAACGACAATATTTTAATAGATAGATAGACATATAATACATACTCTTGTGAAGTTCCCGCTTGTAAGCCGGGCTGCCAGAATTGCTGTAAATAGAAATATAAAAATGAAAATATCGATATAAAAAACGTAACAACAAAGAGCGTTCATCAAGCGTTATTATCGGCAATATAATGTCCATCCGCTGTTAGAAAGCCATGAAAAGTTTATCATCCATCAATATGATAATTAAAAAAAAATTAATATTATGTGTTCGATAGAAATGGCTGTAAACTGGAAGTTCGGGGAGCGTTGGCGTTGTATTTTCACGTCACTGTTTGTTTTCATCATCTCGGGTCAACACAAGTGTTCGCTTTGCATCATTTGCTTCTACGAAATGTATTTGCGTCACAACCAGGTGTTTTACTATATTATTAATGTTCCTATTAAATTTTATAGTATTTTTGATAAAATTATCGTTGTAACTTATGAATGTTTCGTTTTGTTACTCCAATAAATAATGTTCTTGTGTTTCTCATCGTTTTATGACTGTTTGAATATGATTCGCTCATTTATGATAAAAAGTAATGAACAGTTTTTCATATGATTAATAAAACACTATACAAACACTAAACATGACATGATGAAGCTCTAGACCTATATGCTAAGCTCACGCAACACGCTGCAGGTCGCGAATAGCCATGCCCGTACAAGTTGGAAGCGTGTCCCGAGTAAGTGTATACTCGTTGATTTATTAGTTAGTAGTACATCTTAACATAAAGCACGCCCACAGATTCACAAAAACGTGTACCGCAGGGTGGTAGGCCGGATGCGGCAAGCCAGCTACGATTTGTGCGCTCGATAGTGTGCTCATCGACTGTATCGCCTTCTCCTTCACCACGCTCCCGTCCTAGATGCCATTTTTTAGTAGTTTTATCATATTTGTTGACCTAATGACTATGGAATTGTAAGCGACTACTTATGGAATACTGACCACTTTTAGTTTGGCTTGAATTTCACGTAACTTCCGCCTCGCGAGCACTTGGATGTGTGAGGAGACCTGCTTACGCGTTCGCGTCTTGCCGGTGCGTAACTTGATGTAGCGTGCTATCAGCTCGTTGCGTCCTGAAACGTATATAATAACATTTTTTCATTCATCTCGTGAATGGTGGGTGGTTTAAATGAGTGTTGGTAGATGAGTGGTCAGCACTTTGCTTCGAAAGAGAATGAGTTAATTACTACTCGTTACTTTTCAAAATAAGTCAAACTAAGTCACTTGTCTCATGATTTAGGGAGCACGTTAAGTTGTAGGTCTCGGGCATCGATGAAAATGATTTTTTAACAGCCCTAAGCCTGAAATGATAGAGCATGGATTTTAAATCTTCACTGAAATGAGATTGTAAGCGGATGTGCTCCTAGATTAATCAAATGTGGAAAGCCTAAGTCGAAGCTCCTTTCATGAAACAAAATCATGGAAGAATATGCCGCTACAGTCGACTAACTGAGGTTTTTATGACTCTAAAGGCAATAGAATCATAAAGACCTGCTATCTATCGCTTTCACTGCAATACCCCCATGACGAGCATTTTTGACGCCGAATTGTGACTTTAGATGCGAAATAAATATTTGTTTTAATCGTAAAAAAAAAAACATTATTATGAACCAATTTGAACTTGCCGAATCCAACTTGAAAAATATTATGTTAAATAGATAATTAAATTTTGAAGGAATGGTGTATTTGGAGTCGGTCTCTGTAAGTGGTAGAACGGCTGCAAACTAAACGCTGTACATTAGTTACATTATCCAATATATTTAGTACGTACCACAATCATATTAGATACTATTTGCAATACTAACACAACAATATTCGTCATTATGAAGCAGGAAGAGAGTTAATGCCTTAAACGATAATGCATCCGTCGAAAGGTCGAATTTAATTGAATTAAAAAAAAAAATTGAAGAATTGAATGTAGCGGAAGTTTGAGCATATTACCGTGTAGCTAGCCATCTTATCACGTCGTACGTATTTAATTCATAATATTAATATCAAATTAATACATAGCTAGATTTTAATGTCCCATATCCAAATGACCAAAACGGTCTTATTACAGAATTTTTAATAGCTCTTCAAAGATATTCTATTAATAATAACTATTACGTAATTGTAAAAGTAATTTTTCTACAATTATATCAACTTTCGATTGACATCGAACGTGCAACTCATACTCGTATGAATATATATATATATATATAGGTGATTTTCAATTATACCTACTGTTTATATTTATAATTATTTATATTAAAATTATTACAATAATCATCAAATGTATAGATTAAAAATCTATTATATAGGGCGTTATTTGTCGTTTATGGCAAAACCTAAATGAAAAACGTAGGTATTGGAGTTCCCACGAGAAACCCAAAATACGAGTGAGGAGAAAACGTTTATAAATGAATGAAATGCATTGCAATGAGGAGTAATGGAGTGATGCATAATAATATGTAGTACGGGATTCTCTTCACGCGGGTGCGACTCGTATCGGAAAAAATACAAGTGTCATATAAGCTTATCATTTTAACGGATGTAATCAACATAACGTCATACGTAATATCTAGTGAGCTACTGAAACCGTTCAAGTTGTAAATTGTACATATACACTTATAGCACTATAAATCTACAACATCGCTCGCGTGGGGTGAAATTCCGTCCCACAGCCTTTTGTTATCTTTTCTCCGCCAGTTGCGCTTGCACAGCGCCAGCGTGATATTGACCTTGACCGTTGTTTACTTAACTAGGTGGCATTAGACGACGCGATCCAATAACGCTCAATAACGCTTAATTTAGATATCACGACCCTTGCCTATTATAAACACGACGTTTCTCTGTATGTCCGTTTGTGCGAACCACTTGTCTGATTCCCAAAATTATTATTTTTTTCAATTATGGTAATACATTTTCTGGCCAGCTGCATGTACACATTAAGTTACTATTGAAGTTCTATGGTAACATTAACATTAGTAATTGTAGTGAATCATGTCAGAAAAAAAATATAGCGCCAGTACTTATAGACCGAGAAACACGGATCTGGTTTTCCGGTTTTTTTTAGTAGACAAACAGGTTCTAGTAAACATTTGGTTACGATAGATAACTTAGGATATTAGCAGTATCAATTTTAGAGTGTTATGTTGCAAAATCAAGGCAGTATCATTTCTCAATTATATTAGGTCCGGTTTACATTATTATTATTTTGTATTGAAGTAAATTTATCTAGAAAGGTTTTAGTATACATTTGTAGAATTATTATATTTCATTATATTTGTTGTCAAGAGTTTTAATAGTATTTAGCGCACCAAGAAAAATATGTTCATTACACTACTACAATAAAAACTATAAGAGTATAGATTGTCCTACATATTGTATATGTTATGTGCTCGGTGAATAGGAGATAAGAAGTGAGAGGGTGAGAGAGAGCGAGAGAAAGACGAACAGGGAGAGGATTTAAAATTGGGGAATAGGATCAAGCTCGAGGTTGACAATGGGATCAGATTCGGTTCAAGACTGAAGTTTAATAAAGCGGGCGTTAAAAGCTAGTCGTAGATATTCTCGGGAGCATATTCATTGCGCACGTATACTGTATAATTTAACAACTCGATTATTTTTCATGTAGGTAACTACGAGGGAGCTAAGATATCCGTTATCAGTTTTATTCATTAACTAGTAAATTTTAACTAAAAGAATTGTAATTGTTTTGAAAGCATCTATTTGCGCTCATTATTTATGATTTTTGGTTACGTTACTAGTTACTCTGTTCCTCGTCACTCTGTATGTATAAAATGAGACCTGAATAATAACGAAGAGATTTTTATTTTGATAGATACATTCATTTGATAGATAGATAAAATTTTTTTTGATGTTAGCAATTGTTATATGCCTTCGTGCATATAAGAACCGTGACCGGTAGTAAAACTTAAATTGCACACAGGACGTGAAATAGAATTGAAAATGTAGGCCGGGATCGAAATCGACAATAAAACCAAGGTCAAAATGGAGCCTACAATCAAAATTAAATTTAAGATCGTGACTGAATCAGATAGAGAAACAGTACTGAGAACGAAAATGAAAGTGCGACCGAGATCGAGAACGAATCGGAATTCCCTCAGATGAAGACCGGAGTCGGAGTCGAAAGCGGGACTACGATCGGAATCAAAAATAAAAGAAATTGACATCGAGAACAGGACAGGGATAAAAATAGAGGAAGGAATATCTATCGAATGTCACAGTATAAAGTTATAATAAATGACTCGAGATCAAAGATGTGCAGCATAGTTCCCACCGCAGCGTAACGACCTCAAAATAATAATATTGCATGTGTGACATAAAACACAGGTATTATATCCTATACTATCATATACTCATCCATATTCACTATATACGTCTGCCATAAACCTTCAAGGGTAATTGAGACCCAAAAACGAAATTTCATGTTTTTTACATTTCAATTTTTGTGACATTGAAATCTTAAATAATTCATAATAAAGGTGTGATGTGAGCGGAGGTTATACAACCATAAACGTGACATTCTGGGACTTGTTTAAGAGTATAACATTTCGTGATGGTATAATTTCTTCTACAACGCAATGACGTTGTGTAACGAGTTTATAACCATATTCTCGCCCCGAAAATTGGTGCTGATTCCATTTCGGAATCGTGTCGCGGTGTTGTGTAGCGTGGGTATTAGAAAAAAAAAGGAAAATCACAATAGGCAATTTGTTCGATATTAATTTTACGCAGTAGTTATGACTTGAAATTATATACAGAGATGGTTCTGCCTCCCAAGATGGTTCATCATAACTGTTGTCGCGAGTTCGAAGAAATAAAACGTAGCCGGAGCCAGTTGGGCGTTTTCCGCTATTTTGATTATGCTAAAACATACAACTTGTTTATTTCGTGTGTACATAATATTATTAAGCTTCGAGGGTCACCGAATGAGACGAAGATTGTAAGTGTTAATCATGGTTTTTATAAATGTTCGTGTACAAGAAATGTCAATGCGATGTTATTAATCGTTCAAGCGTTATTCTTTGGTTACAAGACCGTCCTTGCCGTATCAAATAAGATAATCAAATTACAGCTCTGGAATTTGTGTATGTACATTCAGCAGCGGGAGCCAGTTCGAAATCGACTTGTAAAGTTCATACACGGACAGACAGTAGAGAATAAGTGGATAAAAGTTTGTTAAGTGCGAAATGTCTAGGATATTAGGCCCCGGCCACAAGTAAAAAAAAAATTTACGTAAACACTTAACCAACAGGGAAACGAATTACAACTTTTCCCGTCGGAAACCAGCCTCTCTTCTCGCTTCAGGTCACGGATCTAAATGAACAATGTTCTTATTAAATAACAGTTACCAAACGTTGACAAAGTCGAAACTGTACGTCGACTACTTTTGGATTCTAAATCAAGGGTGATCGTTGTTACTGAATTCAAAAATTCATCAATAATGATGACATATATAAAAACAACTAAATACAATCGTGACCTTTGACATAATCTAGTACATAATTGCGCAAGTTATATGTCGGTACTTAGGAATCGTTAAAAGTCAGAAGAAGGAGGAATTGAGTCAATTTAAACTTAATTACCGTAAATACGTGTATATAGATTTTATTCTTTATATATGAGCAAAACTTATTACTTTAAGAGAGAAATTATTGTATAATATGCATTGCTATCTTAGAAACGACTCTAATGTTTTGATGAAAATTTGTAGTTCGATAATGTTTTGATTTTCGAGTTAGATTAGGTTAGGTCTTACCTGGAAAAATGCGTAAAAAAAAACATTTTCCTAAATGTTGCTTTGTAGCACCATCTCGTAGAATTTTGTAATTGGTAAATGCATTGTTGTTATGTTATCGGATGTAGTGCCGAGATACCGATAGCAAAATTGTCAAAAAGTAATAAGATTACGTAACAAAAAAATAAAGATATTTGTATGTATGTAATGTACTTAAAAAGATATTATTCAAAATGAACGTATGCAATTTTTCCTGTGGAAAATTATCATGTTATCATGAAATACTTCAAGCAAAGCTCAGTTGCCCTTGTTTTATGTACGAGTAATATGCGCAAGTAATAGACTTCGTTACAAAAAATCTTGCTATTTCTAAAATGCTTTTGAGCAAAATATTTGGAAAAAGTAACAAGGAAAAACAATTTATATATGCATCGAGAATAACGCAATAGATCACGAGAATGGAAAACGCTTTACAGAGCGATTCAAATTAAATGTATCGTTACGAACGTCGAATAATTTGGCGTAAATATGGAATGTGCGAATTTATGACGAGCTGACTGTACCGAATGATTTTCAAAATATTTTGAATAACTAGTTTGAACTGCAGCATGCCTACAATGGCATGCAGGGCAGACGGCCAAAATGCAATCGGAATTCAGATTTACAGCCAATCAATGATTTACGCCAGGTATGTGCTCAATGGCTGGCTATGCGACTATGAAAATTAAATGTTTTCAATTCTTGTATTAAAATCCTAACAAAGGATGTTTGTTAGGATTTTAACTTTTCCAAAACGGTTGTTTGGGAATAGTTATAATCCAAACAACAGAAATTCGTCGAAATTAGATGGAGCAATTTTATCGCCTGTTACAAAATAAATGTAAGTACCGCTACTTAGTAAGCAACCAATGTACAGGTTAGACAAAAATCTCTCTCAACTCATATTCATTTCGAAATCAGGCAATGTATTCAGCATGATTTCATATGATTTGTAATCTAGGATAACTAATTGGATTAGCAACTATCTAAGTGTTCAGTTTTGAAATTGTTATAAGTTGCTGGATATGGAAGTACTTTAATTCAATCTTAATCATGATGTTGAAGTAAAATCATTGCTAATCAACAAAATTAATAATGTTATTAATTAACAAATTTGAATAAAATTATTCTAAGTTATGAAATAAAAACAAGTTCATTTATAAATTACAAGGAATGCTGTGTTTAGCACAGTACAGTATTCATAAAATTCTAATCAAACATAAGCGATTTTACGTCATTTATCAGTTTTATTCATTCTAATTTATTGTTTATGTATTTTAATTTGAGGCTTTTATTACTCTCTCTTTTTCATCACTCTATATGAGAAAAAAATCTTTGTTTTTCCATAATCAACACAAGTTCTAACGAGTCGCGATAGTCGTTTATTGTATTTAATTCATTTTTTTAAATAAATGGGTAAAATCCTTTCATGACCATCCGACGGTCATTCAAACACGAACACATTCGCGGTCGCCAGTTTTTCAACGTTCACCTAGCGATATTCTTTCCTTTTCTCTATCCATGTTACAATTTTTTTCCTTCTTTTTAATACGCACTTCAAAATCTGTATTGAAAGTTAATTATTTAGAAGAGTCCTACAAGCGAGAGGCGGGTTAGTGATCAGAACTAAATAAATTGAAATCTCATTGAATTTGTAGAATGCGTTGCGCCGTGAGCGGCTGGTGCGAATTTAATTAACCCCTTGCAGGCTCGTCGGCGGCGGCGCCGCGCGCGCCCCGCTCGCATACGAATGAAACATTGGACGTACGCCCCCGTCGATTGACAGGGGGATGAAAATTAATATCTGCAGTTCAAATGGTGGCTTGTACCGAAGTAGTGAGCGAAATACACTGAAAAAATAAATAACTATTACGTACCTTCTGTCAGAATACTGTCAGAATTTAATTATTGACAAAAAAAAGCATGATATTCAAGAGAATATTCTTCATTTTAATCGGCTATTTGACAAATTTTGGAAAACAGTTTTATATTGATGTTTATATGATAATAATTACCCTACATTGATATTCCCGAAATATTTAATGTTTCAATGATGAAAAATCAATGTTGAAATTTAAATTTAATAAAAGCCGCGATAAACACTGTTTCTGTAATGGCGCTGGTCACATGTCACGCGTGACGTCACACGCAAGTAAACATTTGTTTTAATTAGTGCAGCTGGAGTATATTTCAATTGTTTATTGAAATTTATGCCCTAAAATGGTATACAAATGGTGTGTAGTGCCACAGTGTACAAGTACGAGTATAAGTAATCCTCAAAAATTGTTTGTTTCCATTCCAACAAATCCCAAGAGACGAAAATTATGGTTACAATTAGCTCGAAGAGACACAAAAAGCATTGTATCTCATTCAAATGTTTTTATGTGTGAAGATCACTTTGATGTAAGTAATAATTAACTATAAATAAATATAATTGTAGATTGTAGTTATAATATGTGATAATCTAACGATATGTGTATTTGTTTTGGTTCATGTGTTTGTGTCATTACATAACCTCTTAATATACGGCAATATTATCAAGAATCCTTTTAAAACCTATTAATTATATTTATATAGTTATATTTTCCTAGCTTTCTTTTTGTTTTGAAAATTTGAAGAGATGTGCAACCATGAAGGCGTCAATCTTAGGTAGGTTGCTGTTATCGGCTCTCACAAAATTCGGATCCATTTTGAGATGTGGTAGGTATTACGCAACGAGATGTAAAACAAAATGGAAAAATATCAGAAAACTGTTGAAAAACTGCTATTAAACGTATAAAAAAACGAAAAACACTCACGAAGCGAAGTATCGAGACAACTGTTTACTTGCGTGTGACGTCACCGGAATGTCAACCAATAACAGGCCGTTTATGTTCCATATAAAATTTTAAAAAATATTACAATTAATTTGCTTTATTTTGTTAAAAATACACATGTTTTACATCAAAATAAAGTGAAATATATTTCTTTATAATATAATCTTTTAGGATGATCACAATTTGTTGTATATTTTAAATGTTGTCAAATAGCCTACTATTAACTTTGATGAGATTTTATGGTTTTATTTTTCATTAAAAAAAAATCTGTTACAAATCTTAATATCAGTCCCTAGTCAGAGAATGAGACTAAAAAACAAGAAGTCTGGGATCGATCAAACAGAGTAATTTAGAACAAGCGTTTTATAATTATGTTTCTTAAAATTTATAATCGATTATGAATAAAAATGAAGTCGTTCTACATGTCGCCACTCCGCACGACATATTCGTGCATCATAAACTGAACGCGTGTATTTCTCTTCTATTAGACCAGGATCCATGGTCCATTTTTACAATTGATTACTATCAAGTTAATTTTCCGAGAATAGCTTCATTTTGTTGAGACGCCCAACTTTTTCTCATACAAAAATTCTCAATTGTGATAGCCAACAGAAGTAACAGGGATAAAATATGTCGATTTGACGATTCTCAAAAATATATTACTAACTGTGGGTTTTCTTTATTAAGTCTTAAGATAATTATTAACATTTTCAAAAAAAAATATTAGTCCTACAAAATGTATGGTTTGATCAAAGAGTCACATCACAGAGCCACAATGTGGCTGTTAAATTATATAAATATTAATTCAGCAACACTAAAAAAATTGCCTGGTTAGCAATAATTTTTGTTGACCTCGTTATCGATACGTTTGTGAAGTAGGGGATTCTTTGGTCAAACCATACATTTTGTACTTGATAGTAATGAATTGTAAAAATGGACCATGAACCCTGGACTACATTGCTTATTTAGAGACGTTTGACTTTTAACGCAAATAAATTAAGCCTTCAATTGAGATGGTAGTTAATATTTTTACCATTATTACCAATCGTTTAATGTAGAGCTTTGGAATTTTAAAAAATTGTATAATATATTTTTCAGTTCAATATACATATATAATATGAAAAAAGTACATACAGGCTTTCAGCATTGTAAGAGATGCGTTTATTAATTTCATACGTGCTTTTTTTATCCTTAGAAATAAATTCTATTTATTTTAATAATTTTTAGTCGCGCGTCAAGTGACACGCACCATTTTTTATATTTTTTAGAAAAAAGCATTTAGTAAACGTTTCCACATATGTACAGTAAATTTATAGAAATTCTAAGAATAAAAATATTTCTAATTTAAATAAGCTAAATTGTTTTTAATTGTCACAAAATTGGGAAGAAAATCAGTAGAAAATCTATTGCACAACATGTAATATTTTTAGGTTTTAAGAAACTATGAACCAATTTCTTCAATTAACATTAACAATTAACAAGCTGTTAATTTAAATATAGAATTTTTTCTTCATACAAATTAGTCCTTAATTTTTTTTAACGGCCTTTTAATTTATAACGCTGGTTGGTGAAATTAGATCTAACAATGATGAAGTCTATTATACCATTTTTAGGTAGACAATTTATACAGCTGTATTTGTAGTCTCTTTTTCATTATATTACACTGTAATATCTATACAGCCGCTAAATACTAATGTCAATAAACTACTTTCATTAGAATTAACTTTAAGGAATTGTAAAGCAAACGTACAGTATTCGCTGTTTATACGCGAAAATATCAGACTGCTTTCGAAGCAGCGTCAGAACATAAGTACGATCGTATAAATGTTTCATAATTTTTGAATGGATCGTCCGATTGGGATGGACCTTGTGGCATTCGAAAGACTATATAAACATGCATCGTTGTCAAAATTAAAAAATAAAAACTCTAATCCGTTATAGATTATGATAAGCCGCGTCGAATGACACAAATTCGTTCATTTTCTTCCAAACATATCGTTACTGAAACGATTCATATAAATAAATAGTGTTGTTCGTTTTCACATCTCCACAAGTTTTGAGATGGAATGAAATCGACTTTCAACTTCGAAGTCTCAAAAGGGCTGGCGTTTAATCAAATATTTTTCGAAGGCTTCTGCATAGAGACGTATCTATATACACTTTTCGATTTCTTTGATGAAATAAAATAAAGGTTTGTTTCAAGGTACAAAAATTACAAATTGAATTTACATGGAAAATATTATTTACGTAATGAAATTGTGAAATATCTCAATATTTTGTCTATAATTATATTCCTTATTCTGTTTTAATATGTATTATTTGTATGCGTTTCCGAAACGAGGACACATTTGAATGTCATATTTAATATATCTTAAAGTTTCTTACCATATTTTTTTGTAGTTTATGAAATAATTGCTTATATAAAATAATAATCACGTTATTTGATTACAAAGAGAAAAAATGCTATGTGTGTCCGTGAGAAATTATACTTTTGTGGTATAATTAAAAGAATGTTTTTAATTGCGTACAAACTACAATAAAATTGCAAAAGGACTGGAGTGGGATAGTCAACATAGTTGGTAAAGTTTAATTAAAATTTGTAAAATTGACTAAACTAATATTTATTTTCTTATACAACGTATAATATCTGTTGTATCTCTTTATTTTCAATTATGTATAACAATTACTAAGTGAAAAATTGGAATATGTTAACATTATTTTGTAGGCATCTTCCATTTTGCATTCAACTATATAAAACTCACAGACTGTGTAACCGTTGAACTTGCTAATTCCGCCTGTCTTACAGTCATATCAATATTCGGAGTAATGATATTGGTAATATCGCACACATTTTGATAAATAGCAACTCCTGCTCGAACGTTTGACACATCAGTTACAAGCGGTCTGAAGTTGCTCAGTAAACCGCTTATGAGCAACTTTATACTGTAGTGTTCGTGACACCCCGACAAAAAATCACTGCCATCATTTTTCATAACATGCCAAAAGTGCACATCTAAAAAAAACGTTTGTCTGATTGCAATCAAATGTGAAATAATGTTTAAACTGGTTTGGATTAATATTAATAATCAGCAGAATAAGTGATAATCAAGAATTCTAACATGTACCTCGACAATAACATGCTAAATTAATTATGATCCTCATATTTCAAAATTTCAATTTTATTGAAGACTCCAAGAAAAGAGGCTGATTTAACTCACAATACGGACAATTTCATTACTTCATAAGAAATGTTCATTTCGCTTTCACGATTTCAGTATACGGGCGAAGTTCGGGTTGCGTAAGGCGAACTTACAAAACTGAAGTTGTTAGGCCGGCATTCTCGGAATTACACCGAAATTATGGCAACGCCGTAAAGTTTTCACGACGGCGCGCGTTAAGTTAAAATTAGTCGCGCGACCACTCCGACAAATTGCCATTAGAGGGAATTAGTAAACGGAATAAACACGCCGTACGTTATCGGCGCGGCGCTAGGACGCCGCGGCCCGCCGCCCGCTATTTATAACGCCGAGGATCCGCTCCGAACGTCTGTATTCAGCACCGAATGGAAAAACAAGAGATCATTATTTATTACTTGGTTAGTTGGCTAATTTGGTACAGCGCCAGCGGCGACGAAACGCGTCGCTCGACCGACTGCGGCGTCGCGTGCGCCAGAGCCGGCGGCGTGTGCTACGGCGTGATTATGGGGCGACCGGGCGGCAGCTCCGTGGACGTGGCGCCGAAGCAAGCGATAAGTAGAGGGCGTTACAGATTTCTGAAGAGAATTGACTGGTAATGTTATCAGCCATAGGAGAACAGTTTGTACCGACTCGTTTAATGGGATTTGAAAATTTATAGTGTGGAAAAAACTTCACGGTCGGTTGTTTCAATTTTAACTGGCTAATTTTGTTTGAAGGTTTATGGAGACGGCAAACGAATGTCGTAAAACAAACTCTAGAAAGTTTTCGATGTTGGTTGTTTTATTTAATGAGAAATATCAAATCATTTTTTCTTCTTTCACTACGTAGTATTACCGGTTACGTCATGACTGAGAAATGAAAGAATTAAGCTTTTCGGGAATTCATTTTCTTATATTTCGCAGCGAGTGTCTATTTATGACGGCAATTTATTCGACAGGAGAATATCGAAGATCGATCAGAAACACATTAGCGCCGTACCTGAGCGTGAGCCGCCACGCGATTGTTTTTTCGTTAAGGGAGGTCCGCCCTCGTATATTTCACCCGATAAGGTATTCGAGCTTTACGACATGACAGTTTTCGTCGAAATATGAACGTCGTGGAAATTCACGCTGACCCAAACAAAAGCTATGCGAGTAGAATCCTCGCGGCGCTGAAGGGTTGAGACGGCCGGATCCGAGGAGGACCGGGAAGACAATCGGTCGCCGGGCGGCGCTAAACAACGGGTGTGGCCCGCCCCTTCTTTATATTTTCTTACTGCGTTCGCCGGCAGGCAGCGCGCGGCGCGGCCGAGCCCCCTACACGCTCGCTCGCTCACTAATTGCGCATTCTTCGCATAGTTTAGCCCTCCCGGTGAGCCCGCCCTCCGCGCCCCTCGCGCCGCGCCCCGCGCCACGACCACGTGAAGCCGTGCGCCGGCGAAACTTTCAGACTCCCAGGATATTGAGCGGTTTTGAATGTCTTAACTCACGAACACGTACCGCCGCCCGCGTGCGCGCCCGCCGGGCCGGCCGAGGCCGACCGTGTCGACTCCGCAGCGTTCGTCGGGCGCAAACAGGACTCTTCAGGCAACTAAAGGTCTATATTAATAATTTATGACGGCTCGTGAGTCGGCGGCCGCGGGCCGTATTGTCCGGCGCTCGCCGGGGGTGACGCACTTCGGGAGCTAGATTAAGCCGGGGAGAACACGTCCTCGAGTAATGTGGTCATATATTGTCGGACGCGGCGCGATGTGCCCGCAATTATTATATAGCGCACCCTTACGTACTAACCTCTCCACATTCCAGCCAAAAGAGACACTTTCCCTACAATGACATCAACAATTTTAGATTCCATTTACATCGCATCTTCGTAATCGCAAAGACAATTTTTAAATAAAGCATATTTAGATATTTATTAATAGTCTTCCGGAGTACATACAATACAAATAATGTTATGTATATTTTTTAGCATTAGAACTACAGAAAATCTGTTATAATATTGTAGCTTTAAATATTATCAAAATTTTTTGTTTAATAAAAAAAATATTTTAGATTGTCTGCGTTACGAGTTCTTGATTTATTATTTTCACTGATGCACCCAAATTAAATAAAAAGCATTTTCTCATATAGAAAAAACCAAAAGGGAGTTTCCTAAAAATCATGTCTCTAGAATAGATAGGTCTTCTTTTACAAATCTCGCCCGGTTGTTTCCCGACAGTTAAATTAATTTCCACCTTTTAAATCACTATTTGCCGCTAGGGGTGGACACGTCCTCGAGCGAATTTGTTAAGCAATTCTATCCGGGCGGGCAGTCCTTTAATTAAACCCGGGATGTAATGGCGGCGCGAACTTAATGCGCGTCCGGCGTAATGGCCGCGGTCGTGTTTAATTGTGTCACGTCAATTGCTTCTGACGTCACGATAAGAACCGGCAACTGACTGGCAAGAACTAAGCGAACACTAAAACATCAGCAAGATTTCATGCGCTAAAGTCTAAAGTCGTCGAAGCACACGCGTAAGGGTGCTTCGTATTCAAACTATGACTAATAGTGGAACAGTACGTATTTATGTATCGCAGAGTTCTAATTTAGTATCGGATTAGTTATAAAATCAACGCAGAGGCAACCTCTCGTAATAATTTTTCGGCCTAAAATTCGTGAAGATAATTTCTGATATTTTATAATTCTCTTATTTTTACAAATTAATTGAAAGATTGGAAATTGTTGGTGGTTTTATGAAATGTAAAAAAAAATTGTTGCTGTACTCATTCTCTTACAAGTTTTCATTTCACATATTGCTTGATATGAATTGAATCTTCACTTTCACGTTTGTCACCAAGGCTGAGTTGGTTTTGGCCAGGGCGCTTTTTCTTAAAAATAAGTAAATGAACATTTCTGTTTCTTAAGCATCCCACGCTTTTACACTCAAACATTAATATTTAAAGGCATAATGTTTTAACGGTTTTAGTATTTAACAGAAGTGAAAGGCGAGTACGAAATAATTAAATAAAATGCTGCGGATAACCTCTGTCTCGTCCGTCACGCACATTAAGAATTTTTTTTTAATTTTTTTGCTATAATAAAGCTTCCAAATAATAACAGACAAAACAGAAATCTGTCTACATAACCAAATTTAAACAACCAAGTTTTTTTTTTATTTATATTCTCCAACAATGAACACGGACAGAACAATGTTCGTGTGTTTTGTTTCTGAAAGGTAAATAAATACGCAAGGAGAACTAATAAAGTTACAGCCTCATCATTTCTGAACGTCGGTAGCGAGAGCGGCAGAAGGCTGCGGGCGCGTGGCGCTGCCGAATGAATGACGCCTGCAATCGTCGTTGTCCAAGCGAAGATTTACTCCGGCAGTTAATCCCGGGCGGCGCAACCTCTCTCCTAAGTAGCAATCGTCACGTCCCGTTAACGAGCTCTCCGAGTTAACATTGTAACGTGAAAAAATTCACGTCGACCGCCCTCGCCTTACATCGATCCGGTGAAATAACCGAATCTATCTTTGTGAATCGTCCTCATCGATGTAAACGGGCTGAACATACCCCACTCTCCGTCGACGATATGTTCGTAAGAAGACTATTTATTTTATATTACAATAGCAGCGGCGACCTGCAGCTTCACGCTTCATTTTGGTAGACACAAATTTAAATCCCGGATGCGCTCCGATTCCGATCGCGTTTCCAATCCCGAATACATTCCCGATCGGCTACTTCATCCCAGTCCCAATGCCGGTTCTAATTATCGTCACGAAACGCATCCCTTTCAAGCCTCATCTTGAAACACACATCAACCCTGTCGCGATTTGAATTGCAATTCCTATACGGATTCCTATGCCGATCTTGATCCTGGTCTCGAACGTAACAAACCCGTAAAGTATATGCCCGCTGCCTCGCCTGCATGGAAATAGAATGAATTTGGGTGAAATTCATTCTATTTTCATGCAGGAAATGTAGGCCGGTTTAAATTATTACAAAATATCCGCTACTACGGTGATTAGCTTAAAAAATAAATAAAAAATTACTTGGGGATTAATATAAGAAGCGTGTTGTCCAACATTATTTTTCTTAGGTGTACTAAAAAAATATTTATACATATAAAATAACCTTTAAAATAAACCAAAAAATAATAAGAACCTGTCAAGCGTGAGTCGAATTTTCGCGAAGTATCTTGAATTGATTGAAATTGAATACATGTTTTGGGTCGATGAAGTAAATGTTGTGTTACGTATTTACTAAGAAAACTGTGTTGTACCCGATTATACATTGTCATGGTATGGAACCCTCGGTGCACATTTCCGACTCGATTTGACAAGTTTTTATTTATTTAGAAATTTTACAAAACGAATTCTTTATCACAACCAATAATTCGTTGTACAATTACTTTCACTGATGCCTCCTATATCACAATATAGGAAGCATCAGTGAAGGAAAATCTTATTATGATAATGATGAAGGTGTAATCGAGAAGACTGAAAGATAATTTCCATATAAACGTAGAATCATACCGACATACACTGCACGGGAACAAAATTTTTGGGCCCATTTCGAAAAGTATGAGGGAATGCATCAGCATACTAATTTTTAACTGATGAGGATCAATAATATTAATACTGCACTAAACAATAACGGTATATTTTAATACAAGTATAACTAAATATTGTACAAGTAGATACAACATTGGACAATATACGATGTGTCAATATTAATCGTAATAAGTTGGGTTATAACCACCTGATAATATAAGGATAAGCAACATAAATCATTCATGTATGCGGTTAAATAATTAATTAATAAGAATAATAAAGTGTAACAAAATTTCTGATTCACTGTAATAATTTGGAATTGATACAACATCTATAATTTAATGTCAATATAGCAGATAGGCATGAAAATGCGCATCACGTAAATGGCAGTAATTTCAAATATCACATACGTATTCGCTTTGATATGATACATTTCAAACTTCCTAAACGTTTTGTAAAAAGGGAGTGACCAATACAACTTTATTCAATATGTCCATTATAATATTTCAGAATACCGAACAAACTAGAAAGCCAAATTTTTGGAGGATTTTCTGTCACTTCAGTTTTAGACGCGTTGACGGTTTCTGGTTTGTCGTGCATTCTGATCATGAAGTAGACATAATACCTGTTTAATTATTTTTGAATTGAAAAAGTAATTAATACACACAATTCTGAAAAGATTTTAATACAGTAAAATTCTCAACAATAAATGATCTATTCATATATAAAATTAATACTTTTATGCCATACATTAAAATATTTATACCTTTCATTTACAAAACTATACGTTGACAATTACTAGTAAATTATTCGAATCCGATTAATATATTGTATATTTGATATTTTAATATATATTACTTGGAAAATAAGAAATACACAATAAATCGAATAACAATATTATTCGAAATATTTTGACAAGAAAATGTTACATTCTTTGAATACATTTATATATTATTGCAAATTGTCAAGCTATTTTGATATTTTGCTTTAATTTAAAACTGTAAAAATTAATTACGATGATCATGTTCGACTACTATGTCCGACGCGTGAAACTTTGTTGCTAATGACTATTTCGCAAAAAAAAATCCTTTTTATTAGCGAATACTATAATAAGAAGAGATTTGTTACC
Organism: Eumeta japonica; assembly: GCA_005406025.1. Classification (NCBI taxonomy): domain Eukaryota; kingdom Metazoa; phylum Arthropoda; class Insecta; order Lepidoptera; family Psychidae; genus Eumeta; species Eumeta japonica. Next base: position 290,197 of record BGZK01000440.1, on the reverse strand, counting down.
CAAGTTTGCGTAATCAGCAATCAGAAAAATCTTTTGAAGAGAGTGTTCAGATCGCGATATTAATAATGAAAACAAATCATTTGGCACGTATTTTAATAGGACAAATAACAGGATAAGTTTATGTCGTCAGAAACTTTAAATACCGACGAGTATTTAGAGCTATAAAAGAACGATATACTGTCTTATTAGAAGTCGTGTTTCATGATTGAGAAACACGACTGAGCTACGAAATGACGGTTACTCCGCGCAGTGTGATATTAAAATATGAAGACATTTAAAATAGTTTACACAAATATATGCATCGGTCGAGTGGTGCGAATCTTGTGGCCTAGGGTACATAGGACGGATTTATTACAAAAGCCACCTTCCTGGGACCGCCTTAAAGATAAAATTCATGGCGGATCGGTTACATCTGTTATTATTAGAGGTTCGAGGATTGAGATTAGATGAAAGCAAACACGTAGAAAAGCAGAAGGCATATATTCAGAAATACAAAGTCATAATAAATCGTAACGACATTGTTGATCACTTGTCGTTATCCTATTTCTCTTATGAACGCACTGATCGCAGAAACAACACTCAACTCCTGCGCACCCGCACTTAACTATTTATACCCGCCGACTGACCGTTCAGAAAGTTCTTGAATTATTAGGAACAAATAAGTCGTAAAGATGTCACGTCTGACATGAAAAAAAAAATTGCTTATTGAAAAACCCACAGCGCAAAAAAAACGTTCAAAAATAAAATGTAAACGAACATCAAAAGCGCCGACGCCGTACGTCGGGTTGTGTACGGTTAGAGAATTCTATTCTAGAATACTTTTTATAAGGAAATTATTTTGTAGTTCTATTTTTAGCTTGTGAGTGTAGTTCGCAACAATACTGCATGAATTGCGTAAATGATTTAAAGCAGCTTCACAAGAAATCTACTTTTAAAACAATTACGACTTTTACACGCAATGTAGAACATGATCAACGTAGACGGTGAACTGTTGTAGTATTTGCTTTAAATTACTTAATTCCGCAATAAATTTTATTAATACTTTATAATATTTTTTTTATGTGCCTCAGACATTTTTATGAACAAGTTATGAGTTGCAAACGTTTTGGGAATCATTAATTAATTGAATATTTAAATTCAGTTATTATTGATTTATATATTCAAAATTATAAAACGGTTAAAGTAGCTCATTTGGTATTTAAATATCTGTGCTTATAAATTAAACAATAATATATAAATAATTTATAAATTTAAATTATATAAGCATATTTTTAAGATATTGGTCGCTTCAGCCTTCGTACTTTTTTATACTAATATAGTATTTTTTAATATTTTAATATTTTTTAGACCAATAATGACAAATAATTGTTTGTTTTTATTGAACTTTGAGAAGACAAATTTTAAACGTCAATTTTTTTTCTATGACACCATAAGAATTTCAGTTATACCGTACTAAATTACAATAGTACGATTTAATGACAATGACATAAAAATTGCCGAAAAATGTCTAATAATTTAAAAAATCCAATTTTTTCAGACTAATACACGATTTTGATTAAAGTCAAATTAGGTCTAAGTAAATTTGATCTATTAACAAATCCACTCTTTACTGTTTAGTTTGTTTAAGTGCTTAAATACAACTTAATAAAAAACAACATTAACACTATTTAATTTAATAAAAAACATTAACACCATTTAATTTTGATGTTAAAATTAAGAATTTAGTGATGCATTTCGGTAATTGTCAACTCATTAAAGAATAGTAAGAAATCACTTCAAAAAAATAAAAATTGCCATCAAATACCTTAAAATAATTAAATATAATTAGTTGTTATTGGAATCGATGCCAGCTAGATAAGCCAGAAGCGGTTTTATATCAATTTTCATTATTTGACGTTATTTTGACTTTGTTAATAAACTAAATTGTTTAGTAATTTTTGTTACATGTAATGTTCTTCGGTTTCATTGTTTTAATTTACTTTTAAGATTTTTGAAGGTATTTTGTTTTTAAAGTTATTTTATTTAACCCTTTTTAGTGACTAGAAAATCAAACATTGAATTAATTTAACTTATACGTATAATATTTAAATTTATATAGTATAACTTAGTAATAATAGTATAACTTAGTAGTAATCCATTAATTACGTGAGGGGATTTTGGTGATTTTTTGACCCCTCCCTTGGTAAGATTTGGCCTGAGCCCCCCACCCTTAATCTCACGTGAGATTTATCAAAATTATCAAGTATTTAACCTCATTTTAGTGGAAAAACATGTTAAATTTTATCCTGTTTTTTTTTCAATTTTGTATTGTTTCTTGTAAAAAAAAAATTATGTGATATTTGTCGAGGCCCCTTCACCACCGTAAGATTGGGTGAGATTCGGATTGACAAGCGCCTCACGTAATTAATGCATGTCCCCTTATATATTTAAGTTAGTTGTACGTATCACCTCCGGCGCGCGACTAAAGATATTATAACAATTAAATTCTTCTTACGAAGAATTGTTATGATAAATAAATACAATATAGTAGTCACGGTACAAAAACGTTTTTTTATAATACTGAAAGGACGTACACACACATTTATTCTAATTATTTATATTTATTAATTTTATCGTTACAGAGTTTCGAGTGAGTAACCTTCAAGGCTGCATTGGTCTCTAGTGTAAAAAGACACGATCCATCGTCAAACAGCCCGTTTGCAAGGTTCCAAGATATGCTGTTCACCATAGAAGAGTTAAATCGTAAAAGGAAACCCTCACGGCTGCATTGGTCTCTAGTGTACAAAGACACGATCCATCGTCAGAACAGCCCGTTTGCAAGGTTCCAAGATATGCTGTTCACCATAGAAGAGTTCAATCGTAAAAGGAAATCCTCACGGCTGCATTGGTCTCTAGTGTACAAAGACACGATCCATCGTCAGAACAGCCCGTTTGCAAGGTTCCAAGATATGCTGTTCACCATAGAAGAGTTCAATCGTAAAAGGAAACCCTCACGGCTGCATTGGTCTCTAGTGTACAAAGACACGATCCATCGTCAGAACAGCCCGTTTGCAAAGTTCCAAGTCTATGCTGTTTATGGTTGAAGTATTGCACCGTAAGAGGAAACCCTCACAGCTGCATCGTCCCACGGTGTAAGAGGAGACGAATAAGACGAATTACACATTCGTGCCGTTCGTCGTTAAACACTTCCGTTGTATGTCTTCATACACCATGTTCAGCCCAGTTCAGCTCGTCTATGATCAGGCATCTATTAAGTTCCTATTAAGCTTTGGGACCGCTATAAACTTAACAATACTTCGATCGCTTTAAATTTCCATTTTATTTTGAAGAGTTTTCTGGTGTATCTTCGAAGTTTATGGTACAATACTAGCGAAATTAAAATGGGACCACTATGGATTTATACTGAACCCAACGCCAAAGAAATCATTCAAATCGATTAATAAACAAAGAAGTTACGCATGAACATACGTATATATAAAAAAATATATACAGAAGCATTTAAAATCTACTCCTTTTTTTTTTTAATCGATCAAAAAAAGTAAAAGTAACAAGTTGTTTGGGATTCCGATTCTGTCAGAATTTTTTTCGGTAAATACGAAAACGTGAATGAGGGTTTGCATAATTACAATTCGCAAAAATCGAAAGAGTCTATAAATCTCTATAGAGTGGCGAAACATAACGAAGAAAAAACAATAAACGAAGAAGGGCGCTACGGTGCCTTTCCACGAATCGACGACATCGGCCTATCGGGAGCTGATAATAATTGTCTGTTCACGTCTTTCCATGGAATCCCATTACGCAAGCCGCTTTGTCGGCCGACGTCAATACGCCATTGTTAGTGCCACTGCTATTGTTCATTTTCGGTGGGGCAGCCGCCGTATCATCATATAATTTACTTAATTACGTGCTGAATGTCGCATGAAGAGCACTTTTTCTTCGGATTACGTTAGTTCCGAGTGAAATTAGTTTCAATTTGGTAATTAGTTAAACACTATAAAATTTAAGTAAAAAAAAATTAATTTAAATTCGATGTGACTTGACTAAGATTTCCTGACAATATAACATTAATAATGGATTTTCAAAAATTAGGAACGAAATTTTTTTTTTGCGATATTTAATTCCTTATTAATCGATTTTTTAAATTCGATTTATTTTTTGTTTTTTAAAAGCATTGAACATTACAAATCTTGTCAATATCGATTGATTGATCAAATATATTGTTGCTAAAAAATAAAAAAATGTACTTATGTAAGCACATGAGAAGTTATACTCCATTGTCATTAAAAAAAATCTCTAAGTAGTTAAATAAATTTTTAAAACAAATAAAACGATCGATGGACGACATTATACACCGTGAATAAAAGTTTAAATAAATAGCACTAAATCAAACTATATAATATTCATTTTATATAGTTAGAAACAAATTTATCTAACGTGTTTTTTCTGCGTCGTTCATAAATATAATTTTATTCATTGGAAACACTGCCATTTATTAGTTACGAATAGAAATATCAGAACAGATTTATAGATACGTTTAAAATTTATAGTATCTGTACTAAATGGCAATACTTATTGTATTTACTTATCACGATTTTTTTTTTAATAAACCGCGAAATAAATAAACTCATTTGGAACTAACTTCATGGTGTCTTAACATTGGCGTACGCAATTTCCCCAATTTACTAAAAATAAAATACATTTTGATCTTTTCACCCAATGCCCTCAAAGAAGTATAACTTCAAAAAGGTTTTTTTTTTTCATAAAATATTAAATTCTTTGATTGATCAATTTTTAAAATCCAATTTTTTTTTGAGTTGACAAAAACTTCACCGAATGCCGCATGTGTCCTTCAAATCGGTAGCTTCGTTAAAACATCTGGGGCCACTAGGCAGTGCTTTCCCTAAATCGAGCAAAAGCATACAAACAAAAGCACAGCCATAACCATTCTTTTCTCGGAGCCATTCACGGCATTTTCGACAACACCCTTTCCCGTAACTTCGTTTTCAATAAAGCTCCAAGCTTGAAGTGACTAAGAGGACATACTAGCTATGAAGTATATGATTAGCTATATTCTCAAATCACACATTTATACCTATAGTTCACGAACTATTGCCAGTCAAAGTTCTTTAATTTCGTCGATCATAAAAATTCTAAAGTACTTCTATAACAAACATACAAACATCAAATTCTGATTTTATTTAGGGTTGAATCTATGAAGGAGGAAAAAATCTGAAAGAAGGAAATCCTGAAATTTAAATCTCGTTTTATACATTTCAATCCTGTTTTCTTTACGTTAGTAAAAATAAAGATTTGATAGATATAACATAATAACATATAAATAATCTACTACTTAAAATCTAGCAGGCCTAATTTATGCGATATGTAAACAAGAATAAAAAAAAGCGCTCATCGTTAATATTAGATAGATGTTATTATATTGCCGAATCATTACTTTTATTATATGTATAAATAAGATGGCTAATATTGTTACGGACACTTTAAATGTCGATAGTTAACTAATTAGGAAACAATTTATGGTAAAGTTGAATAGGTGATACCGTAGACACTATTAATAGTGCCTACGGAATATAATTATTTTAAAATAACTGGCTTAGGGTCTCTTCCATCATTTCCTTTTCAAGTGACTTTTAAAATTAATTTTCCGTTCCACGTCTTCCTTTTAACAGGTTTTAATCGTTAAAAGGAGAAAACAGAAAGCACATTTAATTTTAAAAGTGACTGTTAAATGCCAGTTTAAAAGTAGATGGTGGAAGAACTTTTTAGTTTTACATGAAATCTCAAACTTTTGCGGTGGAAAAACGGTCGCGAGACTTTATGTTGTGCATTTTATATTTTTCATTAAACATATCCCATTGCATATGTTGCACAAAATACTTTAAAAATAGCAATTAAGTAACTGTTTATTCTAATGTTATTATATCAATTTTTAAAAATAACAATGATCATTTTAAGCTTGAAAATATTAGCAATAATGTTTTGATATTTTCAAGTAAGAAAACATTATTTTGGTTAAAACAATGCAAGAGGTTTTGGAGCGGTTTACAAGATCAATTACCCAGATTATTAAATAACTTTAAATGTATTAAAGGGATCATTTCTAAAATACGATCAGTTCAAATCTTCAAAAAACTTCTTGAACGCGGCGAAACCAATTTAAATCGATCAATAAGAAAATACTGTGGAGGGAAAATATAAAAATTTTCTTCTTCAACTTTGTTTCGAAATTGATTGAGTTCACGATATTTTAGTTTTATTTATTCTTCTTTTCTTCGAGATAGAAAATATTTAATTATCTGTATTTACATTTTTTAAATTCCCGCTAAGAAAATTAAAAATTTTCGAAAATCGAGAAGTTATTGGTTTTACTCCGTTTTTCGAAAATCGAGTTTTCATCAGATCACGTTTTGAAGCCCTAGGAAGCTACCCTGACTATTTTTACGAAGGTGTTCGTATGTCTGTGTTGATTAGTGTGCGTGCGTGCCTGTGTCTGTATATCTGTGTGTGTCTGCGTGTTTATGTATGTAAACTTCTTATAACCTTTGAACGCCTTGATCGATCGAAACGAGACTTGTGGCATTCGAAAGGGTTCCAATGAACTTAGACTTCCTGTAAGTTTAAGCTGATTCTAACCTATAGATTCCGAGAATTACAAAAAAACCGGAAAAAAATTCAAAAACGTTGTTTATTTTGGGAATAACTTTTTGGCTATTGCACCCGATCAATTACATAACCTAATCAGCTTTTAAGGGGCCATCCATAAATTATAAGGTTTTTGACACCCCCCCCCACGGTCACAAATGGTCACACGTAAATGAAAACAGCAGATTTTACAATTTTTGTTTATTCAAAATACTTATATTGGACAAAACAAAAAACATAAGCCCTTTTTCGTTGCTTTCGATTTGCTCCTTGTCGCGCATTGTCACATTTCGTTAACCCCAACGTGTGACGTAATTTATGGATGGTCCCTAACCTCAAAAATGATGTCGAATACCGTTTTGGAAATCAAAATCGGTTGATTCGTTCGTGAGATATTGTGAACGAAATAAATCGAAAAAATTAAAAAACAAGCGTTTTTAGAATAACTTAGAAACTTTACGACTAATCGATTTTGCTTTTAGTATAACATTTTAGGCCTCAAAAAAACTACGTCGATTGTAGTCTTGAACATTGAAATCGAAGAACGCGTTCCAAAGTTATGACATTTTAAAAATTTCAAAAAAAGAAAGTTTTTTCAACACAACTCTGATTTTGAGACTTATCGATTTTTTATCGAGAATTTTCAAATGATCATATGGATAGATTTCAATATTCATTTATTTAAAACCTCAAACGATTGAATCAATCACTAATAAACAAATCAGACACATTTAATTTGTTTGAGAAAAATTAATCATTTCCAAATTTCGTTAAATAAGTTTTTTAAAATAACTTTCGCCAAAGAGAGCTAAAAAAAACGATGTTAAATGCCATAAAACACCTTAAAATGTAACAACTTGTGTAAAAAATTAGTTTGTTTAATGTATACCAGACCTTATATGTTATTATGAGCTTTTCGAGCCGTATTTTTTGAGCTTCAAGAGCTCAAAGACGTCACAACAAACTACGTTACTATAGCTTTGCGGTTAAAATTAGCGGGAAGTTGCAAGGATGGCTCTTAGGGTCAACCGTTTTCCATTTTTTTTTATTTCAATTAAAAATTCAATTATTTTACTGGAGCGTTTAATAAAACATGAGCAATCTAGTATAAACAACAAATTTTTGTTTGTATATAACAATACCACCAAAATGCATGTTTTGCTAGTATTTTATATATTTTATACTCATATCCTTACTATTCTGTTGTGAATAATCTGGAGCACTATTCTGTTATTCATTTAAGAGTAGATTATTCTGCATTTTATTATTTTGTTTATAATCGCAATTAACACAGTATTATTGGCTAATCAAGGATGACGCCTTAGTAATCCACTTTGTATTTACAAAGGGTATAGAAATATTTAAAACGCATATACCTGAGCCGATATGTATTTCGTTCTGCGTTATTCGCATCCAATGCAGATTTCGAAAAGACGGTAGATATCTCTTATTGATCATACCGAAATGTCAGGACTCACCGTACATCTTGCCCTCGTCGGAGAGTATGATTTTCCGGCGCCCACAGGGAGGATATATCGCGAGCGCTTCCTGGAAGCTCTGCTCGATGTCGGGGCTCCACACGCCCTCGGCGTCCGCTGCAGACATATCCTGGACAATCGGGGTTTACATATTATTCTGCCACAAATATAAAAAGAAATATAGTACGGATATTATTCGTGATGATATTACAACTATCGAAAAATATTCTCAATCGACGTCATTGTAATCAACCGTGCACTATTAAAATAAAACAATAGAGCACCTATTCTTAACCGAATACATATAAATATTCTTATTTAATTAATTTCATACAAAGAATCTAGATTATAATTATTTTTATTAAAATTTTACATTTTAATTCATATTAGTTTTTAAATATACGAACTTTGGAAAATCTTAAAAAGCAATAAAATAAAATTGGAATAGCAAAATGGCCGCTTAATAATTTTTCAAGGAAATATTTTAGAAATGTCGAAGGCAAATTTAAAAGTGTTATGTTTCGATAGCACACATCACAGTACCTAAGTCCGGACACGATATCGACTTGTAAGATTTCAGTTCGGAGTTAATACTTAATTCTATAATTCTCCAAATTCAGATAAATTTAAAAGGATTTGGCAATTTGTTTATAAGCGTAAATTAATAGCCTCAATGTAATACGTAAAACAGGCAATCTTCGGAAGCTTAAGAAAAAAATACGATTTTGATGATTTTTTATTTTGTATTTTTTAGTCAGAAACCATTTCAAGAAAATATGTTTTTCATACAATACATATTCTATAATTAATTTATGAAAGTAAATTTCATTTTTTTTTAATTAAGTATGGATTATTTCTTACTTTACAATAGATGTTTATAAATTTTTTTTATTAAAAATTGTTTGTGTATAGTAATTGTAGGGAATTAGGTCAAAATAGTTATGAACATCAAAATTGCAAATAATACGTTAAATACGTAAATTTTCTGGTTTATTGATAAAAAAAAAAAAGGAAACTCAATTTTCATCATCATTTTGCGAATCGAAGACTTCATGTTCAAGTAATGGGTGTTTGTCACAGTCACTACCACTACATATCAAGCAGGCAAAGACCATTTTTTCTACAGCCACACGCTAATCTGCATCCTGTTTTGCAAGAGCGAAATATGTTTTTCAAAACGTTCATAGGTGCTGCCGGTTGTGTCATTTTTATTAGTTTCGAGTAATATATTACTTTGCAGCTCCATTCTTCTAGAGTTATTGCAGCATTGTTCTTCAATTGTTGAACTTGCAAGTGACTTTTAATACGTTGTTTTGCTTTACCCTCGGAGGTAAACGAACTGAGTTGTACGCTCTTGTGCTTTGAAGCTAATGCTATGAAACATTTGTATCTAAGTTCACTCAAATTTTTGGCAATTATGGCACCATACATTGTAACAATATAATTAATACCTTCATTAAAAAGTATTTCTTCACTTTCTTCTTCAATCAGGATAGTTTCAACTAATGCACGTAAATTCTGATCATTATTAAAAATTCTAATAAAATAATTTTGGCAAAATTAAAATTATTACTTAATGATTAATGCATGAAATGAACAAGAGGTGATTTCTTTTAATATTTGGATATTTGTTTAACATGGTTTTCGCGAATAAACTAGTTGTAAGGCATTTTTTTGAATGGTTAAAAAAAAGACCTTTCTTTATCATCGGGTACTAAAGCTTATATTTTTTACTCACGAAACGATTTTTTATGATATATGTATATTTTAAATTATGACTAAAAACTTTATTTTAACTAATATTCCTGAAACTAAAATGATTTTACGAAGATTTTTTTGGAAAAAAAAAACATCCATACCTATTCTTACATAAATATAAAACATTTTTTAAACACTATTTTAATTACGTCCTCGCTTGAAAATGATTCTGATTTCAAATATTATATTTAAAAAAATGGAAATTAACAAAACCGGGGCTATAGGAACTTCCATAAAAAAGACTTTACTGTCGCGACTTAATGATTTATTAATATTCTACTCAAATTATTAAAGTTCATCATTGAAAGGAATTATGCTTTTTCATCGAGCTGTAAGAACTAAAACACCATGTTGCTACGAGTACATTTAGATAGCATAGAAATCTATCGAATCTTTGTTCATAATCGCACATAGTGCGTATCTACGAATAAATAAGTATACAGGTGTCGGTGTCGAATTAGTGTGGGCATTTCATTCATCGGCAACGTATACAGTCCACACGGCCGGCGGCGGTCGCGAACACGCCGAGCGATCGGCCGTGGTCTTGCTTTCAGACATGAGAACACAAGGCAACGAGTGCGTCATTGTAATTAATGGACTCCGCTTCTATTCTCAAAAGAAAATAAAAATAACGCGCTCGCTCGGCGGCGGGCGGCGGGCGGCGGGCGGCGGCGCGCGGCGGCGGCGCAGTGCGATCGAAAACAACGTGAATCACACTCGGTTCCTTGAAACCGCTACGGCGCGGCCGCTGGGATTTCGCTTTTGTGAATAAAAAAAATATAGAGGAACTAGGTATAACTATAAACGAGTGTCGTGCTCTTGGCGACGAGTTCACTGATACCTCGGCTCTAGGTATTAAAAAATCATCAGTCATCATAACGAGGACACCGAAATATGCTCATTATGCTCCGAATGGTTCTAGATCTATTTAATGTGATATATAGGAAGAGTATTTTATAGTTTGATGCGATAGAAATAAGTATGAAGACCCTTTTGATTCTGAAGTCCACTCTGTACGGTTGGCCAATATGTGCTTTAATAATCAACTAGTTGTATCCTGCGATTCATCCTGTATTCAATCTGGATTACATACACCTATTTTATACACCTGTGGTATGTACATGATCAAGTGCATCGCAATAATAATAATTATGAAGAAGTTAGATGGAAAAAAAGTCAAGGCCCAATCACTGAAAAATAAAATGATTGACAGTCTTTTCAATTTGATGGGCATATGCCCTAAAAACAGTCAAATGCAAGTCGGATTTGCGTGGAAAGGATTCCGCACAATAAATCTTTGTATTTATCTACTGTTTTTGGAAAGATTTTTGTCGTGAATTTGAATCCAACTCTTTTCTGTAAATAAGCCACCACAGTAACTTATTACTCCTCGTTGATATTAAGCAACACATATTTTCTTACAATGTATAGTGTTTCTCGAGATACATCATTTATTAGACGCTTGCCTGCAACACATTTGACAATACCGACACACTGGTGAATGTGACTGTCTGCGTTTTCTTGGACATGTGCATATTTGGCATGAAATTTATACATATAGAAATTATATCTAAATATGTGGCGGTTAAGATAAATAGAAAATTAACAGTTGCTTAGGTGTTCGACATCTCTGAATCCCCTCAAATTAATATTCAATTTGATGGATGAGGATTAATAACGGAAGAACACATTTGCGATGAAATGCATACTGCAGTTAATGCATTAAGCAGACAAACATATTTTGTCCAGAATGTTTTTCATTTCCGGTGCAAGAAAATTAGTTTAAATCCTATGATAAAAATTTCAGGACTGATGCAATGTACATATTGGTTCACAGAAAAAGTTTTTTCGTATTTTATATATAAATTCAAGATAGTATTTCATCATACTTTATTTAAATTTAATTATAATATATACATGTTATTTAGTTTAAAATGTTGTTGTCATTTTGTAGGTAGTGACATAATTCCATTGCTGTAGAAATTTTGGGACCTCTGATCATAAACTGAGAAACCGAAACAAGTGAAAATATGAGGGCTCAAGTCTTGATGAAAAACCACACCTTTTCTATTGATCAATTACAATCGTTTTTTCTCTACTTCTTGCTTGAGTCTCATTAACTGTTGACAGTAGAGATTCCAATCTATGGTTTTGACCAGTAGTAAAAGCTCATAATGAATAATAGCCCTTCCAATCCCACTATACATATAGCATCAAGTTATTGCGAGTTAATCCGGGTTTCGATATAATCTGTGGCGCTTGCTTGCCGTTTGACCATGATATTTTTTGCACGTTCTTGTCGTAGGTGATCCATTTTTCATTAGATTTCTTTCAGTGAGCTCGTGTCGGACTCAAGTACCGAGTTTTTTTTAAATGGGTCAAAACTGTTTTGTGGTTATTCGTCAGCTCGTCAGCTATGTTGTAAGAACTAATATGCCGTTCTTGCTCTACTTTTTCCAAAATGGTATCGACTTTTATCTTTGACATCAAAATTACCGGGCTAAAAATACTTGAAACAATTTTGTGTTATTTTTACCGACACTGCATTAGGACCATAAAAGTTACAAATTTTCGGCTTGGTATCGCATTTTTCCCTTTTTCGTAATAAAACTTGAAAATGTATTGAATTTCCACTTTAAATACACTCATTTTTGGTGGACAGAAAAAGAATAGTAATATGGCAGGACACCGTTTTAAATTTTATTTTTTTTTAAATGTCATCTATTTAATGGCATCAAAACTATTCAGATACAAATAACACAACCGAAGAGATTTTACTGAAAATTTTTACTTATAAAATACAAGAAAACTTTTCTCCCGACCTTATTATATCATATTTAAGAGTATAAACAGTAACAATTTTGCACACTTTTGGGTTTTCAGGATGAAACAAATAATAAAAAAACCATGTATTTTAAAACTCAATGGAATTATTGAATGAAACACGGCGATAAGTAGATAACATCTCATCAGATGCACCGCGTAGTGCTCTTTTAGTGCAGCTCTCCCTTATAATTATTCTGTTATATAAAAGGTTAGATGTAGTAAGTCCAATTTTCTTTTTATGTATCCTGACTAAATACGACGCCGAATCATTTTATAGTTTGATGGCCAGTTAACATTGCGGACTCCAAACCAAGGCAAAATCTATGTTGTCCACCGAATTTAACTCTGATTGTAATTTAGAAAATTATTGCTCTTTATAACCATAAACATGAGATATATCATTTTTGCAACGGGCCTGGATCTTGGTTGTGAGCCAAACGTTTTTATAAATCGGACTTTTAAAAGGTTTTATTGTAAATGGCAAGTGATGCCTTATACTTGTTACTTGCTTAATTATCAACTCGGTAGTCTTAGACATAAGAACGGGAATCTTATATCGATTACCTTTTCATCGTCGCTGGCGTCGCCGACATCGAGGTGCTTGCCGTCGGCGCCCGCGCCGTTAGTGTCGGGCGCGCCGGCCGCCGCGCTCCACGGGGACGCAATCGTGCCGGCCGCGAGCGCGCCGCTCGCTGGAATACAAACATCGTACCATAAACACACGTATCTTTATATATACATTTGCAATATTATCACACAAATAAGTGGAATAATTTTATTTCATAAATTCTACAGCTGAAATTGTTTACCTAAAAACGGACGCAAAAAAAAATAGACGTCGAGCTCGAAAATCGCAAATGCCGAACGAGCTTTATACCCTCAAGATACGAGAGCCGAAGTCGCAGGCATTCCGGAAATTTTCATATTTACTGCGCGAAATATGCAGGTACAGAACGTTTACAATATAAAAATATCAAAACGAAGAATTTCGTTATGAAGATCGGGAGTTGAGAGCGAGGAAAGTATGCGCCGCCCCGCCCCGACCGCCTCAGACGCCCGTTAAACGCCCAGCTCTTAAATATTCGCTTTCCATTTTATTAACAATAATGAATTTCATACAGTCATTGTTATATTTGCGAAGATAAATTTAAGCTTCTACATACAATGTTATAATTTCAAAGAGAAAAATTTGACTTAATTATGTAATACTAGTACATTTTAATATTATGCGACGCTTCCAGCCTTCCAATTTACAATTGTCAGAATAAGATATTCTTTTTGTCTAATGGATAATCAAATTGCCTATTTGTCGACAAAATTAATTAAGGAAAGAATGATAGACAACTTATAGGTAGAATGGTTATACGAATATATAAAATTGTATACTTAAGTTATTTTATGATAAAGCGAAAAATACTATTCTACTTTGGACAGTTTCAAAAACAAAACACATTTTCATAATTAATTATCAAGACTGATTCACTCAGTTACATGTAAATATAAATTGAAAGTTAAATAAAAGCGAATCAGAACAGAGATAAGATAGTTGAAATAGTAATTAAATTGAAAACGATATTTAAAGAAAAATACCATCTTATATAATGTTCACGCAAGCGAAACCGTCAGTAAGAGTTTTTTTTTTTTTATAATACAATTGTCTAGAGATATGTGCGCGAACTTAACGATGCCAAGTTAACCCTCGCGTAGCCGTTCGCGCAGAGAGCGCCGCGCTGACGTACAATAATTAAAATAATAAAGCATTATTTCGCGGAACCCTCGCCAGTCATTGTGCTGATATGACAAGTGTTGGTAATAAATGGGACCCCTCCACTGAGGGGTTTACAATGCCCAGCTGTTTGTGTGGCTGCGCCTGTGTAATCTAAATGCGTCGTTCTGTCATAAATATGACACGTTATTCTGCTCGTATCAATTGTTAGTATATACACTTGTAATTTTCGGCCGATTCGTATGCGTTAGTTGTTCAAACCTTGTCCTATTGATGTATTTTAATCATCACGCATTTAAATGTAATACCTTAAAGTAATTAACATCGCTATTTGCATAAGAGCTTATTATAGTGAATAAATTAATTCCTATAAATGCAAAAACCATGAAAAACCTATAAAAATTTTAATTATACGAAAGAATGACAAAGCCGCCTTTATGATTTTATCGATATTACTATGCCAAACAATTGTTTGATAACATTTTGTGTCGTCGTTTTAATAAAGGAAACTCTTTTACATAAACGTGCATATTAAATTTGCTCATCAAGGAACGGTTTCTTAGTACTCTGGCATTACAGTCCCAACATTTCATTATTTATTAATAATAATCAGATAAGGTGCGGAGCAAACTCAATAATTTATGGTAAATCCTCAAATCAGACTGTATTCCTAATGAATTAAACCTTCTATTGCAAAGTGCCGAATAATAAATAGATTACATAATAAACGTGAGAATAATTAAATTAAATTAAATTATTAATGTTGTTTTATATTTTGAACATAAATAAACGCCGTTTATCAATTTGCACATATTCGGTTGTTATGAATTAATATAATTTTATAACGTCTTTAGAAGGTACATGAATAATTAAATGTAAGTATATAATAAAATATGTTTTTGCGTTTTATGGAAAATTGGGGAAGATAGTCACTTAAACAATTTTCTAATGAGTCAACGCTTTACTAATTTTGAACGCAAAGCACCTGTGAAAAATGACTATCAAGGTACACCAATATAACAAGATACACTGAATCTGGTATAAACGTATTTAACGATCCCCGAAACCTACACACCTTCGCTCGAATCGTGTATCTCTACCACTTTCGGCATTTGTTGATATCTATTTAGGAAATGCAAATTTTTTACAAGATAAATAAATGCACGTTGATTACCCCCTCGAATACTGTTTACCGAAACATACTTCCATTTTTTGCAGGTTGAGCACGACCCATAAATTTGAATAACTCACTGCAATTAGGGTTTGCTATTAAAGCACGCAGTTACAATCAAGCGATCAAAGAGGCGATAGGGTCGTGGAGGGCCTTGGGCGGCGGGGGCGACGGGAGGGGCGGCCCCCACCTGCGCCGGAGCGGGCCGAGGGTTGCGCGCCAAAGTATGTTAATTAATTTTCGGTTGACCATCCCGCGCTTTACGGGCGAGCGCAAATCGGCCGCTCTCTGCGGTTTTCACGTTTGTTTTCGAACCCGAAAGGCCCACGTCCTGTTGAATGTTCGACGAGTCACGTCGGAAATATGTGGGACTCGCGTGTTTTCTACTACTTTTAATTTGACACATCACTTTTGCAATTACCGTATGGTATTTTATGTAATATAATATTCATATATAATAATAATAATCGTATTCACATATTATACAATACAATAATAATAGTATTAATCATGTACATACGATTAATTCTGACGAATTGCAAAAAGAAGTTATTACAATAGTAGTCCCATAATTAATATTTTAATAAAATTTAAGAGTTTCTCTTTTAAATATGCTGTACAAGTGGCAAGTAAATTTACTTATAATATTTTTTTAAGAAAGGATAATGCTCTTACCTTTGGTAGGGCAAAATTAAAAAAAATACACAAAATCTAATGTTATAAAGATACATTGTAAATAAATATCACTAAATTTTTTGGTATCTACAATAAGTATTATATATATTTCCTTCTAGTAAAATAATTATATCTATATCTTGTTATGAACAAAATGAGAATATTTAGTCTCACTAAAAAACGGAATGACAAAAATATTTACGCGCGAATCTTCTCATTTTATTTGTCGAATAAAACGACAAGAATCATTTGAAGAACTTCGAATTACATTTAGATACAACAGCCCTTCCAAAGCACCTGTTTATCGTTAAATGATTTTAAGCGTTGTCAAGTAACTTTGTTGGACGTACAAAGAAGGATTAGCCCTTTAACGACTGTTATAGAAGAAAACTAGCCAATTGTGAAAAATTTAATTCACCGGCGTACGTGAATTACATACGAAGAGATTGGCATATAATTCAGATTAGATCAGAAACTGTATATGAAAACCTAAAAGCGCATCTTCGCATAAGAAGGATAGTTATAAGCTGGATACGACCTAATGCAGGCACAAAAGCAGATTCGGGTAGAATAATGTCGTGAGATGATAAACTAAATTTAAAACAGGTGAAAATAGAATATTTTGGTAGCAAGTTTTTTCCATTGTCGGATTATCTGGTCTCCATATTCTCATGAAACTGAAAAATCTCAATACTGAATGTTATTTTAATAGATGTTTACCAGAAGACATTATTGCTGTGACAGCAAGCCTCCCAACGCCGGCCTCTGGGGGCTCTGCTTCATCCAGACAACGCATCCGTAATCAGCACTCAAAGCAAAGGACCTTCTGGGCAACATGCCCATCAAACTTATGGGTCATCTACTCAAGGAAAAACAACTTTGATCACCGGAAAATGGACTGGCTGCATTTGAAAAGGCAGTTGAAGAGACGCATAACGCGAATTAAAAATGTGTTTTGAACATTGGTTTCTACATTATCAAACGAATAATACATACTTGTTTTTTCATCTATTTGTTGGCTTAGAACCAAACGGTTTCAGTGATTTCAATACAAGGTTTTTAAGGGACAAAATATTGAATTTATTCAGCTTTCAACTTTTGGGAAAACTTATTATTGACGAGATTTTACGGGTATAAAATCAAAACAAATTTTAAAAAGTAGCGACTATATGCAGAGACCTCAGTAGCTCCTTGGTAGATCGTACAACTGTGGCACTAGAGCATGCAGTGAATTCAAATCGTATCAGCGCATATTTATTTAATCTACTTACTTTTTTCATTGAATAACTTAAATAGAAATAAGTATGCGTAATTGATGACATTGTATCTAAAATGATAACGTTGCTTTTGTTTTACAAATTTTGATATGCAGTTTCTCTAAGACACGTTAGGTAGCAATATTATGTTTGCTGACAACTACCCGATTGAAGAAAGTTCTAAGGGTTTTGCTAAGTTGAAAATATATGTTATAAAATGAATTTAGCTGGATTTTTTCCCAATTTTACGTGCGGCTGAGATTTGCTTAAGACAATTCTCTAATAAAGATCGACTGCGAGTTATGTCAGTACTAATGAATAAAATCAAATCAGAAATAGCTTTATTTCGTAGGTAATAGAGATTACATTTGAAATACGTCATTAACGATTGTTTTCGATATTAACATTGGGAATGATGAATGAATAAAATGAGAAGAATGGGCAAGAAACTCAAGGTTTCTTTTTAACTTATCGATACAAAATATTGAGCAATTAATAATTTAGTACAACACTTAGAAATAACATGAAGCAACCTGCTAGCTGAGCAGTTTAATAACATCGATTTTCTTCATTGAGATATTCAGATACTGTATAATAGCCCTTGCCACACAACTTCTGTTTAACGAAATGAATAAATTCATAAAATGGTAAGTTTTGAATTTCAGCTGGGATATTATAGAAAATTCTTTCTTATTAATATTTTGAAGAGTCATTTCTTAATCAAATATCATTATGTATTCTGTTATATATTGATACGGAAATATCCATTGATTTATAAAATAAATTATATATAATACAAAAAAGAGCACCATGTATATAAAAGCGATTTATTGAGAGCATTTATGTATTTCAATATTTTAAATTCACAGCCCTGTAATGTAACGACCATTACGTCAGCAGAGGTTTATTAACAAAATGAAATTAATGGCCAGGATATAGTGTCGTGCCGTTCGTACTGTAAGTATGAAGCACGGGGGCGGGGGCCGGCGCCGCGCGCCGCTTCTGGAACTCGTTATCGAATCAATAGGCCGAATGCCCGGTTGCGGCTTGAATGAATTTCATCGTTCTGTCTTATTAATTATTCAATACGGACAACCCACCAGCCTCTTTATTATTTGCGTGAAATGGGGCAAGGATTTTCTTTTTATTTTCTATAAACTGATCGAGTTTTGGATTATAGAACTATGTCCGTTCCAACACAATCGAAGCGAACTGTTCCATTTTTTTTCCGTAGAAATGGAACGGTTGAGCACAAACCTAGAGCCCCCTGACTGATGAGGGTCTCGAAATGCAGTGTTCAACTATCAACTTGCATGTAAGATTACATTGCTTTTATTCAAATTTTTTCTTCTTGGTTTTCCAAAAATGCCTATAAGCCAAAGAACCTCTTCATAACCTAGGAGGGCCCAGGATGTGAAAATGTATTACTTCCGTGCAGTATAATTATGTACACAAAAATGTAATGGTGTAAAAAAAAGTGATTGTGCTTGTAGTTAGCGGCCGATTACGTACGTACGCGCGGCCTCATGCTACGTGGCGTAGTGCTGTCTAAAGCATTTTAAATCTATAGTAAAGGTAAAGCAACCAAAATAAATAAAGGCATTTAGAAAACATGTTTTATTGTGATATCGTTGTTTAGAAACAACTCTATATATTCCGGTGAACCAATTTATCATTGTTTCTTTTCGTTTAAATAAGCATAAAATCTTAAACGAATGGTCATTCCTTCCTAGTTTTATGCGCAAAGAAAAGGTTCTCAAACAACGAGGTATGTTGGATCCCGCGAATGCGTCGCTAGCAAAGATCATGTTTAGTCATCCCAATGCTATTCGGCTATCGGTACACTACAAACCTTGACTCTAGTGAGAGTGTAGGAGAGCGCGATACACGAGTAGCCGTTGACACGAAACTAAGGAGCCCGAAGTTAGAAGCATAGACCTTTGAGTATGCCAGAAGGGCTACATCCGGCATTGCGGAGGACCTTTGATGATCTTTTGTTTCCATCATATGCAATCACCTTGACGATACCACAAAATACGTGTAAGTAATTTGATCGGATAATCAGAAGGTAGTGAAACTGTATTAAAAGATTCCTTTGTTAATCAGAGTCGTGAAAGTAAATAAAAAACGTATTAAAATATATGGATAGCGGACATTATTATTAAACATGTGGATCTGATGGTTATTGTGTTTCATAAGAATGAAGGAGATTGGAAATAACTACTTCATATATCATACGAATAGCTGATATTGTATTTCTTAATCAATTTTAATAAATGTACGAATGAACGTAAATAATGATTATTAAGTGGTATCACGATCTTATCGTCATTATTGGGATCTGATGAAAATTGGTGAAAATCACTAACATTTCAATCGTTTCGCGTAAAATCGAGTGAATAACAATTATAACAAAAATGAAAATTAGATTCAATATTAGTTAAAGCCACTACATCAATGACAATGGATATTATATATAGAAATTAAAAGTAAATTACGTTTTCACGCCATGAAATTTCCCTCAAGGCGCGAAGTTGACTAGGAGGAGCCAGGTCATCGGCGAGAGCACTATCAGCGCTGAGTCACTCGGCCCGCTGCCAACTCCGGCCGGTCGGCCGAAACAAAAGTCACATCAGCGCACGCCACACATACGAATATAAACCTTAGACACGCCTACGCGAAGTTTCAAAATAAACTGAACTTTCACATTAGCCAATACGCAACGGAACCGTACCCTCGCATCGCCAGCTGCAAATTAAGACTCGGATTGCAATATCCTTCATTTGCCGACGAATATCGCGGGTCATCTCGCCATGGAAAGCTACAAGATAATGCTCGCGCTTTATGGCGAGGCGCGGACGTGGGCGGCGGGTGATGCGAACGATCGCCGATAGACGATTACGGGCTTCGTGTTGCATAACTAATTCATTTTGCGTACTAAAAGAGAATTTCTAATTTCTTAGAAGCAAAATTAAATGATCATTCACGCGGTGGATTGCTGTTGATGCTTTTTAAAAAAATCATCAATATAGAATTTAGGACGATAGCGTCTATATTGTTTATAGTTTAATGTTCCTTCTTAATACTTTTATTGTAAGGTCTACTAATTATACGGTTTATGTGCGTTATGGAAATAAAGACTTATGGTATCACATCGTCGTCCGTCTGTGTGCATGTTCGTCAAGACCCTTTTTTTTTTAGAAACGGCCACCAGGTGTCTAGTTGAACTTAAGTTAAAAAATGCTAAGATCTAATAGCATTATAGTCCTGTAGTTTTAACAGATTCAATGTACTAAAACATTAAAGTTCTATTTCCGTACAAAGTATGACCGATTTAAAACTGTAAGGAAGTCAACGTGTAGTACGTACTGATCTGGCATAAAACTTGAGATTTAGCTACAACCACGATCTCACAGTAATAAGAACAAACTGAAAACCGTGACTTACTTATTTTTGACATTCATTCCTTTTGTTGTAAACATATTTTCTTTTGAGTGTTGTATAAGATAAAATATCAAACGTCTTGCGCTAGTAATACTTCATCAACGAGGTGGAAACTGACGAAAACATTATCAAAATCGATTAGTTACGTTAATTTTCATTCATAAACAAAAACTATTGATACAGTTCAATTTTATTTACATAGATTGATATAGTTAAGAAAGTTTTATTGAAATCAAGAAAAAAAAAACAAATACAGTGGTGATTTTAAGATCTAAAATACATAGTCTGGTGGATAACATATGAGGTATAGCAATATAGGGATTTTAGAGGGATTTGTGCGAGTTCGCGGGTCGATGCACAGGTTTTAGGCTGAGTTATAAGGTCGGATATTACGCTGATATAATTTAGAGGCGTATAACAAAGAGATACTTATGAAATTAAGGCGATAAATCAGGCGGAACGGGCGACTCGGGCCGCGAACGCGCCGGGCCGGGAGCGGCCCGCGTACATGTAAATAATGTCGTGTGTCGACCCGACGCCGACGCCCGCCTGAATATAAAGTGATATATCGGCGAATATTGCCGCTATCGGATGCCGATACCCGGCCCCGGCCGCGTGCGACACTCCGCCGGTTATTATTATTATTAACTACGTGGACGCTCATAATTCGTTGGTCGATTTCGAAGGTTTAGTATTGGGCGTTTTAAAAAGTATGCAGTCACCGTTCACTGTTGCCTCACGTAATAATACGTGTTGATACAAAATCGAAGGCACCGTCGTCGGAAGGTTTATTATGTAAGGCGTTCTAATTTATAGGTAACCAGAATTAAGTAGACTTTTGTGAATTATTTGCCATCTACTAGTGACAATATTAAAGAAGAACATTACGATCATGGCCATAGAAAATGGACGGATAATGCATTTCTAAGCAATGGTCAAAATATTGCATGGTGCTGTACTAGGTTGTGTGTGCGTGCGTGCGTGTTGTGTGTGAATGGACGATGAATGTCTATTAACAGCGTAATGACATTTGGGAACTTACTTAAAAGTGTGAATGTGTACTTATGGCTCTTATGTTTATGTCAGATTGATTTAATTTGGGAGGCGTCACACGCTGCTCCGTTTACTGGTTTTCTATCCTAACATTTTTAATAATCGTTGGCATAAAATAACTTCTCGTGACAAGCATTATGTTCAGTTTTTCTAATAGTGCAGCAAAAATAGAAAAAGCTTTATTTTTTTATTAACCATACAAAAGTTAACGCTATTATTATATTGTACAAGGAAGATAAAGTTATTCACGTGTTTTTTTTTTTATCTTTTTTGACAATGTCTACCAGGTGATACCTATAGCAGACAAAAAATTAAATCTTTCGACTTTGATCTTAATCATCGGATAAGTTAAATCTATTCGTCTTATTGTTTATTGTTTGTGTGGTGTGTCGATGCGTTAGATTTTAATCACCCCACTGCTGATACACGCCCTCCCACAGACTTTTTTATTTCAAGCTAGAGCTTGGATCTTCCTTCCGCGCTAGCGCAGTGCGAATTGGGAGTTGCTAACGAACGTTGTCACTGATATAAAATTAACTTAAAATGTAATTAATTTAAAAGATAAATAGATTTTTAAGCTAATTACGATATTTTAAAGGTGACTTATCTCTTAGTTTCTAGCCGCCTTAATTCTGTTAATTTTAATGACATTTTTAAAAAAGTTAGAGCTAAAGGTAGCTCTAACTTTTTTTAAAATAAAAAAGAAAAACCTTTTTTATTTTTTCTTGGAGTTTGAAAAAGAAAGTCTTTCACAATTCGTTTTTAGACACTTTAGAGTAATTTATATAAAAAAAACCGGAACTTATGTCAAAATTTGCATTGAAAGGTCTATTTTCTCCGACTATAGAATATATATAGAGTCAACATCTTCTATATCTAGTTCCTATATACAATAAATTATTGCGATCTGTTGGTACCTGAAAATTCATTGAGTTCAAGACGGCACACTACGTCAGGATATGACATTATCAGCTTAAATTATCTGATGATTTACTAACAAGAAAAACAGAAAACAAAAAAAAATATCACGAAGTACGTACATAGTACACTTCTCCTTATAAAATAATACAATGCCGGCAAACAAGACGGAATGTGTGCTCACACTTCACTTGCAAATAGTACTCATATGCTTCACAGTACGTCAAAAACAGACAGCATCAGCGCGAAACGTCGCTGTTGCAACCGGCGTGATAACAGCGACGGTCAGATGTAGGAAACGAGCGCAGTGCAGTCGAGGCATTTTCATAGATCCTAATCTGAAAGAACGAAGCAGAACCTTACAGTTTTTGGTTGATGAAATTCGCTGCTGCTCATTCGTCGGGCATTAGTAGTGTGAGACGATGATTTGAAATTTACAATACATTATTATTTAATCCTTGTCCGAGAAATGAAATTCGTCTTAAGTGACATAAAAATAAGGAATTGGAAGGGTCCGTACATGCTAATAATGAGATTTTAAATTCTACTTACCTAAGTTTGAGGGCCGTAGTTAAAAAGAATTTTAAAAACAGAATCATTTATTTTTGCTTTATGTTAACAGTTCAGGGACGTGGGCTCACAAAATCGTTTTCTTAGGATTGACAAAAAGTGACCAGCTGCTTCGGATAAACTGAGGAATATTAATATTAGTCGAGTGCACGATACTTCATCAACATTTAGCGGTCAGGTTATGTATTCGGTGGATACCTCATAATTTGATTGCCGCCTAAAAACTGGCGTTTTTGAGCGTCAAAAATGACGTAGAACCTCAAAAACCAAAATTAAGTCTGCTTAGAGTGTGTTTGTTGCCTTTCGAAGAGTTGCGTACTAAAAGTAAACGAGATCAAAGCGTCGGAAAAAAAATTATAGCCTTTTTTTCAGAATGATAGTAAAGTGCAACAATTCTTTTAAAAAAAGTTACTATAGACTGGTACACTTATCACAATAATTGTTTCCCTCATGTTTTGGGTTTAAAAAAGTTCAGGAAAAACGACTTCGCAGTGGGATTCTTCTTCATCATGACAATGCCTCAAGACACACCGCTAGACAAACAATCGACTATTTGGGGACGTTCGATATAGAAATACTGGCTCATTCGCCTTACAGCTCCGATCTCGCACCAGTTTATTGTTATTTATGTCCTAAAATAAAAGAAAAATTTAGAGGAGTTGTTCATGGACGCTGAGGAAGCAGAGGTTCCACATAGAACCAAAGGCCGTCGAAACAACCCCTAAGTGCAAGTGGCAAAGTGTTTTTCTCGGTGGTTCAATCGAATGCAGTGATGTATTGATCTTAAGGGATACTTTTTTTGAAAAACAATGATAGTAAAAATACTTTTTTAGTTTGCTCAATTATTTAATTTTATTACGATAAACCTTCAAATTGCTAGTAGTACACTCACATGAAACTCGATCACTAATGTGTACCATCAATTTGGCGCAATAACAACAAAGATAACATTCCGAATTTTATGACAGCACCCTCTCGGCAAGGCCGACGCGCCGTTAGAACGGCGCCGTTTGTTTCGCAGGGTAACACGTGTCCGCCGTGACGTAAGCCGATACGATAGCTGAGCAACGGACACAGTGCGCCGGCTGTGTGCTTGGATGCCCCCGATGCACTCGCACTCTTCTCGATTAATCGACGCGAATTGCGAGGCATGATGTGGTAACCGGGTTGCGAAATGTTGACGCGGTTCACTATAACACTATGGGTGCACTCGGCAATTATATCGTAATGGCGCTATGGCGCTCCACACGCTAGCGGCAGGTCTCGCGGTGGCAATCGCGTGCGGCACCCGCGGGCGCGACGGTCCGAGCGTTACCGTCCACCTGCTACATACTAGGTATGTTTTGTTCATTGATTCGTTCATCACATTAGATATCAAATAGACTTGACCGAAGGAGCTACAATCGCTCCTTAGAGTGAGTTGTCATGATTTGATTTATTTAATATAAATAAAGTAAAGCCACTTTTACCAAACATACTAAAAACTAATAAAGATCAACATTTACCACGTACCTACATTCAATTTTAGTTTTAAATAAAAATGCCAACTTTTCCAAAACACTTATTAAATTAACACTATTCGGACTTGGAATAGCGCAACCTGAGCTTCTCAAAAGGCGCCATCAAGATTTTATTTTTCGCATTTGGCACTTTGGTGACTGTCACCTAGCACCTAGAGCGACTGCTCCTCTTGCTGTACCCAAGAACCGACGTTGATTATGGGATAGTTTGATTGAAATCGAATTGGAGGCGGAAACAGAATTGGAATTGAGAACGGTACAAGAATCAATATCTAGATCGAAGCGGTATCTAAGTCATCAGAATGAGGTTAAAAATCATGGTTAATATCGTTATCGGTCGATATCATTTATTATGTAAAGATTATACACAGTACAATCGTACAATTCGTGTGTTTTTGTTCAAAAAAAATAACTATCAAAGGATAAGTAAAAGCAAAAATATTTCTATTTTTCTCCATTTATCGGGTTATCTGTTTGTTTGAACGTGCATCACGTAACATCACCTAACCAATCAATTCAAAATCCAATTTCTGATAAATATGAGGTTTAAGTTAATTTAGTATTTTGCTCGCGCTTCACTCACTTGAATATGGACTAATTCATTTCTTATACCCATTGGTTATTAGTAACAGTAGTAGTAGCAAGGAAAGATAGAATAATTCAGCGGCAGTATGTGTGTTACAGTATATGTGGAAGATATGATTGGAATCGGGATCTAAAACGAGACCGGGATCGATAATAAAAGCGGGACTGGCATCGGAATCGAGAGCGAGAACGGGATCAGGATCGTAGTTGACAGTGATTGGTGGATATATAAGTCGGTGGAATGAATTCATTATATGTCCAGGCGGGGGGAGCCGCGAGCGAAAGCTGGTTTCATAATAAATGAGAAAATCGCACTTGTTGATCGAAACCTATTAATAGGAACCATTATATGAACGTATCGATATTACGTATTCACGGCTGTCTTAAACTTAAAACGTGAGTCGAGGCCTTTTTGCGGTTAATAAAATATACCACAAGAGTGTGCGTCAGAAAGAATGAATACACAACCGACCAACTACCACTTGCCTCGGGCCGCGTGCGCCGCGCGCTACACTCCGATGACGCTCGTTGAATATTGAATTCGGTAATGATTTGACAACGATTAATGTCTTATAGGTATTCATTTTATATGCAGGAGGGATGACGGTATCTTCGCAAAAATTCCTTATTAGGGTCTAATAACGCCACTATTTTCTCTTGTTTTAAAATAAAAAAAAAAAACAAAGAAAAAACCAGCAAGAGCATATTCGAGTATTAAAAAGGCATTATTGAAAAATATTTCTCTTTTGACATTATTCAAATTTGTATGTTTCAATCTGCATGATTATTACTATGAATTTAATAGTTTAAACTTTTCTTCATGACTGACGGTATTTATTTTTGTATATGTAAGATGCACGCATTTTAAAAACTATATATTGTATCATTTACAAATACATGGCTTAATAAATCAAGAACTGTATTGCAGGTATATTATACAATTAAATTTTCAAAGAGGTACGCAATGCAGACGATTAATTATAACGATTGTTTCCGTAACAAACACGCTCTACAGGCAAATTATACATAAAAATTTGTAAAAATATACACGTTCCAAGCTAAATTAAAATATTTATGAGGACGTATATAACCTGCAGCTCTAACGCTACAGAGCTGCAGGTTATATACACAAGCATACGCTTCGTTCTACACACATCTGGCAGTTTTCCTATAAAACCTCTCATTTTATTCCCAAATATACTTGGTCGAATAAAACTTAGTAGGCTAACAGACTTAATGGTTTACGCCAATACTTTTGTTAGACTAGTATGAAGGAAATAGCTGATGGTGGAACTTTTTTTGCTGGGATCTAAAAGCATCGTTACAGTTTACGAATGTTGGTTCACATAATAAATGTGGTAAACCGGCCGTCACGCGACCGTATTACAGTGTTGACATATCTAATATATGGATAAAGCTTCAACAAATTTTATGGTTTAATGTTGAAAAACAAATTCGGACGAATTGCATTTATCGTGCAGCCACAAGAAAACAGGTATACACTGTAGAAAAACGACAGGAAAAATTAGTTAATATATTAAAAAACCTCCTCAAGTCCAGTCCGATCGTTTTTCATTTTTATTGTTATTTCTCTGTTTCCATGCATCTAAAAACAAATATATTTGAGATAAGCGTTCCACAGAAGAATTGATCCGTAAGTCAAGATGGACTACGACAAGCTCACTAAATACATTTTTTCTCGTTTATAAACGAGTTTCCTGTTCGCCATTCAAAGGCGCCATTTAAATGATCACAGTTAGATACGTTTCCGACCGGCTAGTTTCAAATCCACATAAAAAGAACAAAACGGATTTACGTTGACAATGTTAATTGATTTTTTAAGTTAGAAAAGAAAACAAGCTGCATTATTAGAAATGTTTAAAAGAAAAACAGAAAATATTGATCAGGTTTCATTCATTTATCACAAAATAAACTCCGTAAGATTTAAACAGCTTAAAAGCTAAACATGGCCATCTGCTACAGAAAGTAAATGATACAGTGCAGTGTACTCGTGACGTCAAGGTGTGGCAATAATTGAATCAATCTGAACTATATGTACCAGACACCGGCGTAGGCGGCGACCAAGGGTTTAATTTAGTTAAGAGCACACCCGCCTCGCCTATTCGACCAATTAGTAACAACTCTACAAGCGCGTTAAGAGCTTTACTATAATTTTAAAGTTCTTTTGCTCGTAAGTCGCATATTGATGCATTGCAACTTCCTAGCTAAGTATTACGTGAATTTCTACAAAGGCTATTTTTAGGCTGTCGTTGTCCAAAAAGGACCGTTTACAATTTCGTCATAACCGTACGTCTGTGCGTATGTGATAAGATTTCATAGATAGGTGTTTTATAACATTGTCAATGGCAAATAAAAATGGATCGATGCAGATTTGTTTTCTTTGATGCGCGATTTTATGACAAACCTGTTGGAATTACAATATGTCAATAAACAACACAAAACCATTTCGGTGTACTCATAAATAAACAACTTTTATTTCCGACCCGATTCTGAAATCAATAACAGTATCATCCGTTCTAAATATATTTTAGTTTCGCAAATTTAATTTTGTTCGACAATTCGAACAAACGAATTTTTCCTTGCATTTAGACTTTGATACGCGCGTGCACGCACGCACATACACATTTATACACTTATATATATTGTTTCATAAAAATTAAAGTATTGTTGTATACATCAAAAATATGTATACATATTTTTTAATTACGAGCATAAAACATTAGTACTAATGTGTATAAACAATACAGTGCATACCTTAGTCTATGTATTTGTAATAAACTTGTTAATAGTCATTGCTATTGTCTTTAGACGCTACTGAATATCAGGTGTTATCAGACCACTTATTGCGTTATACTTAAATTATAAATGTCTACAAATAGATTTGTGTACAACACACATAAATGATAATCTATGTTTACCCAATGTCAAATTGCAGTGTCCTAGGTATTCTGGAAGGAACATGCTAGATTTTTCAAGTGAACTTAATAAAATAAATAGATGTATATTTATATCATAAAAAAAACCTAGTCACATTTACAGCATTCTGGTTAAGAAAACTAGATTTTTTGCTCAGTGCAGAAGAAATACAAAGGATATTTTTAGGCGTCAGTTGTCAAACTCCAGTCGCACAATCTCGATGCTTCGGTTGAGGGAGACATATCATTATACAATTTGTAGTCAGAGGAACACAAGGTGTGAATAACTTAATAAGTATCTTTTAATAGATTTTAAATAGATTAAATAGTTACGAAGGTTCTCTTGAAGTGTAAAGACAAAAATTCACTCCCTTTTAATGTTAGGATGAAGTAAAACAAATTAATAATTTTTATTTTCTGAATTCTGTTAGACATTGACTATAACATTTTCATTGCTCTTCATTTTAAAAGAAAATGGCGTTTAATCTTATAATAATATTAATCTGAGCTGGATCTGGACGATACTAGAATCAGACTCAAGCAAAGGTATCGGAACGAAACAGAGATCATGATCGAGAGTGAAATTAGAATCAAAACTGAGATTGAAAAAATCACCATGATTGGAATAGGAATCGGAAATGAAAATAGAAATCTATTCTGTCCACATGCGTGGGACGGCTGGCGGCCGCCACTATTAGAGATATAAATCGTAAAATATCAATTAGCGGAACGTTAAGTGCGGCAGCGTGCGCGCAGCTGCACCCGTCGTTCGAGGGGGTTCATTGACCAAAGCCCTGAATGCGCACGCAGAACTCGATTTACTATGCTACTTTCAAGTTCACTAGGGTATGATCCGTCACAGCGTCTTTATTGACACTCCAGCGCCCGCGTTAGAATAAATAAGGCACACATCGATCACAATGGCATCCATAATTAACCGATCTATATATTCAATCAGTACTTGTGTATAGTTGTCTATATGGTTTGTTTAAAAGAGTTAGAATGTGGATGTGGTGTAGACCAAATGGCTCATATTTGCTGACAATGCATCAATCCTTGTAGTGTTGGCTAACGAGTTGAAAGAAAAGGTAACCAAAATGAACATTTGCGTCTGGAATAGAGGTATGAAAATAAATGTAAACGAAATAAAATTCATGCTATTTAAAAGAAGTATGAAAACGTGACTTATTAAAATATTAAAGCGAAAGTTGAAAAATATTTTAATCAATGGCAGGCTTAGCTTACTATACGCAACGGGTCGCACCATTGTTGAAAACTAGATAGCGTTAGTTAATTTTGTATGCGATGTGACACGAAAGCGATATACGTCCAGCGTAACACCTGTTCAGAATGGAATAATACAAGCGCGAAAAAAAAATAAAGAAAGACGAAGATTTAATTATAAAAATTATGATATCTAAAATTTTGTCTTTTGAAAGTTATAATTTTATTGTTCTTATTAAGAAAAAGTTATGCAAGATCGTATTCTTCTTTGAAAAACAGTAAGTAATATTTTGAATAAACCGTTTGCCAATATCAGTCTTGCAGTTATATATTATTAAATATCGTGTCTCATGGAATACAAATTTTCTGAATAGCTAGGCTCCTTAAAAAATAACGGACTGCCCAACTTGCTATATCAGCCTGCTATTAAATAGAAATCTAATTTATGGCGAATATAGATAATGACATTCATGATCCAAGTACATAAATCCACATCGTTTTATTTAACATAGTACTGATTAATGTGATGAGTAGTATGAAGTAAAATAGCTTAGTTTCAGTTCGAACTTTAACTTGTTAAGGTTAGAACTCTAAGAACAGGATTGTATGGCAAAATTTTCCGGTGCCGGAATATCTGTAGTAGCGGTATTGACACTGATGACACATTAGCATATTTTACCGTGTTTTGATTTTTTTGAAAACCCTTCAGAGTTGTCAAACAGAAGTAAGAATCATCTATGTGATTTTTGGGTTCACGTTACTGCATAAGGACACTAAAAGGCATTTGTTTTATAGTACCCTTATGCCAACCCGTTAAATATTTCTAGTATTTTAAACAACACACTTTCGGCACCCAGGTTTTGTCTTGATTTTCGGTTGAAATCTTACAATAACCTTCTTAACATTTCTTCAAAAAAGGCGAATGTGGCCTTTTTTCACTTTTAGGAGTAAATTGACCACACACATAGCAAAATAAATTGGGAGAATTAACACAAACACGCGGCATTGTATCGATGTATGAGTAATCTAAATGTTCTGACAACTTTTATGCACAGCAAGTATATAATATTATGACTACCCTCAAATAAGTGAAGTGAAAAGTAAACAAACTAAGATTTATGATATCTATCTTCGGAGACGTGATACAGTAATATAAATTTGTTTTCTGTTATTTATCAAGTATACCTAATACGAATTACTACACAGGATATGAGTGATTTTTTAGTGTTGCGTTGTGATATAGATCAAAATAATTTTCTTTAATTATATCACATAATCACCAAAGGATTGCAAAATTTTAATCGGGCATATAAATGTAATAGTTTAAAAGTTGCTCAATTTATACTTTTTTTAAAATAGCGGATGACGGTATGACTAGCAGGTGACTTGTGCACGCTACTGAAATACCTATAGTAATAATGACACAGTGCGATTGAAGTGCGTTGTGGTCTCACTTGCGCCGCGCCCCAGTTCATATTATAAGTACAATCACTAGCAATCACCTGCTTATTAACTAGAGAGAGTAAGTATGCTGGTCGACAATATTTGCGATTGTTTTGCAGTAAATGCATAAGTAAATAGACACACCTATGTAGGAGTTTTAAACAGCTGCAGTAGTCAAACAAAGTATGCCTTAGCAGTAATATTATCTGGACGTTAACTACTGCGTCAAATATCCACAGAAATCTAAAAACTTAAAAACCTTTTGTAAAGAACACTACGCACATTTTTGGTTATCTTCGACTTTCTTAAATTACTCTGGAACTTGGGTATGAATTTTTAAATGACTACTATGAGTGATAATAAGCAAGCTGTAATTCATAAAAAAATTAGAATGGTCTTGATGCAACATGGTACAGGAGTCCATAGTTCCGTGCGCATTCTCCTTTACTACAACTGTACAGCGAGACGGAGACATTATGTTTTATAGTATGTAAGGAGAATTTTTTTACTAATTAAATGCACTACACACATCAAACTTTATAATCGTTGATTGAAGTTAGCGACGTGTCCAAATCATAGCCGCAATCCGATAAGAGGCGTAAAGCGGCTCTTACATGGGGGATAACAAGCAAATTTTCTTGTCCCTAAATGTAAAAAAACCTAGTAATGTTTATATTAATTTTAGAAACATCGAACGCCGAGAGTCAGGGGAAAATTTACTCGATCCTCGTTTTCATACTGCAAGGCATTTTATTTGTCAAAAGGGTAAAAATAAAAATTTCGACACCAAAGTATTCCATCGCTGTACAGCGACGCTATAGCAACGGAGCCTTTGAAATGTGCAAAACGAAGCTAAACAAATGCGAAATAAAACGTGTGCAGTAACTATGTGGAGCGCTCTCCGGCAAAAGTTTAAAGCGGCACCCGCGCCGCAGGCTGCGGGCGGGGCGCGGGCGTCCGCCGAACGGCGCGCTAAATGCCCGAAATATAAATTTAGTCTAAATCGGAATGGAGACAATGTTAAAATATGATTCTCCGCAATGCATTAATTCGACATGTAATATTCAGAACTATAGTACGAATGGTAATAAAATTATAAAAATAGAATACGCCAATATGTTAATTCGATATCTATTCTTCTTAAAATAGTTTTTGATGCTACTAGATACGGAGATAATAAAATGCATAGAGTACGACGTAATTATAAAATTCAGTTTTGAAAGAACAACGTCTATGGCCCATTCTACAAATAAAATGCACAGCCACCACTTATTTAGTGCTACATGTTTATGATACATCACACTATGCGAATTGACGTATGGACAAATAGACAAGATTCCTAGTTTATTACGTAAAAAGCGAGCTAGGAAAATTAGAACGAATTCTGAATAACAGTAAGTTCAAGATTAGTATGATTAAATGAAATGTTACATCACGCCGACGTGCAATTCTCATTAAGTTACCAGCAGTGCCTCGTATTATGTTTAAACAAATGTAGGTAACTAGATCGCCTTTACACGCACTGTCGGTTATTGTTAAAGGTTTTGTTGCAAATATAGACCGCAACCAGTTAGCATAAACCTTATCGACACACAGAACAGAGTATCTATATTCAAACATTGCGTGTTGTTTCACCTTTGGTGCGCAACGGCAATCTTCACGTCATAAAGTGATAGGTCACCCACCGAATTTTACATCGCAAAGTTAGACATCTCGTGTGTCGTCACATCACATTTAAGGATCAAAAAAAAAACACAAATCGTAAACGTAACATTTGACAATGTATAGACAATCTCTCAAATTAGATGCTATTACGGGTAGCGTTTTTCCTTTTGATTCAACCAGCCTTTAAATCACCAGTATATATTATATTAACTATGCCCAAGTGAGCCAAACAGTGGACTTTCGGAAGATAGGAAATTAAAATAATATTATGAACACCTATGTATTAATCAATTATGTATATTAAAAACAAATACTCGTAAAAATAGAAATAATGTAAAAGATAAGTATTTACACAAAAGTATCTTGTTAACATCCAAGCGACGTTAACGGCGACCCGTACACGCGGACGTAATAAATGGCTATTATAATAAGCAGTTTAACGCTACAAGTAGTGAAAAACGTGTAATCACTATGAGTCACGTTACTAACGTAACATGTTACAGGTTATGCAAAGAAAATGACTGTACAAGAACAAATACGGTTGTTTTCGTTAAACTGTATAAATAGTCGATGGTTTGTTATGAGACTAGATAGACTCATTGAACAAATAATGAATTATTATGTGTATAATTATACGTAATGTAGCGCAAAAAGTCGATGTGAAATGTATAAAATCAAACGAGAGAAGTTATGAATTCAAAGGAATATTCTAAAATTTAATGAAATTTTAGCTCATTCTTGATTACCACAATGTTACAGAATACAGACACGAAGTTACAGCCTCCACTGTTGCTTTTCGTCCAGTGAGTGAGAGTTTCAATGGCCCAGTTCCCCGTCCATCACCCCCTTACCCTCCATCAGCCAACTCGTGCTCCCCAAATATTATATTTCTATCTAAGAGGCCAACGACGCACTAGTAATTTTTTTAAGCGAGTATCCATGGGTGGCGGTGATCTTCCTGCTTTTTGGTGGCTCGCATGCTTGTTTGTCCTTCGATCAGCTATAAAAAAAGTAATTATATAAAATTTGCTATTGTTAGAAATCGTTAACTACTTTCACAATAATTAATCAAGTCTATTGAAAAGAATTCCGTCAATAGAAGAGTTAACTTATAGAGCTCAAGAGTTTCTCAGCTTCCGTTTCTGCTTTTCCTACTTTTATTTAGTTCTTTATAGGGGAGTCATAAGCAATTGTACATTTCTTGATCGGATAATATTATTCCAGAATTTTTAAATTTATTTTTTTCTTTATAAAATTTGAAGAGACAAATAACATGCATGCCACCAGAGTTGGTGATCATCACCACCCATGTACACTCGCATCTCAGAGAAATCACTGCGTTGCCGGATTTTTAGGTAGGAATACGATGTATTTCCGATAAAGGGATTACAATTTTAAATTTTACATTTCTATAACACAAGCACAGATATGCAAAATGATATGAATATTCTAAGAATCGTTGAATTTTGAGAATGAAACGAAGAAAATATAACTTTGAAGTAATTACTACAAAATCATAATTATGACTAAGGATTTGCGAGTTTTTTCGAGTCACCGGAATAATTCTAAGTTTTCACGATACGTGCTACATGTACTAATAAAATAACTATAACGGAAATGAGTAACATCCGTCAAGTCTTAAAAGTGAAATAAAAAACGAACTCACTTTTGCATTTACACAGGAGCATAAACGAGTTAATAAAAAAAAAACTCTCTCTCGCAATTTGCTGTTGTTGTAATTAATTGCCATATAAACACGACAAGTAAAGCCCCTCCTTCAATTTTCAAGACATCGTAGTAAAGCAAGTACCTTCACAGCACCGCCTGTGCGTTCGTCCGTCCTCTTGTCGCGTCTGAACGTCCCGGCCGCCTCAGTGACGGACGCCACTGGCATTAATTTACATGCTACACTGGCCCCTTCAAATGGAGATCTAATTCAATGAAAATTATAACAAATGTTTGGGAACCCTACAATTTTATGCATTTTATAATGAAAAAAGCTTCTCCACAAGCTTTCGTAAGTTGATTATGCAAATTATCGAGTGTTATATCTGTAAATTAAAATGAGTATCAAATAATGGTCGTCTGTAAAATGGATGACTATAATTCATAGAGATACATGTAGATAGTTCCATTTCGAATTTGATATTCATGGTTTAGTTTGCTACAAGACCGGCGTTGCCGCAATGACAATGTATTTATAATTCGTGCAATAAATTTGTTAGTATTAAATATGTTTTTGGGATAAATTTGACAAGATTACATATTTTTAACGTAAATATTAAAAATAACTCTTTAATTCTAAGATCCGTTTATACTAACAAAATATTGTTGTCATATCGTGTCGCCTTAACCAACTTTCAGTTAAAAGTATCTCTGATCCTTCACCCAAGCTGTCTTTAATAACGATTTATGAATAAGGTGAATTTATTTCATTCCTTACTTCTTAAATATTTATTATATAGAAAATAAATGAAATTTTGATGAAAATAATCAATGTGACTCAATTTATCATTTTGTCAGCACAGTTTACATTTTAAACGTTTCTACAACACATGATGCATTTGCATTGAAAAATATATTTCTAAAGACTTCTTTGTAAAACGAAGAATACAATCGTGACATACAACGCTAATCTTACTTATCTTAAAACATACCATGATCGCTGTTTACTATTTCCCTGCAATCCAATTCGTAAACTCCTCTACGTATTTCTATGCATGGAGATGTGTATACAAGTTAAGTGCTGTGCAAAAGACCGTGGCCGGCGAACTGTTTAGTATGCATTTGGAAAGGAGTCGAGGCGAGAGCAATAAGTCTAGAGACGCGATTTGCATAGAACGTGGCGGCTCCGGACACGGGTTTGGTGATTTATTTTGCAGCTGAAGTTCACGTTCTTTGCCGCTCGCATCGCCACGGATGGATAAATCATACCGCATGCGTAGTTTTACGAGAAGTACGTTGTCGAACGCTGATTAAAACTTATAAATATACTAAAAGACAAGAAACTGAGAGATTAATGATAAGAATTCATTATACAATATGCTTCAAAAATACACAATAATCGATCACAGTATCATTTACAAATGGTAGATCTAGGACATAATTTACTTATAATTCTAAGAGATATAAAAAATAATACTTTCACTTTCATGGAGCGAAATTAGAAAAGGTGCAGTGGTAGTATAATTAATTCTCTATTACTGATCGATTAGTCAAGTAATGGGAAATTAATGTATTGGTGCTTGTCTCGGTTTGTTCACATTACAATTTTTATTTGTATTCTGGCTATACTAACAACAGCTTTAGAAAATAACCGAATCCCGATGTAATAAAAAAATAAACTTTAAAATAGTTCAAACAGTATCCATTGGCATGGATATGTTTTATTGTCGTCAGTCACCACGTACGAGATTACAAAAGCGAACAACAAAAATCTACCCGGCTTCAACTAATATTTGTACGTAATGAGTATTTGGTATTTGACAAGTATTAGCAACACTACACAATCTAGTTTTTCCTTTGTTATCTATTGATTTGCATCATACTAATAAGATTGGTCTACACCTATAATACGCAATCCATTAAAGAAACATCTATAATAATGTTATTATAGTAACATGATTCCTCTTCTCCTTTCTGACGCGAAAGAGCAAAAAAGCAAGTTTCGAAGTTTTTGGGACCAATGCTCTATACATATATGTATCTGCATGACAAATAGACAAAAATCATCGAGACTGTATGAATAAAACATCTACATACATAATTAAGTTTTTGCGGAACCTTCAAACTGCGAGTCCTCTTCGCACTAGCCCGGTTTTTAGGGATCCGAGTCAAAGTGGCAAAAGCGGAACCCTTATAGTTTCGTCATGTCCGTTCGTCCATATGTCACAGCCATTTTACTCAAAAACTACAAGATGTATATTGATGAAATTCGGAATAAAGATGTCTTGTAAAAACCAATACTTAATTTAGTAGTTAAATAGCAAAAATAAATATTTTTAGGTCGAGCACTCCATACATCTAACGGAAACTTTAAAAAATGTTTTTTCAGCAAGTATAAATGTGTGGCACATATTTTGACAGTTCTTTTAAAAACATTAAGGTTTCTAAGCAATTTTTCCGATTGAATAATGTCGGAAATAATAGCTCCGAAAGTTGCAGAAATTGTGTGTGTCGTCTATTTTCTAAACTGTGTCCAAAAAATACAAAAAAATAATAATAACGAAGGCAACGCTTAATAAATACTTTCAATGAAAGATATTTTGAACATGATCGGATATACCGTTTTTGAGTTATTGTTAAAAAACTGCGCCTCTCAACAAAAGGAGGTAAGAGCCATGAAGATACATTGTTTTGCTGGTGCAGTTTAGTTTACACTAGTTTAATAGTAATAGTCGACATACCTACGTGTTTCTCTAGTTACAGGCGAATAAAGTGCTTATACTTATTCCGTGTGGGAAACATGGAAAAAAATTTAACAACATCGTTTTTTCATCTGTAACGCATTTCTTTGTAGTAACGGCTTCGAAACCCTACATTGAGCATAGTCCGACATGCTCTTGGCCGGTTTTTTTTTATCACCGTTACAGGATTGTATTTTTTTTTTCATCGAATACAATAGGAGTTTTAATGAAAAACTTTTGATGTTTTTCTTTTTGGAACATAACACATATATTAAAGGTTTAATGATTGTACAATAGTTTAATAAAATTATGATTATAAATAATAATAATAGTCAATGGTTTCGCTTAATTAATGCTAATTATCAACACATCAATTTATTTTAAGTACAAAACGACATATGAAATATTTTTTGTCATTGGGTTTAGAATCGATATTAGTTTTAAAGGTGATAGTTATTACAAATCAAGACCGATGTCATTTGTAATGAAACTACCTACCGATCGATTTCGTTAAGACAGTGACAATAATTAGAAATTGGCGGGTCGAGCGAACGCAGCACGAATCAATGCGATTGCAACAGACATGCAATCCAAACGCGAGCCGCACCATACCTATTGCAGGCTCAAAGCTATTTATATTATTACAGAAAGTTTTGGTCCTGGAATGTTCACCGATCATGGTAATAAGTAGTTTAGCTATTGTGTAACTAGTGCTCATGACATACGATCCGTATTATATACTTTTAAGATTAAAAACTTCGGTAATTTTATTTACGACCATTTTTTGTGCGCAGTTTTGCGCGGGTAGGCACAAAATAAATACATACATCTTGGATCGATCCCATGTCCCTATCCCATTCTATCTAAATCCTAATTCGACGCCAGTTTCACTTTTGATCTTACTCGAATTATAATTTCGATAGTGGTTCCGGTCACACTTTCGGTTTTGATCCCGGTTGCGTAAATACAAAGGCGGATACAACACAGACAGAACACTCATAAACTGCTCTACATAATCGCGCGAATGGTTGAAAGCATAGCAGTCCGTCCTAAATCAGTTCTGTGGTGCAGCCGCATTTGTTTGTATAAGGCAATGAAAAAGTAGACTTGAACACCGATCACTTGAAGCATTATTACTTCATCCGAACCATATTTTTGCAATATTTTTGGAAAAAGACGATCAAAATCCCGGTTCCGCTGCTGCTTCTGTTCAAATTTTTGATGTCAGTTTTGCCGTCGTCCGACAATTAAAGTTCCTGCCTTAGTTTCTAATAAAGTACTATCCATTTCGAACTGAAACTTGACCTAACCACGTTCTTGAATCGCATCTCAACACAACGTTGATTCACTGGTTCCGCTGACTGATCGAGTAGCTTTCAATCTCGATTCCAGTTCCAATTTCGATATTGAAACAAGCGATTAGTCATGACTTTCTTCTATTAAAATTTTGAATCCCTCCCTATTCAATTCTTTACAAGGGCTGGACTTTGCAGTAACATGCGCTATGAATAATAGTCTATGATTTCATGTTGCTATTTGACAGCCTTAATGTTTTCAGTTTTTTTTTTCATTTTCAATTCGTTTTAGTAATTGAGTAAACAAAAACGAAAAATATCAATGTTGAAAATTCAAAAATACAGACAGCACTTCAATATGCAAAGATCCCGAACAAAGTAAGCTATCCACTTTGGACTTAATCGACCCATTGAAACGTCAATATTTAAAAGTTAGGCTTTTAACTATCATTAATATAAAAAAGCCAATTAAATTCGGCTTTGCTACTTTGATGAAATAGATAGAGGAAGAAATTGTGTATGTCAGCTTCGTTGGGTAAATGGAAGTTAAGTACTCCTTAAAAACTGTTTTATGGAATATATACCATAGGCAAAGGAGATAACTAAACGCATCTTTTATAATATTCGAAGCATATATATATATATGCTATAATATATATATATATATATATATATATATATATATATATATATATATATATATATATATATATATATATATTTATACATATATATTTATATTGATTTAATACAATATACTGCATAAATTAAGCAACATTACAAAACTTTGAAACTACAAATCTCCACATTAAAGGATAGGTAACAATAGCAATAACGTTAACACCATGTACATTGAAATCTTAATTTATCTGCGTTAGAAACAAAACAACTATAAATCAACAATGGAAGAAAAATATATGAGTTCAATATAAAATGCACAAATATGTTGCGCGGAGAGGCAATATAACAACCTCATATTTTTTTTGTTAACACTATTTCGTAACTACTTAATAATAAATAAAAATTATGTAAATTATTATTTTGGGTTCTGGTCCGTGGTGAACATTCTCCAGGATATATACACTTTTGAAAAATGTACAATGCCTATTTTTACTGCATTGATCTTAGATTAAAACGGTGATTATAGGAACATTTTTTTCCTCAAACTCCACAAATCGAACGTACCTATTCTATTTTGAGAGACTCATCATTCTAAAACTGGTTTTCCGTTTTCGCATAAATGATGACACTTCCTAACTCGACCAGAAACCGTTTAGAATGTATATTAAATTTATTAATTCAGTTCGGTTTAAATAGAAAACCGACTGATAATTAAAATTGGAACAAACGTTTCTATATACATTTCATTTGTATTTAATTGGGCTGTACGATAAATGGTGATTTTAGATATAAAATGTATACACGTTTTCCATAACGGAGCAATTTGTCTGCAAGAAATAAAAGAGTGATTATCGCCTTAGGTTTGTGTATATGGGAGGTAATGTCAATAATTGAATAACATTAAATTAAGATTTACTCAGTTAGTGTATTATCGTTTGAAGAATAATTTTTCTTGCAAATGTAACAAAAAAAAAACAGGATCAAAAACATGCAAATTTATGACAGGGTAGTCGGCTATCTTTGAACAAGATTCCTTGTATAATGCGAATCGAACTTTATATCAAGTGAGTTACTTTGATTCAACAGTTATATCCATTAGTAATGTACAAACTTCAGTAAGATTTTCAAAAAGTTGTTACTATTCCATTATCAAGGTCTCGAGTTGTTACAGATCACTCGGCTATTTATTATTGGAAACAATGCAAGATT
Organism: Eumeta japonica; assembly: GCA_005406025.1. Classification (NCBI taxonomy): domain Eukaryota; kingdom Metazoa; phylum Arthropoda; class Insecta; order Lepidoptera; family Psychidae; genus Eumeta; species Eumeta japonica. The sequence goes on along the minus strand of BGZK01000440.1, from coordinate 249,758 downwards.
CGCAAGTAAAATTATATAATACTAAGGAGATGGGCAATTGTGTGCATTTGTAATTATAATAATATTAGGTATGCATGTTTCTATTATATTACAAAATTTATCAATACATTTTTTATATCATTTTAATTACAGAAATTATCATCTGTACTCTATTTGCAATGGATAACACAAATGAACAATTGTCTTTTTTGCCTTCTTTAAAACATAATTTATTGTTTGAATATTAACTTATCAAATGTTTTGTTGTTGTAGTTATATTTAGAATGTTAAATACGAAATCATAATATTCCAAGAACTGTTGATAAGGATAAATCTATTATCACATCATTATCAAAATAATAAGTACCTTTCTTTCTGAATGTTTTATAAGATTTCTTTAATGGAAACATTAATACCTTATTTGTAGTCGTACGAAAATACATTCATTTATTTACATTTTTATTAATATTATTATTCATTTATTTACATTTTTGTTAATAATATTACATTTTTTTATAAGACTATAATAATTTGTTAACATTAAAGTAATTCTTTTAATGTCTGAAATATAGTGCTCGTTTGAATACAGAGAAAATTGTGGACAGTTTTAATAATTTTGTTTAAATAAATATTGGTAAATTGAGACCCATGAATTTGAATTATTTTAAATATAAAATTATGACAAAAACAATCCATTCATTGATTTTACTAGGAATCCTACCAAGACCGGGAGAAAACACAAAAAATCTTAGTAGATATTGACAGTAGGTACCTAATACGACATTATACTGGCCGGTCGTTGTAACTTATTTAAAGAGAAAAGAAATAATTGAATAGTAATGAATAGCGAACACTAACTCTGGTCAGGTAACTATTTTTCAGCTCCTTTTTTCACTCATTTTGAAGACAAATTCATTGCAATCATTTCACCGTCCAAAAAAAAACATATATTGTGCATCGGGCACAATCTAGTACGAATTTAAGAGATTAAATCTTTATTATTATTTATTTTATATTACAAGTTAAGAGAAAAATTAACATTTCTCATACATACTTCAAATTGCCCGCACTAATGTCACTATGTTGTTGAAATGGCGTAAGGTTTTAAACTCAGATTGAGTGTAAGTTCCTATAAAATGTAATTATATAATAAGTAGAAAAAATATGCATACTACGAATCTATTGTTCAATTTCTCGAATTAAAAATTATTTTTCCAAAAAAAAATAAATAAATAAAACCGTCTTCAAAAACATATTTTAAAAATTTAAGCATACTTCAAAAACTACTATTTAGTCGTTTTTGGAGTCGGTTCCAAGTAAAGCAAGGCAAAAGAACATATATAAACATGAATTTGAAACGTTAAATATTGATTCAAAAAGAGATATTCTTTTAAGGAGCCACAACTGTATTTGATTTATCTTTAACTGAAACCGACTCGAAAAACAACTAATTAGTCGTTTTTGAAGATTGTTGAAAAATTATTTAAATGAGTTTTTGAACGCGGTTTTTTTTTTTTGAAAAAATTTTTATTTCACATTTTTACGTTATCGAGTAATTATAATTTTATAATTAATTTATCTACTTTAGATATGGATTAGGGCATAATTTAATAAGATCGGCCAGGCATCTCCTTTACTTTTGTATGGAGCAAGTAAAAAAGCAGTACCGATCCGAATTTATTGTCCTTTGATATAATCATTCTAGGGTCCTTAGACTTTTAGTTAAGAGTGCAACGACCAAATTATTCTTAGATAAACTACATAAGTAATATTTATTCTTTATAATATAAAAGTTCTACAATTCGTGCACATTACATTTTCATTCGCTTCTACGTTAAATTAATTTACTGTTTCTAATGTCATCGCTAAAAGTTCTAATGTGAATGCACCTGCTACGATTGTCACGCTGGAATTATATAAATGAATGAAAATATGTAGGTAGATTAGTATGGAATTAATTTTAATTCTGTATATAATAGGTTTTACTAATAGCGATTGAAGAGGAGTTATTCTGGTGATAAATTGCAATATTAACGTTTAACTCTAACCGGTAAGGAGTGCTGTGACTTCTATCATCAGCTTAGCAGCATTATAACTACCATACGCAAAAACTTGAATTACAAAAAAAGCTCAAATTCACTATACGTGCGTATAATATTTGAATTTTCCTCAATTTTTCTCGGAACCCATGAGATCCTGACTTGGTAACTATGGGACCACCTTAGAAGTATACCCTTTTAAATAAAAAAAAACATCGAATTCGGTCAACAATTGACGGAATTATCGCTGAGCATATATTACAAAAATTAGAAAAGCCGTTAACCCTGAAACTTTACGCTATTTGCGGGTTGGAAACACTAAAATATACAGGATTTGACGCGATTTTTTGAATAAAAAATGTTGAGAATGCGAATTTTAGTATTTTTTTTAAGAGAAGTTTTTTTTATATTTTGTTTTTTATATTCCATGAACACGCAAACGCACACGTGCACACATAAATACAGATTTGCTTATTATCAAAATCAAATGGTAATTTCATTTTATAACTATGCATGAAATATGCGTCTTCTGTCTGTCATTACAAAAGTACGGGAAATAATGTTGTCTATGGCGGATAAGAAATAAATAATGAAATCGTACGAAAATTGATGAAACTTGTGCGGTCGCTCATGAGAGTCCTTGTTTTTAGGGTTCCGTACTCAAAGACTAAAAACGAGATCTTCTCACTAAGATTCCACTGTCCGTCTGTCTGTCACCAGGCTGTATCTTATGAACCGTGATAACTAGACAGTTGAAATCTTCACAGATGATGTATTTCTGTTGCCGCTATAACAACAAATACTAAAAACAGAATAAAAAAATATATGTAAGTGGGGCTCCCACACAACAAACGTGATTTTCTTTTACCGTTTTTTGCTCGATATTAATAACGGTAACAAGTGGACATTTGAAATATTCACAGTATATTGAGTTGTATATTCACTTTGAAAATAAATAATGAAATTAAAATAAAATAAATATTTAAGGGGGACGCCCATACAACAAACATGATTTTCTTTGTCGTTTTTTTCTCATCTTAATAACGACAACAGTTAGAAACTTGAAATATTTAAAGAATATTTAGATTTATATTCACTTTAAAAATAAATACTTAATTAGAATAAACATAAAAAACTAAGAAAAAATTATAATACAGTGTCTAATGTTGTACAGATAGTGTTACGGAACCCTTAGTGCGCGAGTCCGACTCGCAACTGGCTGGTTTTTTTTTTATTCTATGCAAGTTCAAGCAATTATAAGCTTAAGAAATATTAAGCAAATATAAGCTTATGCTCATAATATCTGCTGTTAACACATCCGACGAATGCTTTGTAAATTTTCCATCCTTCATTTATAGTTTTGCTGTTAGGTATATTGTGCGCACAAACCCTGGAATGTTCTAGGAATGCGGAATCGGCGCCGTAGCGGAGATCTGGACACCCTCTCCAAATTTTCGGAGAAATAGGTCTTAGATTTGAGGTAAGGTCTAGTGTATGACAAGGTTTTTATACAAACTGTTCTTTGTATGAGTATAATGTATTACAGAATTAAACTTAATACGATTAGCACTAGTGCTTTAAGATTTTTATTAATTACTATTTAACAGAACAATAATTTGTTTCTGCATGTTAAGGAAAGAAATCGATCTCATTGAGATCTTATGAATCGTAAGATTCTTATATCCTTTGTAATGCGACCATTAATTTATATCTAATTCAAAGGACCAATTTCGCACTTTCAGCCAATTTTGTGTACATCTGTTGTGATTTTGATTTTGCTTATTATTTCACTCTCCTTTACCTAGACGTGCACTGTACTGAAGAGCTTTGTCTCGGGTTGGTTATGATATTTATATTTTAGTATTAGGTATGTTTGTAATGTGTGGTTTTCTTTGATAAACATTCCTTCAAGCTTTTTAGTGAACGCATTTGTAAACCTCCTCAGTGAATTCCTTTACGTTCTTCTTCTGTTAAGATAGATAAATTAAATAAATGTTTTGAGTTTCGAGAACTGAATTTACAGTTGATAAGATTGCAAACTGTGGTATGCAAATACTGTATTTATTTTATGGTTGAAATGCGCATCCACAGCATGCACTGCAGTAGACGAACGCGTCTTTATTCACAAGAGAAACCACGTTAGACATTCATTGTGACTATTAAAAACAAAGATCTATATACGTTATTTTGTAGACATAAAAGTTAGTAAGTGGTTGAAGTTGAACGTAAGTTGTAGGTGCTTTGATTAATAACGTTTATATTAAATCATAAACAAATATAGAATGGAAAAGGAAGTAAAGAATAGTCTTCACTCGTGATTTACCCTTAGAAGGTGTATTCAATTCTTGTCATTATTCTCGCCTGTTTTCGTCTGTTTGTCACAACGTTATGGGAAAATTTGTTAAGCATTAAACGGAAATAAAAAAAAAGCATACGGGGAAAACAGTGCAAAACTACTACGACATAGTAGTAACATGCAATTTATATTTAACCGCGCGGATGAAGCAGCGAACGTCGTTAGTAAAAATACAAGTATCCGTTATATCAAGAGTGATCAGAAAATTGACATATAATAAAACGAGAAAGACAGCGTGTGGGCGGCGCGGGCAGTGTGCCAGAGTGCACGGACGTCGCGCGCGCACTCGCTTTGACCGCTTGCGTATTCTTTTAAGTAGACAATTTTTTTGACATTTTGTTAATGACTTTAGTAAAATAATACAAGAACGGGAGAATTGAATTCACATATTCCTTTATAGTTTCAAAATTATCGTAATGATCGTTCACACAGGTAGTTTTCAACACGATATTTTGAAGAAAAAGAAGTATTAGACTGTTTGGCAATAAGCATTTCTGAATTAAAATTCATGTAAATATTGATTATTTTCACGAAAGTAACATAAATTACGATGGGAGCGCGGTTACAGTGTGGCGACTAAACCACAGCGAAGATGAACGACCGCAATTAGGCGCGATTCCGTGTACAATAGTTTTTAAATGCAATAGAATATTGAAATCGATAAGCATCAACGTTCGGCGTACTATAATATAACAATATAAAATAATCAGTTTGTTAAGGGGCATTTAATAGAAATGGGATGGTACCGAAAAACACATTTGGTAATGTAAACACTCCGAGATCATTCCAATGAGGTGGATTATCACAATTTGGAAATTGAAATCTTAACTCTGGCATTCCAATTCATTTGGGAAATATTTGTGTATATATATAGAAATATTTAAAAGAAATAATGATCGACACAAACCTAGTACCAAAAATAAAAACAAACTGTGTTCACGTGTTAGTCGACTATGCAAAGTCACAAATTCATTTAGGATGCTCTATATGCGTATGTTTAATAGGAACTCTGTGGATGTACAAGATTTACCCTTTATAAATTTAAAAGCATTATTAAAGAATCGTTAAATAAAAAAGAGTATTATACAATTTTAGAATATTTAGAAGACAAATATCTATGGGCATAAGCGGCTCGACTCCTTACCGGGCTGTCTTGTTCATCAATGCTTTTGTATTTATTTTGAAATTAGAAAAGACCTACCCACCCTTAAATTTCTTGCTCGTTCTTTATGAGGGAAAACTGCCTTCCGAACGAGTGGCACTGTAAATTCACTAAAAAATTACGACGTATTTCAAGTGTCGTTTTATAACCTATGAAATAAAAATAGTTTGAAAGTGAATTTGAATTCAACGATGCAAAACCTTTACCAATATCGTGAGTACAGGAAAAAAATTTACGACAAATCCGCGTAACAGCACTTCTAATAATTACAACAATGGACTAAACATTTTTCAAACGATAATTTACTGTAGTCGTTAGCGAATATAGTTTTGTAAACTAGTGGTATAGTGATGTCTAAACGTAAGGTCAGCTATAGAACTAGGGTCGCGTGTTCGGCGGTGTGTCGTTCACAAATATTTGATCTGTCGCGAGCAGCGGCACGGGTTGGAGTAGCCTTCTGCAAAGAAATGCAAAAGTCTTCAGTACGTGATTATACGACAATAGTATGGAAAATTGATTGAAAACAAAATTAATTTTACAATTGCAGTTTAAAAACACATATCAGTAACGTACAAAAAAGTAAAAGTAATGTAAATTATTTAAAATATTTTGATACTATATATATATATATATATAAATATATTCCACACTTGAAATTTTATATTAATTGCTCATTAAACACAAGATAATATAATTTTTCTTCAATACATTATGTGCTATTATTAACCTTGTCACCTCTGATGACTATGCCAAAAAAGTAAAGCGATTTGTCGAAATTAATTAAAAATATTCGTTTTTTATGGAAACATAACAAAAGACTCAAAATAACTTTTACATATAACTGGTGCAAATAAACAGAGTTGGCTCATTTGACTTTTTTTTAAGATACTAAAAGGGAATCGCAGTTTCAGTAAGTGCTGCTCCCAATCAGTATCAACGTGCTCAATGATCGCAGTTGGTACGGTATTAGACTCATCTAAACAAAATAAACCCTAATTTAAGTGTCTTACTAGTAATAATACATAGATACAAGTTGAAGCTAACAAAAATGTGGCAAAAAAAGATGTAAGACTTTTTGACTCCAGTGATTGTATAAAGAAATATATTATTTTTAAGTTCGCTTTAAATGAATGCATCTAAATTGACGAAAATTTTGTGCTCTATGTAATTTTCAGCATACTATAAAATGACGATTTTATTTCAAAATTTATAACTATAAAACTATAGTGGAAATAGTCGAACGGAGACGCAAACGGTTGAGGTGCTGCCCACAGTTCAGTAAACCAAGTAATCCCGTCTTCGGTAGTAATTTGAAACGAATGAATTATAATAGTTAACATGAACACGTGAAAAATAGTTATTACAATAAAGCTACTGATATCAACCGAACGCTAGTAGGTCGAATCGATCATCGTGTGTTGAACAGTTGACGCTGCTCCGTCCCGGTTGTGATCGACCGTAAAAAGACTTGATCTTTTCACCTTTCGCCGTCGATGCTTCTGATTAACGACCTACTATCGGCTAAACTCGGTCGTATAAAAACTGGTTATAATATGCACATGCTGCTACCGGCTTTCAATATATTTAAAGCCAGTAGCTGCACAGAGATAAACTTGACCTTAACATTACTGAAGGCGTACAGAAATTAGTGAATGTTTAGTTTTTTTTATCGAAAATTACATGCAATTGTCGACAGAAACTACCCTTTAATGTCTACTAGTAAAACCTTGTATACACAGAATTAACATTACTTACTAATCTACCTGCACATTTTTATTCATTTATATAATATCAATGTGAAAATTTAAGCAGAAACACATAGAAGTTCTTTGACAACAGTACAAATACTGTGAATTAATTTAATGTGATCGCGAATGTGATCTGTATGAATTGTAGAACTTTTGTATTATAAAGAATAACAATAATTTATACACTTTGTATAAAAATAATTTGCACTCCAACTATGTATATAAAAACCCTAGAATAATTACAAGTGCAACCGGAATAAATTCAGTATCGGAACTGCTTTTACATTTGCCTCGTACAAAAGCTTAAGGAGATGCCTGGCCAATCCTATTAAATATGACTTAATCCATATTCAAAGTTACAAGATGTATTATAAAGTTATAATTACTCAATAATGAAAAAACTTTTATAAAGAAAAAAATAAAAATTATCTTCAAATACCAATTTAAATAATTAGTTGTTTGCGAGTTGTTTTCAGCTAAAGCAAGATAAAAAATATAATCTGTAAACATGAATATAAAATGTGACAAAAGGATATCTTACTTAAAGAAGACAACTGCATCTGATTTATTTTTATCTAGAACCAATCCCAAAAATAAGGCAGTTTTGGTTTTATTTTATTTTTTATAATCAACTTAACTAGTTTATTAAAATTTAACGATGGGAGTAAAAAACGAATGAATAAGCAATGGAAAGTGATTGACACGAGAATTCTGTAGAGGGGATGTGCCGGAAAGGGGTGCCCGAGAAAATCGTACCTACAGGAACCAAATTGACGGCGTGTTATGTACCGATATAAACAGAAAACTACAAGTGTGCATGAAACGATTTATGGATGTGAGTGTGGCAAGAGATGTAACGTAAATAGCACGGTAGACGTAATTTCCGGTTTGTACCTATCCTCTAAAAATTTTTGAATGATGCACAAACAAACGTTCCTGTGATGCTTTTTATGTAATTTATTTCTATTGTTCGAGACAAAAGCAATCTACACGAGTGTTTTCAGGTTAAGCCAGTTGTTTAATTTTTCTTTTAGCGCCATATTTGAATACGGAACACGGGTTGACCTCTCATACAAACAACTGCTCCTTAGCTCTCGGCCGCTTCCCTTACGTGGGGTCTTTGAAGCCTCATAAATAAACATAGTGACAAATAATTTTAACGAGTTAGCACTGCACTCGAGCGGGGAACACGACGTAAGCACAAAGGGTGCAGGCGTCCGACCTGTCAAACGAGAACTTTTTATCGGCGGCCTGTCGTCGTCGAATAGAAATGAGCCTTGAATAATGCATGCCCCGGCCCCCCCGGCCCGCCCCGAGCTTTGTGCCGCGCGTCGTGACGAAACCGATTTCGGGCTGCGACCTATCTGGCGGCGAGCGGCGCGGGCGATCGCGGCTACGCGCTACACAGGTGTAGCCGGCATTGTTGTGGTGCTGCGCCGGGCTGTGCCGAGCCGCGCCGCGCGCCGTCATTACGCAAACCTGTATAAGGTCAATGTTGCGTAAACACGAAATTATTAAACTTAAATACGAATTGAGTTGTTTTACGCGGTATAAAGTCAAGAACGAAACGATGAGTTACGATCCAGTGATTTGAATATTTAAAATATGATACTAATGTTCCGCAATGTAAATGTCGACGTATATTTGAAAACTCAATCTGTAAGTTCAAGGATCGATGTAAAGCATTCTGAATTTGCATACTTTTAGTTAATTATTATAATATTTATCCTCTCATTATGAAACTGTATCAAATTCACGATGAAAAATCTTCTCTCATGTTTGTTCTAATCATTTCTGCCTTGCTTAATCAGCCGTCATCACTTTTCGTTCAAGTTTTTGGCGTCGGCCTTGTTCAACCGTTATAATTTTTTTCCCAATAAGTGGTCATCAATAAAGACCTTTCAATAGTTAAATGTACAAGAAATAATTATTTTATAAAATTAAATTTTTCATAATTTCTATTACATTAGTACAATAAAAATCGTACTAATTAAATCAGTACGACAATAAATTATACAATTATGACAATAAGGAAAATTTTCTGAGCATCATATCTACAGGATAGTATGCGTTTTTATAGTTAAACTTGGATCATCGAAAAAGTCTTGCCCTGACTTTGTGTCCTTTCGTAATTTCATGTTTTTCTGGGGTAGTTTAATTAATATCCATGTTTTATTTATTTTATTTTGTATTCATGACTGTGGTTGAGAGTTAAATATTGATTACAATTAGTAAATTAAATTAAAAATATATACAGACAAACAAAATGATTAAAAAGTAAAATAATAAAAAAAAAGCAAACATTTTAAAAATTCAAAAGTGCAAACCTCGTAATGTATTCGTTTAATTTAGACAACAAATAAAAAAAATATCGTAAAAAATTTTCAACAAATGCTTCGATTTACGAGTGGCGCCAGAAATTTGAGAATTGCCATGTAGAATAATATCATTGTAACTATTACAATCCAATCTCTTCGAAACAGATGATATCGAATTTACTCACTACTAGAGGTTGTCACTACAACTATGTGAGAGTCCCTTTTGGTTAATAAAATTATATTTTTTATTAAATATAAATTAACGACACTAAATTAGACAGCCATTTTACTGCTGTAATTCTAAAGCTGAGAAAAAGGCTAAATTAATGAATTTTTTTCACATGTTTATCGATTTTTAAGTTTTGCAGGGAAAAGGGTCTTCTAAGCCATTTTGATGTTTTTTTTTTCGTTTGTGTTGCATTAAATAATTTTTTGAACCTGACAGACTTAATTAATCTTCATTAAATATTAAGCACCAATGGAGAAAAGCCCTACTTTTCTTTTCCCGTGGTGCTTAAGCGATTTTTTTTCATACCTGGATCAATAGTTCATTTTTCGTCCCCAATATCCGGGGTAAGAAGTATCACATTCTCTCCCGGCGCTACTTTATTTCCCCATAGCTACCCGGGAGACAATGTGAGACTTTTGCCCCGATATCGGGGACGAAAAGTGAATGAACATTTCGTCAAGGTATGAAAAAAAAGATTTTTCGATCGTACAGCACTCTCAAACGTTTCGCAATATGAAATGTGTAATTACGCGAATGACAATCAATAGTTTTTTTAATTTTTATTTTTTACAGTCAAACAATGACTGCTGATTGTCAGTTGTCATAAATTTTCGGTGCTATTTTAAAACCTTTTCAAAATGCTACTAATTAACGAAAGCGGATATTGAAAGCCCTCATTGGATGACATTTATAATAGTGGGTAACATTATTTTACATTACTAAGTAGGCATTACTTTAGCCTTCAATTTAATAATGGATCAATGTATGCTTGTTGAAAATTCGAGATTATTTTTTTTTATTACATATTTGTTTCAATATGAAGCTAGAGCTATGTAATTCTGGGATCTCTTTTGACAGCATTTATGATACAATGAAATCTCAAACGAAGAGTAATAAATATAATTCCATATTAATTACTTGACTACATCGACACTATGAGTTGTTAAAGCGATAATCACAAAATTTATTTAATAGCGTGCAGTGTCTTCGCTTCTCCTTCGAATCCGTTGCATACCTAAAGTCATATCTAATTTTAACCTCTGGAATAAATTATGATATGAATTACATATTTAGACTGGAATTGACACAGTTATGCTAACTCCCTCTGGATATACATGTGATTAAACTGATAAGTATATTCATATAGTTTAAGCTGTTCAATTTTTAAGTATATATATAAGCGAAATACCACTGACTGACTGACTCACAAGATCTTCGAAACTATAGGCCCGATTGACTTGTAATTTGGTATAGTTACTATTTTCGAAACGTAGACGCTCAGAGGACGGGTTTTACGCAAATCATCATTTTATGTCTACGCGGGCGGAGCAGCGGGCGGAGTCGCGGACAAAAGTTAGTTGGTATATATAGTATAAGCGAAATACCACTGATTGAGTGATTGACTGACTGACTGACTGACTCATAACAAGATCTCCAAAACTATAGGTTCGATTGACTTGTAATTTGTAGTTACTATTTTTGGAACGTAGACGCTCACAGAGAACGGGTTTTACGCAAATCATCATTTTATGTCTACGCGGGCGGAACCGCGCGCTCAAACTAGCTTATTTATAGAATATTCATTGATTTAGTTTACCGGACACGACTAAATTGGGCGAAAACAAAACAATAATAGATATATTCTAATAAGAGTATTTTTTATATGCCATATGCGTCTCGTAGGTCACGCTAATCTTTTGTCTGTTTTTTAAATTATGATTTAATTTAATATTTTATATTCGGTTTAAAGACGACATTAAAATCATTATATTCAATATGGCCATTGAACCAACAAGGTCATAACACTTCATGATAGACTCGAACTTGTGTGATATGAAGACCTATTGAAGTAAAAGTTCCACGTTCTGGGGCCTGTGAAACTCGAGTGCGTGAAACAGGGCGGCACCACGCGAGATCTTCGAGGAGCCAGTTTTACTTCCGGACGCAGTTAATCCGGCGCCGCTCGAAATATGGCCAATATCCGTTCTCCCCTCATTCGCCCACATCCTACGGATTATCGCAACGCTTCATCGCTATAAATTGATCTAAAGTAAATAATACAATCAAGAAGCTACATAAGCTATCGTGGCTCTTTGTTTTAAATGTAAGAATGCTGTTGTGTTCGATGTTTGTGTTTTGAACAAACGTATTTGCTCTTTAATTCTTGCATCTATTCCCAGAAAATATTAACATTATACATCAGATAAAAATCACGCCTAATATAAAACACAACACCACACGAATATTAATAACATATCATAGAGGCTGAACAAAAAATCTGTAAGAAGTGCATATAAATTTAAAAAGGACTAGATAAACTGCGAAAATGTGTTGCATCGACTTCAATAGAAAACTAGAGCCAAAGTTGCAATCAGAAATTATGTAGCAAATTAATAATACTAATTGTCAAAAATGCATTATTGAAAGTTATTATAATTATTTTCAACGAAATATATCGAGTATGAGTTACAGAAAATTTAGAAAGTTATAGTAATTTCAAACACCAATCGGCGTATAGCTGCTCCATTATTTATAAAACATACATAGTATGAAATTCTTAGAAAGCAATCTTTATTAACGAGATGGCCGAGGATTGTCTACAATTTGTTATGTTTAGAATTGTTTTAACGTTGATACGATTAATAAAAAAATTGATTATAAGTCTTTATGGCCAATACGTGCAAAAAGGTTCTAACATTTTTTTTTACCAAAGAAGATAAACTCAGACAAAATAGAAAAGTATAATGTACTATTTTTTTATTTGTCGATCAATACGTATTTACTAATAACTTCCGTAACACACGAGACTCACGTTTAGTTTGTATTGTTCACACGAAACCTTCGTCACCCTCGCTGCTTTTTTTCTCTGTACGATAAGCCGCCGACTCTGCGAGCTTCAATTCTATTAAAATGGGAACTCTTCAGTTATCTCACACGAGACGGTAGGTATAATCCGCAGCGCGTCCGCGTCCGCAGCCGCCCGAGGACCTGTCCGCTAACGGTAACGCTCGACGCGCACAACTCGTTTGCGGTCAAAGCGAATCCCACCGGTTGATATCCGTACGTCCCGTTTGAATACAAACATGTCAATTTAGGCTAACGAGAATAAGGTTCTGCGGAGATCTTAAATGTTCCGATCACGGTACTATTAAAATCATATACACGCGATAGAGGTTGCGTGAAAGAATCGCCTTAAAAATATTCATTCGCATGCGTGCGATGACATACTTTAGCATACACATCCGAACATATTTACTCTATTTATTACAGAGAGAAAGTAGTTATCTATTTTTGATGACTTTGAATTGAACATTTGCTGTTTGGCAGCATCAAAACGAAGGAATGCTTTATTTTCGTCGAAGATTGATAAAGCTTTTGTGAAAAGATAAAGCGTTTATGGAAAAGAAAATATTTTTTTAATTATAATTAGGTATTGTAATACTTATCCATCTAATAGTATTTTCACTGTCGTAATTTTTTGCAATATACGTTCTTATCTTAATTTTAATAATCAAAGTTTTTGATCTTTATAAGTACTACTATTTAATATCTACCAATATGCACAACAAAGAAGGTTGTCACTCCGCTTGTCCTACATGTATTTTTGTTGTTGTATCAAACTACATATAATTGGTATAAACAAATATGTAAAACCACTACAATGGGTGTAATTATCACAGTATTACTCATTTAGATGTTATTTCAATTAATTATTGGCATGCCAATAAATAATTTTTTTTTTTTATCAGAATTTGATTTCAGTAGGGAAAAAATGCAGACCCCTAAATTGACAGACTTTCATGACGCTTTAATATTCTTATGTACTATAAAATGCAAGTCATGTAAAGAATAATTTGATTATTAAATTTGGTTGGTTTTCCTTCTCTACGGTATCTTTACCTTTTTTTTTTAAATTTGCCCTTGATACTGAAATGATTTTTACCGTTTAAATGTAGATATCTTAATTAATTTTGCTGACTTTTCTTTTGCTCGCACGCCCTCGTGTTTTCCTTTTGCACGACTCACAACGTGCAGCGTGTGAGAGTGCCCTACACTCGAAATGCGGCCATATCTCAATTTCATTACATAAAATCATTCTAAAGCTACACGTTAGATCCGTATTATTATTAATGTTTAAATAACTAGGGACATTAAATTATATGGACCGCCGTCCGGTGATCTTTACGTCGGTGAGTTTTACGGTTTAGAGAAATGTAAGCAATGCATTAAGATAAATTGTGTTAAATAAATTTGCACTTATCCTAAGGATGATCTATTTATTTTTATTTTCAAATTTACAACCGTTTGAAAGTTATTAATGAACGTCGATCAATCTCTCGTTTTTTTTTTTCCTTATAGATTTGTCGACATTATTTTCATCTCTTTCTTTCACACGCGCAGGCGTGTATTTTTTGTGAAGTTTTCTCACACATATTTTTTTATTCTTTCGATGTGCAATCAAGAGGTCTATCTCTCGCCTTGGTTAAATGAAAGAAATTGTATTAATTTCTAAGATGACGGTAAATGCAAACTTGTGAAAACAATTCGCATTTGTATTACTAGATAGCGCTAAATTGACAGAATTGAACTTACATTGCGTCATGCACTTTCGGATTTTACAAATTTTAAATGGATTTATTTTGTATTATTAAATTACAAACATTTGTGTATTATAAAAATGTAAAAAAAAACAAGTCCATATTATCGTCTTCACAAGATGGTTTCACTATTACAAAATCATTTTCGTCAAGAAGAGTACCTATTAAATAAGTTAACTCGTAAAATTAAAGTAGACACAATGTGATGATTTATGATGATGATATTATGATACATAATAACCATCACAGAGGAAATCGTTGCCAAAACGTAGCGAGGCTAGCCGCAGAGACGATGGAAAAAAAAAACGACAGAGGCATTCGTAGATAGGTGTAACAGTAGGCACTTTTATTATTGCGTGATCGAATAAATATACTAAATTCAAACGTTAAATAGAGCTCACATAACAATGTACTGACTCGAAAGTCAGAAATATTGAGAAATTCTCATATTATTATTATCAAAAGTTGTAAAGAGGTCGATACTTTCAAGAATTTTATTGAAAAAGCCTTTTGTGCTATAAAATAAGATTGCAAAAACGATTGCGTAAAAATTAGGTTACAAGTTTTGTGACAATGAAAACAAGGTGCTTATAGTTTCGAGGTGAAAGACAGTTGGATCTGATTTTAATTACTATAACATGCATAAACGTCACGAAGTCTGAACCTTAAAAAATAATTTAAGAATTAAAAAAATGGGAATTATTGAAATTAGGTCTAGTTATGTTTAATGAACAGACGGAAGTCAGTAATTCTACAAGTATTAATTTTCATCTCAGTCCCCCAGTTCCCAGTAGTAACACAAAGTATTTAACTTGAACCATTTAACGAAAAGATGAAAAAAAATCTGTGTATGTCTAATTCACACACGGTAGAATTGAAACATAAGAAAATTAACTTATGAAAGAATGAGATGAATATAGAGTACCAGAAATAGAATTATTGTAAAGTTTATTTTTTTACAATATCTTTAACAAGTTTAAAAGCTATTTTAAATTTTAATAAAGTTATACATGTGATCTGTGAGCATCAAAAAACAAGAATGAAATTTATTGATTAGATAATATTAAAATACAATTTTGTACTTAGAGAAGTTATGAAAAAATAATAACTTATATTTTATACTATTGGTAGGCACCCGTATTTCGTATACCCATTGGTAATGGACTGTAATATGAGAACTATTTTCAATATCATTTAAAATTTTAAAAGGGATTTTTAGCGACCTCTAACAACTATATCATCAACCCCGTATCAAATTAACATCATCTATGAATTTATTATTCTTAGTTTCAATTACAGTTGGTCAGTAGAACTACTATAGCTCTCTAGTGACATATAATATTATTTCGATTAATAATGCAGATTGATACTTTTTAAAAATTATGTTATAAAGAAACTCCGAAAAAATACTGTATTTCTTTTCTAATGCGAAATACTAGTGACGGTAACATCAAAAGTTTATACATATAGAATTAAATGGTTATTTTCCTTAGAATTATTGAACATATTGCACCGAAAATTTGTATAATATGACATCTTTCAAAGCAGTAAGGAAAAACAGCTGTACTCAGTGATCGACCTCAGCTCAGATCAAAAACAGCTGTACTCAGTGAATGACCGCCCCAACGCAGTGCACGCAACCACGGACAACGAGAAACAATGAAAGCGAGAAGAGAATATGTATCGCTCTTCTCCGTTATCCGACGATATCGGAAGGCGGCGAGACACTGCTCCCACTCAACTCGACACAGTTTACCCGCACCACTTTTCATCACACAAAAAGGTTGCGGATCAAAATTTCAAAGCCCTTCCATAAACAGTTTAGTTAAAAAAAAAAATGAAAGCATTCAACTTTAACTTAATGCAGCCTTTAATTTGAAAAAAAAAAAACATAAAGAATAAGTATACGTCATTGTTGCGATGGTTTTGTATTTTGATATAATCCCAAAAGTGATTTCATTCTGAAAGGTTTCCCTGACATGGAGGCAGTGAAGTTAGTTTATGTTATGACGCAAACGCCTCGTCAAAGTGAACGGTTCTATTACAATGCCAGATCGAGAAAGCTCGTTGGTGTGCGCGGGCACACAATACGCACGTTTACGACATTGGCTGCAGCGGCGAAATTAAATGATGTGGATCGATCTGTAAAGGTTAACTCTGCACCGCTGAGCATGTTGGGGACGCCGTATGCATGAAACGATATTCCTGCAATTATGCGATAACTTCTTTTCAAGTCATACGATTCTAAAACATTATTTTTTAGCAGTAGGCACAGCCATGAAAAAAATCATAAGGATAAAAAAAATATAAAGTAAATTATACAATATTTCTTAAGAATAAGCTTTATTTTAATAAAATTTTCCTTGTAATCTTGTGCATTTTTATAACAGAATGTCTATTTTATATTAGTCATTTTAATACCCATTTCACAGAGAAGAAAAACCGGAATCCGTTCTAACTTCGCAGTTAACCAGAAACCTAGTTCGGCCGAGAATAGGAAATCATATTTTGTAAACCGTGATGCAGCTTTGTAAATACGGCGTCTGGATATACTTAACGTACAACAATGTCGTGAAGCATTCGCTCCGAAATGAGAAATGCAAACAATAGCTAACAATGCGACACTAACGATAGTACATTGTTTAGTTTAAGTGACAGTACTCGCGTGGCGCTGGAGCGCTCTTCGATTTCGTGCATGAGGGTTATGTCTGGTAGCAGCGTTTGCGACCCGGCTTCAGCCAAGTGTGACTAAGGGTGGAACGGACCACGATAAGGGGATATTTTTAGAGAAATTACAATTTATTCATTATTTCAGAAACTAAATAAAATGTCTGTCCAACCCAAAACAGTCATTATTGCTTGTAAATTATAATAGGTGAAGTAGTTGGGATTCTAATTTCTAACGATAAGCGTTTCTTAACAGGCAGCCAATATCAGTAACTTCTAAAGCATAAACCATCGTAAGAATGAATTTTAAAAATATACATACTTGCATGTTTTTTTTATGGTAACATTTATTCATTGCCTGAAATTGCAAATAGATACTTATTATTATATTACAGTTTTGGCCTCGGTTCCGTTTGGATGATGGTAGAATATATTTTTTTTTACATCGAGAAATCTCATTCTTAAACGTGATACCGCTTTCAGCGCCGTTCTCGATACCAATACCTGTTCCACGGTCATTTGCCATTAATATCCCGTTTTCGATTCCCATCCTAGACCCGTTCTTATTTCTGATTCCTGTCCTACAGAGTCAATCCCAATTTCGCCTATGATTCCGATACCGGTAATATTAACCCGCAAAAAAGCATTACCAGATTAAAAAGTATCACATGTGTTAATCCAAAACATATTTTATCTGCGTGTTAAATTTCACTATAACTACACAATACCTTGTGTTAACCATTAAAAATGTTTTTATTTTCGAACGCGTCAATGGATTTTATCTGTTTTGCGATAATCGACGCAGTTTTTAAGCAGAAAATGATGATCCAGTCGAGAGATCCTCCAGATCCAGACGAAATATCAATCCATGGAGAAGTTATTTTGAAAAAAGCCTTTTTTTTCTTCAAATTGTTAACAATATCTCTTGAACGAACCAACCACATGAACGAACCGTAGTTGGTAACCATCGATCTTGTTTTTTAAGAAGAGCTGATTCGATTTGCGAATTTATCGGTAGAGCAGTTTAAAACATATTGTAAAAAGCATTTTTTGAAAAAATTGTCTTTAATTGTATCTCTTGAACAATTAACTGACTTTTATTAATTTTGCAGTCATCTATGCAGTTATTTGACAAGTAAAGCTCATTACATTTTGATATAGATTGGTAGAAAATCTAGTCTAAAATTAAAAAAAAAAAAACATTTTTCTGAAAGTTTTATTTTTATATAAATGTGGACTACAGGTAAAGTTGCAATTTGAAATCAGGTAAAATTTAATATCTTACAAACGTAAATAATACTAAAAATGAATTATGCGAACAGTAAACCTAATCAGCGGCATCCATCCATCCGTTCCTGGAAATCTGTTATTATCTACGAGGATTATTACAACTGCATATATAAGTCATTATCATTATGATATAGCATTACGTAGGTATATTGTTGATGTTTAACGTCGTTCTGTCGCGATCCAGCGATCGACGTAAAGGCAAAAGGAGGCTACAGAGCGCAGGGGCGCGCGGGGCGCTCGGGGGCGTGACGGCCCACGCGGCGGCCGATGAATCACCGCCGGCGCACCACAACAAGAACGGAAAAAACATTACCTACTTTTGAATAAGTTCCCTTTCTCTTTCTACACCTTGGAGCCCGAGCGCCGCCGTTCGCCTCGAGGTGCCGCGCGCCGCTGGCTGCGACGTCTCGCGACGCACGATTTAATAAAGAATGACAAATACCAATACATAATCGTGTTCTCGAAATATATCCTTGTTGCTCACTTTCAATCGCATCTTTCATTTCTTAAAAATATTACAAAAGTAAATGTTTAGCGAACTATTTTACAATGACGCTAACGAGCCAGTATTTGCAATACAAAGAACGAAGCTCAACAACTACGAAATAAAATGAGCGGAAACTACGTGGAGTGTTCTCGAAAAATTTGAAATTACACTTCGCTAGCGATCCTCCACCTTCTTAAAATCATCCTTAGTGGAGAAGAAAATTACGTTTAAGTTCTATCACGCGATACCTTTGCGATTTGATCATATGAAATAGTATATTGACAAAATTTTTGTATTCGATTGTTATTCCCCCTACTGCTGAGGCATAAGTTCTCACAACCTTTTTCTATCAGATTCGATGGAGCTTGACCATGAGCTTTCCACGCTCTTCTGTTCGAATCAGTCTGCTAAAGACCGTTGTGACCGGCGTGGTGATTACGACCAGAACCGAGGACTTAACGTGATCAGATTCGAACTCGGTACCACCTAGTTTGAATATAGGACTGTCAATCACTAAACAACCGCCAATAATCAACATTATTGTTCAAAAATAAATACGTATATACTAAAATACAAGTTACGTACTAAAATGGAAAATTTCTCACTTTTCATCTTGATCGCCTATTATTAATATGTACAGAAATATTTAACATTAGCTGTTCCGCCCGCTTCGCTGGGTAATTTTTATTATAAATAAAATGACGAAGGATTTACGGAATTCGAAAAATGAGTAGCCTAGAACCATCTACAAATCATCCCGCATCGAATGGTCCCAGTCCCATGTCTATACGTTTAGTAGTTTTTACATGATTGGCGAACAAAGACAACCTATTTTCATTATATATGTATATAATAGATAATAATTATACAAATGAAACTATTTCGATTTGGAAGGGATTTGAGACATTAACTGTATTCGTAATCGCTCAAATGTTTTAGTTTACGCTTATTATAAAAAGTTCACTCGTAATCTTCAACTTAGTAGATTAGATGTTGCAAACATAACAATAATTGTAGATTCAAATTTACGGATGAACTACTAGCACACAGCTTAGTTATTTATCTCAGTTTCGAGCACTGATTTGCTGTCACACATCTAGTCACTCCGGGCGCGTGACGGTTGAACGCCGTTGACCATGAGTTGCGTAGAACGGCTTTGAGTGATAAGTACGGGCGGTGAGTCATAAAACGAGAACAAATATATGAAATGGCGCAGGAGAGAGCGAGACAGAAAACATCCTAGAACCGGTTCGAGATTTCGAGTTTCGAGGCGATATGCTCCTGCGCCAAGCTCGAGCCCACTCGGCGGAGTGAGCTGCCGTCCCGCTCTCCCGTTCACGAAAGGAAGTAGCTGGTTTTCGTTTTATTTCAGCGTCCTTTCTGTTCGATTTTATTAATGTTTAATTATATTACGACACGCATATTGCCGGCGGTATTTTTTGATTTCACATTCTAGCTTCTAACACTTAAAGACCTACTCCTGAATAAATCGTACTAAAATTAGTTTCTAAAACAATATTGAGTCAATTCAGGGAATCTCTTTTCTGACTGACTTTGTAGTTACAATAAAAGCAAACTTATCACTTCCGTTCATTTCCAATCGAACCGTTCATGTAAAATCGAACTCGATAACTGGGCAATTCAAACAATTTATAGGATCAATGATTATAGGATTTTATATATTATCAAAAAAACTTAGTCTTAGAAATTAACAAATGCATAAACGATGCACAAACTTCAGTTTTCGTCATAACTTTTACCAATATATATTTTTTCATTGGAATAAATGTCGGAAAGACACACAAATATATATTCATTATGCAAAAGTATGCCCTAACGAAATCTACTTTTGAAAACTATAGAAAATTCGATTTAAAAATAAGGGCAAACTTTAGTCCAGCTACCGATAATGTAAGCGATCAATAAACCAGGTAACCTTGGACCGTTTATTTAAACCGTGAAAATAGAAATTTCTTATGATAAGAATTAAAATTTCGCTTATCTTCACTTTCATTGGCAGGTAACTATGTAAACGTCAGCCATACGGAAACCGGTTTCCCTAATCGTGACATCGTAAACTTACAAAGGTATAATCTTTCATAGCGATAAACAGTGTCAGCATTTCCGTTCGCCGCGGTAGCCAATTCGTCATCAATAATCACTTTAACTTTTCCATTCTGTTATTATTTACTACCGCGAACGCTATCTTATCGCTTAAAGGTTGCCTATTGAGCACTTTTTTTTATCGTTTATCGTGACATAAGTAAGATACAAGAGTCGTGTCTGCTATGATGTCATCACCTGCTTCGGCTTTATCTCAGAGTGATAGGTGAGACCGACTATTAGTCTTCGCTAGTTCGGTGGGTGGTATGATGAAGAAATACAATTCGATCTGTAGTTTTAACCCGTGTCATTCATGGGACACTGCAATTATCTCTGCAATTTTCTATGCAATAGTGCAATGGAGTCTCGCAACCTTACAACTGCGGTAGTTGTGTGTGAGCATATATTTATTTGTGTAAAGCATAAATAATATTCTTAACTTCATTCACAGACAGACGAACTTTTATGGATCATCACAATTTCATAAAAAAAAATATGAACAAACTGTGTACATAGTAACAACTAAACACACTTTTCTCAAAAATGCATTATATTATCATAAACGATAAAGTGAGTCTGTGCCATTTGTTGGTGTGGTTTTCAAGTTTTAAACAGGCGTTCAACTGAAGTGAAATTTGATATGTAGATGTAATAAATAAAGAAACACATGTGATATTATTATATTAGCTCGTTTGTTATCATACACGATTATCAAAGCGCTGATGGCATCTACACGTTGGGCGGCCACGTTTCGTGGAAGCTGCAGAAGATCGGGGTTATCAAACATTTTCAAGGAAGATACTACGATATGTTAAGAGATCGGGACGGGTATCTAAGCCCTAGACAGATCGGATCGCACCGAGAGCAAAGAGGTCGAAACAGAGCAAGAGCGAAACGGAAATGAAAACGGTAGCGAAATCTAAACTCGAATTTCGATTAAGATCTTGAACAATTATTAAGTTGAAACGTATTCCGTGACTAAGTGAGCGCACTTGCGAATAGCTTGTTATACGTCATACTTATTATTATACGACGAAGACTTCATCGATATGAACAAACTGCGAGAGTTACTAGTCTTCGATTCATAAATCGACAGCGGGCGAATGATTTATAAATTATGTTGGTCAATAGCACGTTACGTTCGCGTGTTGTAATTATCAGTTTTTCGCTTACGATTGGCTCTACCAAAGAAAGTCTCAGAGCAGCCGCAGCGGACGGTAAACTAGAATTTCCCTGGAAATCTTCTTACCGAGAAACGCAAACACTTTTTGCAACGTCGCGGTCGCCATACCGAGTAATGCGAATCACGAGCACTCGGACGAGTTGAAGAGGACGGATGCGAACTCTAATAACGCATCCAAAAACGTATAATTTAATATTTATTTATTCTATTATTTATTCTTACATAATTGAAATATGACAATTTTGATCATTCAATGTTTGATCATTCTTAAGAATTATCCGAGAATATTTTCATCTTTTTGAGCGACATATAACCGAATATGAACATAAATATGACTAACTTTATAATTTACGTCACTTATCATCATACGATTTGCTTGTCTTGATTTTATTTACTTTATTACATTTATCCATACACTGAATCGTATTTATACTCTATAATTTTTAAGATTTTCAAACTACTCTTTCCTTCAATTTGCTTTTATTAGCTTCACTTATATCTGTATATTTATGTCACGGAATCTTTATAAAGTGAATTTTATACACACTTCTAATTGTTGTATCATCATGAAACTTGGCATTTGCTTGTAGGTTAATTTTTAGATATTGGATAGGGATTTTTTTCGTATTTTATAAAAACAAATTTGCAGTTAAATCTCTTTGGTGTGCTGTTTCTATCTGACTAGTTTTGATACTATTAAATAGATGACATTTTAAAATAGAGAAATAAAACGTAAAAACGGGGACCCGACATTTTTCTATTGTTTTTCTGTCGACTAATATGAGTGAATCTAACGTAGAGATATAATACATTTTGAAGTTTTATTATTGGATTGTTGCATAAGTCTTTGTAATATTGCGTAATAATTTATTTACGATTACGTCAAGCGGTACAAACTGACAGGCTCAAATATGAATCAATAGTCGTCCAGAGAGCTTCTTAATGTACGTTCCTGATTTTCATTTATTAAAATAATGTGTGAGAATTTTAATATTACACATTGTTGTTTACTCAATGACTTCCGTTCTGGCGTTAAAGCTAATCAATCTTTTACGAAGTCATATCAAGCAAAAAGCTATGTGATGCGTATGGTGGGATATCAAAGGCGTCATAATGTTTGAACTGCTTCCTAAACATTACACTGTAACAGCACAACTACACAAAGAACGTTCATAATCTAAAACCAAACGTCATTAGTTACTGGATTTGCGCTGGGAAACCTTACCACAACCACCTAATTCCCAGACCTTGTACCTGTAGATGTTTTCTTATTTAGGTCACTACAAAATCATTACATGATAAAAAATTTAAAAACATCAAAGATATTGAATAGAACTTAAAACGATTTTTTCACCAAAATCAGAGGATAGGGAATTCACGCTTTACCATACGTTGAAGGCAAGTCAGACTTAGAGAGCGAGTATATTACCGAATAATTTTCTGTATTTATTTAATTAAATAATCTTAAAATAAATGCTATGTTTTTTTATAATTACTTACGCAACAACCCAATACAAAACCAAAAATTTTAACAAAAAAAAACCGACTTCAATACAAAACCTACTCCAAAACAATATGCACTAAAAAGTAAAAAAAAAACAATTGCGTATTCGTCTACAACTTAATTATCAACTTACTTTTTCTACTCATCAATATGTAGGTACGATCTATGTGTTTATCACGCAAGAAGGTAGGTAGATACCTACCCACTTCAAATTTAACTCAACACATACCTATGAATAACATTTTTTACGATACATAACAATTATTACGATAATATAATGTAGTTACAATTATTGTTATTTTTGAAGTCGTGCTAAGGGTTGAATGGTATGAGAGTAGTTTTCCTTATAGTATTTTCAGGGCACCGGGCGCAACTTTTTAATAAGTACTTTTGTCCTACTACGAAGTATTGCGCAGGGGTAAGCCCACCGTCAAAATTAAAAATATATTAAAAAGAAGGGTGTCTTTACGGGATTTTTGTGATGTAAAACATCTATTGGTGCGCCTTGGCAGTAAAATCGACTTGAATGCCGTGACAGACGACTCATGCCGTCACGACCCCCACTACGCGGCCGCTCTCGACTCGTTTGCGTGAGTATACGCGTATACACATACACTTTAATACTTCTTGTGTGAGCTGCGTTCCTATATTTCTATTCGACTATAACATACTTGACATGTATACCCTTTGTATAAACGCGTCGTATTGTTGTTTACAATATAATTGTTTTTAAACCGTTTGAAGATTTCGAATCAGTTATAATATTATCAAATCGAAATATGAGTGACAGTAACTTTAAGTGATCAAAAAGAAACAAAAATTCAATGATGATGAAAAAATTGTAGGCTGCATTGAAACGTTTAACATGTGTCTTCAACGTTTGCCTCACGGAACACAATCTATGGATTCAAACCCAAATCTATAACTAAAAATCTTCAGTTATAGATTTTTATTCGTTATGAAACCTAATATTAGGTCCCGTGATGGCCATCCTTTTTTTTAAATATTCTGTTAATAAGGGTATTTAATATAAACTTAGTAGCCTTGTGATAAATTTTAATTTGCACAATTTAACGAGAATCAAACTTCATATGATTATATTTAGGTTCGTTACGTTACTTTATGTTTTGACAAATTTTAAAAACCTAGAAAAATTTAGGAAGATAATCAAACGGTTATTCATAACAAAAAAAAAACATAAAAACAGAGTAAGTGCAGTAGTCTCATAAGTCAAACGAGCGATTTCATGTTTAGGTCGGGTATATTAGAAAATATGTATTGTTTTTTTCGTTGGATAATAAATAATTGCAACTTTGCGTCAAAAAATTTAAGAAAACTGTACAGAATCTGATTACACTAATAAACAAACCTTTTAGTTACTGTATTACGTTAGAAGAGGAAACTGACCATGCCAAATTATTTAAAAAAGTAACCTTTTAAGGTCGTAATTCTTTCCGTGCGATAAGAAAAATATAAGTCAATTATTGCGTTTGGTTTTTGATTGGAATTCCCAAGACTATCACATTCAAAATTTATGTTATTCAAAAATTCCTCTGAAATTAACCAACTTTCAACAACGACTGCCCGCGACTTAATTCACGTTAGTAGATCGTCTCACCTTTAGTTTTCTTTATGAAAAGGAATCTATTGTCTTGTTACAGCCGATTTTGCCGAACTACTGGACGTCCAAAATTTAAAATAACATTCCCTGCGAAGTTAATTTAATTTGCCCTTATTTATTTCTGTTCATGCGAACGTGAAAAAACACTATAATCTTATTCAATAGCGTGGTACGTTTGTTTGGCAAGCCCGCACTTTCCGGTTCCCGCACGCGAGGCGCTGTGAAATTGACGTCACGCTGTGGTGCCCGTGGAAAACACGCAAAACTGTCGTGCGATGAATATTCGCCGCGCAACCGATACGCCGGAGACGGATTTTATTGATATCTCGCTTAGTGATCGTGTCTAAGGCTGATTCTTACGGCTCCACGTGCCGCCGATATCCGATATTCAGTTAGGAGAGAGAGCTGTTTTGATATCTGTATATAGAATAAATTCCTAAGAAAGCCAAATCTGTACATTAAACATTTTTTTTTAAAGTAAGTTTTCGAAAATACTATATAAATAAGACGCCAGAACAGCTGTTTTTAATTTTTTTCTGGATGTGTAGTGGCCTATTTGTTTGTTAAAGCATCGCTCTGAAACTATTAGGACACAATTTATCAAGCTACATACTTAGAGGTTGGACAGAGCAAATTCAAATTTTTCCCTGTCTTTAATTTGAAGTACCTACTGAATAGATTTCGACAAATGGTATTTACCTACTGTTAGATTTTTTGATAGTGCGAGTCTCACAGAAAAAAATGTGTATCACTATTCATAACTTTCTTATTTCTTTAAATCAATAAAGTTCACGGAAAGGAAAAAATCTCGCTATTTCTCGGTTTATACATTGTAACTCTTGTTTATAACAAAAATGAAGATATTAAAATATTTTGAAATACAATATTTGGAAATTTATGACTCAAAATTAAAAACTAAAATTTACCATAGGAATTCTTCAGAGTATATGTTATGAGTTATGCGTAAAAGTTTTATTTTAATTTAAAGTATGCATGTGCCTACATTGTAAAAAGTGTTAT
The DNA here is from genome assembly GCA_005406025.1 of Eumeta japonica. NCBI lineage: Eukaryota > Metazoa > Arthropoda > Insecta > Lepidoptera > Psychidae > Eumeta > Eumeta japonica. The sequence continues at coordinate 223,454 of BGZK01000440.1, read as the reverse complement.
ACTAATCCATTGGCGCATATATTTACCTATTTGGGATAGAAACTAGGAAGGAAATTCGTACTGATAACAAACTTAAAGGATTGACACCTGTGTGTGGAACATACTAAGCACTTGCACAATACTAAGCAAACCCACTAAGAACACACACAATAGCCTAAATGAAATTATGATCAAACGATCGCTTGATCATAGTTTCATTTAATTATAATTTTATTGAGATAAATATTCATATTTATTATAAAAAAATTACAATAAAAAGCTTGAATTTTTATCATTTGCAAAACATTTTAACGTTTGTTAATATTTGTTTTTGTACTAGCAGTTTCAATTATATTTGATCTAATTAGGCTAATGCATGCGCATGCGTTGGCCACGATTGCTCGCCTAGGTATCTACTACGCACACTTGCGTCAACGCTAGACTCGGTCGGCTTTATCGCGAAGAATAACCATAAAAGTATGATTTATATACGACGCCTGGCTAGCGTTTCACATCATAAAAGCCGTCGCTTCGCTATTAAATTATAGCTGTATTGCCGAATTATGAAATAAGGTTCCAATACATTTACTTATTTGGGAAAGTAATACATTTCTCGTGAAATTATTAAATCTTTCAAATTAAGTTCTATTTCAATATAATAGTCATTCCTACGCTGATAAGATTTGGATGCGAAATTTTTTGACACTACGTAATACATACACCTAGTTATTTGACGGAAATCGGAAAGCAATTTAGTAATAAAATTGTCACTATCAACGTTTATAAATGTAACGTACGCAAGTTACAAAACTAATTTAGGTGGCGGGATACACTATCAAAAATAAGATATCTTCGCTGGTATCAGTTGTATCAGTTCCGTTTTTCTCTCACTCCCTTACGAGCAGCTTCATTTCTAGAAATATGCTTGTTTGAGTCTACAAATGTAAAAGGGAATGAAAGTTTTTGGTACTAATATAGTGTTTAGTAACAAAAGTTATTTCAATTCTCATATATATATATAGCGATACCTTACGAAGTTAAAGAAAAATGAATGTTTTTGCGAATAAAATGACGAAGATGTTTATTACACTTTGCGTTCTCGTTATTACAGTTATTACGCGGGACGATTTGAAAGTTCTTAGAAAATCAAAAACTGAACAAACTAGCAATTTATTTTTACTTATTGTTTTTCAAAATAGTTTTCGTTGAGGTCAATAAATCGCTGCATTCGATGGAACCACTGAAGAAACATTTTGCCCGTTCGCACTTAGGGGTGGCTTCGGCGACCTTTTCAAATGCAACCACTCCTTCCGTAAACCACTTTCCTCGAAGTTTTCCTTTTATTTTAGAAAATAAATAAAATCGCATGGCACGAGCTCGGGGGGCCGTAAGGCGCGGGTGAGTCAGTATGTCTATAACTAACGTCCCGAAACAGTAGTTGTTTGTTAGGCGGTATGGGGTGAGGCGTTGTCATAATGAAGGAGAATCCTACTACGAGATCGTTTTTCTGGGAATTTTTCCAAAATAAGAGTCAAACAATTATTTGTTAGCGGACCAGTCTACAGTGACTTCTTTTTATCTTCTAAAACAATTGTTGCATATGACCTGTCATTCTGGCGAAAGACGCCACCAATTTTTTTCTGACGCTTCGATCTCACTTTGTTTTAGTAGGCAACTTCTCGAAAGGAAACATCCACTGAGCAGACGGTCTTTTGTTTTCGGGATCGTAACAGTAAATCCAGATTTCTTCACCTGTAACTGTAACTATACAGCATTTAAGTGTCGCCACCAGCAAATCTTTGCATCATTTCGTGCACCAATTAAAACGACGGAATTTTTAAGTTTCCATCAAATTATGAAATATCCGCCGAGTACAAAGCTTCATGACCGCTAAATGTTCATGAAGGATTTTGTACAATTTACGCATACCGATGCTTAAGCTTGTCCGCGTCTTCTTTTGTCAGTCTATCATGGAGCTGCACAGCAATGATGTTGTCATCGGTCGTCACCATTGAAGCCTGTTCTTCATAGAGATCGTCAGTCAGATTAGTGCGACCACGTTTGAATTCGTTAAATCAGATAAAAACAGTGGCAACGGATGAAGTTTCAAATGAAAGGCCAACTGAACTCTATTTTATTTATCTTTCTGATATTGACATCAGTAGCATTAGTTCTAGATAGTAAAGATTTTATTATTCTAAAGATTTAATTCTAACATTTTACTTTCACTACATTTTATTTTATCATACCAGTCACAACTATAAAAATGAAAACTTTTTTCAAAATACTAATTTCTCTATTTAACAAAAAGCTAGTTAACTTAATCACCCAACTATTTACGATAATAGCAATAATTAATTGTTGCTATTGAGTCATATATCATTACAATCGTGTACGACGCATTCATACGAGTACTAAATTATGTCGTCTCTACTTAGTCGTGTGACTGTAGCGCTTAATACTAAAAAAATATTTGATGTCAACTTGAATCTTAGCCGTCATCATATTAAGTTAGCACAACTGAACTGGTGGACTCGTATAACTCGGTAACAAGCGTAGCGGAAAGTAAAGTCGGTGCAGTAAGATGCAGCCGTGGACGGGCACGCCGCACGCCCCGCCCAAGCGTCGCGTCTCGCGTGCCTTCGCCGGCCCGAGCGAGACGCCACATCCTTCCGTCGAAGCCTACTCCGGGCCGCACAGTTTCTACGAACTGCGAACTGTTATTACGGCCGTGGATTGTTCTCGACTTCTCGCCGTCGAGATCTCGTTTATTTTGTGTGGCCGTTCATGAATGAACCGCGGCCGGGGCCCGCAGGTGTATCGCGCCACACGATGTTCGTGCGGTAATTGTCTTCTTCGAAATTCGCACACGTGCATTATAATTTTCTGCACGTTAGACGATAATTTTCTGTGACTAGACGGCATCGATTAATTTTTGTTCGATTTCGGGCCCGACTGCGGCGGAAGTTACATGATCTATTAAATTGGCCACACTTTCCCTTTGTTTTTGGCAGCGCTGAGACGACTATCTCGTCTCGTCGATTTAATTCGATACGCCCACGACGAGCGCGAGGCTGGGGCGCTCCGCCGAAGCAGACGAGTGACGGCCGCCCGTCGATCACACCCATTGGCACCAACCTTTGCGAACTATTATTTCGGACGTGTAGGAAGATTTCGAACGGTGCCAATGATTGACTAATATCATTAGCCCGTTTGATGGAAAGAATTAAATATGAACGAACATCTTCAAGTTTCAATCGCACGATTCGATGTATTAGTGAAAATTTCACTATTGGAACACAACGACAAAGTGAACACAGCGAGATGAACAGGAGAAATACATAATCATGTAATTATTTACATATTTCGTTTGGCCACCATTCAACTAGTTTAGGAGTAAATAAATAGGTATTTTTTGGCACCGGTTCGCACGATAAATATCCGTCGTAATCGGTGTCCAAAGAGTAATACTAAGATTTATTCCAATTTAATTATCTTAAGTCATCCATCGGTATTCTCCATTTTTTGTGTTTCAAGCCCTAACTGCATGAAGACCCTGTCAGTTAATTTTCCCGTAAAATGGTAAAGAGCGTGTCAATGTGATAACAAAACGGTTACAGTTATTTTACATTATAAACAAGAGTAGACGGAGAAAGCAATACCGCGGGCGGCGGCCGGCCCACCGCCGCCCGCGCCGGGACCGGTTTTCGGCTGTCGTAATATCGGTAGCAACAACTTTACGATTGTTGGCCCGCGATAAATATAACTTGTTCGACTGCGCCGCCGTGCTATATAAACTGTCTTCCACCAATTATGGTGTTTCGAATTGACTCACGATGCGATTTTATAGGTTATCAGAGGTTTCGTTATAGTATTGCCGGACCGAGCGTGAAATTGTTGCTGCTGCACGTTACAGTATAGGAATATTAAGCACAGAACTGTAAAGTCTTTAACGACAGTTGTTCGATTCCAACGATTATTATTTACAGTAATAGCTGGATATACTTTTGATTTTAGGTAATTATCTTATCATTAAAAATGTACTTCAATCATACGTTTCTTTATTAAATGAATGCTTACCTACAATTAAATGAAATTCATAGTTTTCATCTTGCCGTTTTCAATGAGTTAAGGATTTTTAATTACGTTATTTTCGTAAATACATATAATTTTTAAAACGTGACTATTTTATAACATAATTATATTGAATACGAAATACAAATATGTATTAATTATGTACCTATATTACAAAGCATAGTTTTATTAAAAACTTCTCGAAAATCCGAACCTTATTTTTCACGACCTTCACTCAATAAACATATTTTAGTCAAATTTCTGCGCCGGCGCGTTGTAGAAAAGCAACAACCGTAGGGCGAAGGCGAATAGATTCGATCTGTAATTTGTCCAATCAATTTCAGTCCCCGCCGTCTCGGGGAGCCAATGAGTAGCGTAATTAAGCTCCAGCTGACTAATGAACAATTCGCACCTTTCTGGATAGAGGCAACTTGCTAAATCGGTGTGAAATTGGTACGGAAATTGTAGGGGCCGTATACTTCCTTAGCGGAGATAAACTGCATTAGGTTCGAATATAAATCGAACTAGGACCCCTTCCAGTGCCCTTGTAAACTGACTTAAGTCCGTTTAGCTTAGTTTCGTTTCCATCAAATCTGACTTTTATCTTAAAGTAGAATTTCAATTTAAAAGGCAGCAGCGCATGTTATATGTTACTTATTTGCCATAATTAATATCTTACCAAGTGTTAGAGTTTAGTTTTTGTTTATAATGAAACTTTATAACGAATTACTGCAAGTTATATCGTATTTACTAAAATATCATTACATAAAATTATTTCCATTGGTAATAATCGATTCTGAATCGAATGTGGAGTATTTTAATACTATCTATCTAATTAATAAAATAAGAAATTGCAATTACTATATTTTATATAGAAACATCTAAATATAACTGCCAGTATTGCTGAAAAGTTAAGTCCAGATTATAAATTGGTTATTTATTTTTTACTTCAAAATATTGAAAACAAGTCAGCTGTCAGCGTATTGAATGCCCATAAACGTGATATGTTATCCGCCATATTTAAAAAATATTTTTAAGGTTAAAAAAGTCGTTCCGCTTTTTATACAAAAAGTCATTTTTAGCATCTCCTTCTAAATTCACTTTTAACTAAGTAACTTTTTAATATTTATTTTGTATTCCATGTCTACATTTTAACGGGTTTTAGCCCGAACGATCATTAAAAGGAGGACGTGGAATGCAACTTTAATTTAGTATTTTTTAATCGAAAATAATAAAATACAGGTAATGCATCAATTTTTTTAAATTCCGCGTCTAATAGATCATTCAAATCGAAATCTTTGTGGTGAAATTTCGGTTCTTGCATGTCCTACAGTAGGTCTGTCTGTTCGTGTTTCTACCTAGTTGTTAAGCGGAGTCTTTTTTATGTGATTGTTAGGTTGTTAACGTTCTGAACTTTAACATAGATACTTAAAGAAATCACTTGCTTGTTTCTAATCGAGGTAATTTGTTTTTAGATATTTTTATCAATATTAAATACGAGGTATATGAAAACTCCAGAAGCATGTTTTTAAAATGTGTCCTTTAAAATGGCTTGATTTAAACATTCAAAATAATTATTATTCATCTCTAAAAGCTTGCAATAATTATAAAAGTTAAAAGTCTGAGATGTCACAGGAAAAAGTAACTCCATTATTATATAATAAAAGTGCAAGAAGAAAAACCAAATCATTTAAAACTTGTAGCAGGTTCTTTTTAAATATTATACACACTACGGAACCAACCGTGTGGCGAGACGTACTTTTTTTTCTAAGTTTGTTCGCAAGACTAGTATTTCGACAAACAAACAAAATTTATTTACCGAGAACAGTCACAATTTGTTGTACAAAACAGATACTATTTCATTATATTAGGATAGTAATATGGAAAAACATTTATATGCATAACAAAATATCTATTCTTGTATTTAAGAGCGTTTGTGGTTACGTGGTGTAAAAATGAGTAAAATGTTACTGATATTACGAAGTTTGTGATAAACTAATATAGATAAATGAATAAAAATACATTTTTTCTAGATAAGTTGTGTATGCTACAACTTAAGGATTTTTTTGGAATGTTTCATATTTTTTTAATTATTTGAATTCCACCAATTTTACTAAAACAACGCTTCTATTTATCTTACGTTTAAAACAATTCCGATTGTTTATAGATTATGATTTTCACCAATATTAATAACAAATTACATGCGTTACACTGCAAATAAACGTTAATTATTTCTAAGTAAATGAAAACAATCGAATTATTACTTTTAATACACGAAATCAAAATCAATAAAAAAAAAATATTTTATCTTTTGTAACTTACGAACGTTGGATGTTCCATGGTTATTCAAATGCTTCATTACTTTTCAAATAGCATAATGCCCTTTTATCATATGTGTACTTGTATAGAGAGTAATTTAACATTCGTTTAATAGACCTACGTGATTACAAAGGCGCCTTAAAGTATGTATTTAATTAAAACATTCCACATGATTTTCGATCATCGCCGTAAATAAAAATATATGCATTTTTTAAATCAAAAGATTTTTATTACTGTCCTCCTGCCGTTATAATAAATTTATTAGCGTGCGTTTATATTACTACCGATTAAGATTTCATAACTTGATTTATATAAAACATATTTACATATTAAAAGTCGATATCAATATACAAGCCAATGAGAAGGCGCATGACCTTCAAGCATAATGTTATTAGTCACTCGTTTTTTTTGCAAGCAAGATAAGGAAATTGCTCAGTCGAATATAAGATAATGTAGAATAAAATTTCGGCGCTAAAATAAATGCATCAGGTAACGAGGTAGCCTTGATGGTTTATAACTTTAAAATTTGACGAAATGGTGAAATAAAGACATAAAATATAAGATTCTGTGACGATGTACAGTATAAGCAATAAGTACTGGTATGCCATATGCCGCCTAGTGCCGTTCTGTAGGTAATAAATAGGTAGCAAATAGACCCGAAATCTAGGGCTGCCACAGGATTAATAAAAGAAATATGTATTAAAAACATTTTCAATTAGAAGAAAGTAACAAGAAGGGCCAGAACGTGAAGCTTCGAGTACTTTCAATCCTTATAGAAAATTTAATCGCTTAGGACATCGTGATATTTGAGTAAAGTGTAATTAATATAATATAAAATATTTACATTTCTCAGTACTATTTCTGCATGTTCTCTTTAGGAAAATAGATATTTGTATTTGCGCAATTCGTAGTTATTTTAGTTACTTATAATATACAATTTCATTATAAAAGAGCCATAATTTTAACGGTGATCTGTGAATTAAAAAATATGGAACTTTAAAAATAGTATTACAACTCAATAGCTGTAACAATTTACGGTTACAAGTTTAACGTTCTATACGCATGTTAAAGTTTTTAAATAGTATCATATAAAAAATCTACCTTTCTACAATATTAATGTAACTGCAATAATTGGAAGTTATTTTAAAAAAAAATTAATTATAAAATTTTTACAATAGCAAATAGCGTTTAACTAATGAATCGGTTTTAATTGCTCATGACAAATACATAATTAATGTTCGCCAAATATAAAACTATTTAAAAATAACGCCCAATTCTTCACAAATAAATATATACTTTTCTCAGACAGTGTTATCTTTAAAACAATCATAGTCTTCAATAACATAAATAGTCTTTAAAAACAAACTATATTTACACTGTAAATAAAGAGTATAAATATCATCTCTGTCAATTTTACAGAGACACAATTATACGACCTCAAAACAAGATATTTGATAATAATAGATATATAAGAACATTTAAATGGAAATAAACTGATTCTGCACAATATGAATCAACTGATTTATCAATATTATAATATACATCCAATGCGCGCTTTCACATTTGACCGGTGGCAGTACTCCGGCGCCGGGCGGCCGCTAGCCCCGACCGCCCGCATCAAACTAGCCCTCACGACGATCGGTACAGTACTTTTGCAAGCCTTCTGAAGAGACGTTCCTTATACTGTGGTAAATATTTATCGAGTTAATTTAGATTAAAAACATTAATTTTATTTTCTCGTATAGGCAAAACATCATAATAATCAAATTGCTCAACTCTTTCAGTTCGCAAGCGGTAGTGGATTGAGATGTGCCAAAATGTTTCAGTAAGCGCTTAAATGAAAAACAACGTCAAACAAACGATGATAACTAATCTGGCGATTTGACATAGTGATTGAACTGAACTTTATGAAATTGCGTGCATGTTCTTTCAGCATGATAAAGTTAAACCACCTATATTTTTAGCCACTCAGCAAAATTTGAGAATTGGGTTGGGATATGTTAATAGATCTATCTTATATTCCTGACGTAATTCTTTTGGTAGCATAATGTTAATATCTAGAACGAACAATGCCAGAACCATAGTTGTTACAATTTTTTCCAAAAATCTCCCAATTTCCATAAACTAGATTAAAGGACTATTTACAAGATAACAAAAACCAGCCAAGATCATGTCGGACCATGCTCAGTGTACGGTTCCGTAGCCGTAATTACAAAAAAATGCACTATACATGAAAAAAAACTATGTTGACACATTTTTTTCATGTTTCCTGCACAAAGTAGGTATAAGCATTTAGTCGCCTATAACTAGAGAAACAAGTAAGCATGTCGACTATAACTCTTGAACTAATGTAAACTAAAGTGCACCAGCAAATGAGCGTATTAATATGGCACTTACGTCTTTTTGTGGAGAAGAGTAGTTTTTCAGCAACAACTCAAAAATAGTATATCCGATTATATTAAAAATAATTTCCGTTGGAAGTATTTATTAAGCGTTACCTTTGTAATTTTTTTTCATGTTATTTTGGATTCACTTTTTAAAAGAGGAAGAGGGGAGACAATTTATACTGCTTTTAGGGCGATTAGTTCTGAAAATATTCACTTAACCAAAAATCACTTAAAATCTTAAAGTTTTATTTAAAAGAACTGTCGTAATATGTGCCGTGCCATACGTTCATGTTTGCTGCAAAAAAAAAATTTCAGATTCTATTACCTGTATGGAGATATACCCTCCAGAAATATTTATTTTATTTAACTACCGAACTAAGTAGCGGCTTACACAAGACATCTATACTCCAAATTTCATCAATATACATCTTGTAGTTTTTGAGAAAAATGCCTATGACATACGAACGGACAGATAGATGGACGGACGGACATGACGAAACTGTAAGGGTTCCGTTATTACCATTTTGGCTCGAAAAACTTAAAAATATACTTTTTAGGGTTTCAAGGAAAAACGTGTCAAAATTCGCACATAGTCTGTATTTTAAATAAATATGTTAAAACTTATCATGTTTGTAGTCTTCATAATAATGTTATTCATTCATCCAGATCTTTTTACAACTTATTGCGACCAGGGCCAAAATCTTACCGAGATTCGCGTAGTACCCGGCCGGATGCATTGCGTATGATCACCGATACGATGTTTCCATTTGTCACTTACCTATAAATAAAAAAAACACATAGAAGTATAAATAAATAATGATAAGAAATTAATACGGAAAATTATGTTGTTCGATATCCAGTTATTTTTTTTCTGAATATTTTAATATAATTTGAATAGTTAGATGGATCTTCTTGATCTTCAATATTTATTTAAATGTGTTTCGTCAAAATACGCCTGTGTATATTGCGTTACCTATACCTCTATCGTCATCATTATGAATTTACTGTTGAATTATTTACAATTATAAATAAAAGAATATCTATTGCAAATACATATCCTTAGATATTATAACTTAATCTCTCGCAGCATCTATGTTTGTGAAGGCTAGGTTAAGAAATTACTAAAAGGATTTTGACAACGTTTTCACTAATGACTAGTTTATAGTTACAAGAAAGGTTTGTGTGTATTTATTTATAAGTATTTTGTATAAATTGACTGAGCTATGATGATGTTTGTCGATTAACTCGATAAAACACGCCTCTTGAGAGCTTTCATGGCTGCGCTGCTTCTTTGTAAATAAAAGTAGTGGAAGTGGTGTAGGAATTCTTCCTTTCTAACAAATATATAGAAAAATCCGTAACATTATCAGTGGTGTGGTTCATACTCTCATTTGCAATAGTTAACTACCAACTGTTAAAAAAAAAACTACCAACTTTTTAACTACCAAAAGTTAAAAACTAAACATGACAAAATATTGGTAATCTTAGAGACGTTGGCATTTGGAGCATTAATTTATTGTCACAAATGTCAATATCTTTAAAATTAATTTATTGAACTGATGAAGTTTTCGTATTTCGACTAGTTTAATTTTTAAGTTTAAAAGTTAACTATTAATTATGTATTTCGAATGAGAGTTTGAAGCACACCGCTGTAATGTCTAACAACTACACAATTACAAAATGAAGATTCTTTCAAAACTCTCTAACAAAATATAAATTTTTATTAAATTAAATATGATCATAGTTCTCTATGTTTATCACTATATTTTAATAATAGATTAATTTATTAACCGACTTCAAAGAGTAGGAAGATCTGAATTCGACGCGCATATTTTTTCCGAGTAATTTAGGCTGTGAGTAGTATTATTATAAATTTCGTACCAAATTTTAAGGAGCACTAGTTTAGTTTTTATATCTCCAAAAACTATAAAGCATAATGTTTCTATCTGTTTATATGCTTATAATTCGAGAGCCACTGGGTTCGATTTGAATGATTTTCTTTTTAGTACGGGAAGTAAGTCATCTGAACAGATTTCAGTACATATTAATCTTTGCCGCGACTTTGCTCGCTTAAACATAAAACGAATTCCCCACTTTTTTGTACCAATTGGTTATTGGTAACAGCAATTTCCTAGGGAAAATCAAGATCCACACCCGGAATATGGGAATACGGACTATGACCGAAATCAATAACGAGAGCGTGATTATTTAACAATAATAAAATAATTTAGCATTAATAGGCGTGTTTTTGGTGAAAAAGTACACGTTTTACTGGGACAATTTGATCGGAATTAAAATCTAGATCGATATCGGAATTGGATTCGAGGCCGGGACCGGGATCAAGATCGTGATGGACATGGCGATCGGTTGATATCTTTTATATCAACCGATCGCGCCGTCCACCACGATCTTGGTTCTTTATCTTTTACAAAGAAATTCATTTGAAATATACGCGGGCAGAGCTGCGTATGAAGGCTATATATAAATCGGTATCATTCGACTAAACGCCTCATACTATATAGTCTTCGTTTATATCGAATATCGAATCGAATCAACGACAATGCATTACGAAGCGAACGCGCCTAAACTGCTAGGCATGCTCGTCGCGGTATGCGGCGGCACACGTGGCCCGACTCTCCGGGGAATCCGTTGGGATATCTCACGGATGCGACAGATGCATTGGATGGTAACCCCCTGTACATAGTATCAAAGTGTTACATATAACCAACCGACAAGCAGCCTAGCAGTTAGTTTACATTACTTATGAAAATTTATTACAAGCGTGAAAATAGTGGTATAAAGTTATATAAATGTTTTAGTTTAGCCAACTCGTAACCACGGCATGAACAATATTTATTGAAAAATACATATGATTTTGTATAGAACTATTACGAAAAGGAGTTAGAAAGCCGAAGGGGAAACTGAATCAATATTTATACGATCAAAATCTCGTGGTGTGCGTGCGATACGGCAAAATGTAAGCCCACGAGGAAGCTGTAAAGAGGACGTCTTGTCATATCCTCTCGGCGGATAATCTTCATAAACAGCAATTTGGCTCGTGACAAACGGCTGACGGTGCGCTGCCGCCGGCTTTGGTAACCATACATAATACGGCCATTGTTAATTATACAAGTCGCCGCGTCACTAAACGCACGATTTATCGCCAGCGAAGTGGAGCGAGCGCGGCCGGCGTGAGATTTGCGTTGCCGCAACGCGCCGTGCACGAATTAAACGAGCGCGTCGTGTACGAGCTCAAAAGTGAATACGCCCGTTTGTTTAGCGGTAATTAATGGTCATCCTTGTGCGCGCCGCGAGGCTTATGATATCAGGCTGTAAATGAATAGTTGAAAACGAAAAGTTTCGCTTTCACAACCATATTGAGTCACAGTGATGCTGTTACGTACTGACGTTAAACGTCTAGCTGTTTTTGTTTATTTATTTTTCGTTTCTTTCAAGCGTGCGTGAAAAGATGAGACCGAGCGCACACAATTAAGTATTTTAAACGATTTTCGTAATGACTTATTTGTTTCTGTTTTTCATTGTGCATGATGATGGATGTAGTAAATATCATTAAATATTATTTTTAATCTGATAGCAAAATACGCATATTAATAACCCAATATATTCGTTATCGTGTTAATTAGCATGTTTTAAATTTGAATTTTTATACAAAAAAGTATCCTATCTAGTCTTCCAGAAGATATCTTACCTCTTACAAAATTTAATTAAAATCCTTTCAACCATTTGGGAAATCATCTGGGAAAACATGTTAATTAATAGGAGTAATGTGCAAAGAAAAACCGAGATTGGCATTGGGACTAGCATCGTAATGGACAGTAGGACCGGGATCGTGATCGGAAATAATTGATTGCTAAATTTTAATTTGCGCACAGCGAAGCGGGTGGGAAACGGTTAGTTTTGTTATACAATAACGGTATAGGAACTCATCTGTGATCTATTACACACTTGAAGCACGTGTAAGCAAGCCCTTAGTAATCTGAAAACGGAATTACAATCGGTAAACAAAGAACAACTTTTTTTTCTATTTGTTTTATCAAAATCAACAAACACCAATTCTTCAAGCGCGTCGTTTAAATAAAGAAATACGGATGGACGGCCCCGGCCCCGCGGCGCCCGCGCCGGCAGGTGATCGACAGCCCGATAACCCGTATCGCTTTTCGGATCTGTCGGCCACGCTTTTTAGTCGAGAAAAACTACCGGCACCGGCACCGACGCCGCGCCCTCGCGCTGCCCGGCTTTATGCTTTTAACGGCAACTTATCGCCGAATCGAATCTCGTGCGGTGATTAAAAACAAAGAAACTTTATAGCGGAACGAGAAAGGAGTAGGGTGTACGTAGTATTTTTAAATTTCAAAGACGGGAAGGTTCAGGTGTCAAGGTGAACGATGACGCAGAAAAAAAACTAATGCATTGATTACAAAACCAAAATACGTGAATGACGAAATACGATCGCACGCTTAGTTATCGAAACTAACGTACCCTATTGCGTGATCTTTGGGATCTGCTGTCGTTAATATTTCTATACGTATAATAAAATGGTAAACGTGACGTGTCTGTACATTAAATATTAAAAAGAAAAAACAATTTGTACACTTTATGTTAACCAAGGCAATAGTTCTTAGAATTTGTCTGTTTGACAATTAAATGTTAGATAAAAATGAAATGATTACATTAGAAAATTACTTTAAAAAATTTTTTTTCATATAATCTCTAAATAAATCGTCTAATACAGTCAAGTTCATGATATTCGAAAAAAAATCACTGTTTTGATTCTTTCAAAATTGCTTTCCATTTGTTTCATAGATTATGAGTAATTACTAAAGCAATTAATACTAAATTCTTCTTTAATTTCAATGTATAAAAACAACGGTTTTCAACCAGTTTTAATCATCAAAAACGTCAAATTCATTCAACGTTGCAAAACCCATTAAAGTTGGTTAATTTACTTTGCGATATTGTTGCCGAAAATTTTTTGAAGTATTTTTTCGAATAACTTGAAAGGAATTAATTAAGATCGCGTCACGACATTCGAGAGTCTTACTTTAAGTGGAAAAAGTCTTAGGAAATTTAAAGAACGAATGAAAGATTTAAAGACTAAAGAAAAAACGGATATTATGAACATTTCTGTTGAGCGGGTTATTGAAATAGCCTTTGTGGAACTCGAGGGGTTAGTTGTAATGAGCGTATACAGACCCCTTCGTTCCTTCTGTGAATGATTGTCTATAATGGGTCAAGACTTATGTAGAACCAGTGACAAAAGTAAAAGCATAGTAGCATGTGGAGACTTTAAAATAAATTTATTAGATGCCAACAGTCAGGACAGTAAGATTATGGAAGTCTATGGTTGTTACAATCTGTCTAATTTCTTTTTTATTTCCAGCGAGAATCACTTGTACCTGTGAAACTTGTATCGGTAATATCTACACAAAACAAAACCACAGGAGAAATTTATTATTCACAATTGAAAATAATACCGCAGCGGTTAATTTGATTCTTTAAAAATTCCGCTCAATAAAACTAAAAAGAAAGATAAAATGTGTACCGGTGAACGAAAATCGCCAAATTAAAATTAGAAAAAAAACATCGTACAAAGGATTCCGGAACTTTAATGCTGTGATGATTCCAATAAACTAAATAATTCATTGTTTCACGTGATAAAAACTGAATATGATAATGTATTTAAAGCAAAAAATGATAAAGGTATCATTATTATTCAGCGATTGCGTAACAGCGGGAATTTATAAAAGTGAAAGGAAATTGTATGAGCGAAACACGAAAGGACTTTTAATAAATAATTTACTTATATACTTAAAAAATACGCGAAAATTATTAAGCGTGTTTGCGTCGCGGTTAAAACCAAGCAAGTCAACAATAAAATGAAAAAATAGCAAGAATATTATGAAAACGACTTGGGGTCTCATACATAATGATATTGGAAGAATTAAGAGCAGAGTTATTGACTTTGACTTAGATGACAAAACGTTCAATAAGGACGTAGAGGTTGCTAAGGCCTTCGAAGCGTTCTTTACCGACATTTCTGGTTCGACTGCTAGGCGTCTCTTAACTCATCTGTTCCTGTCCAATCATTACTGAAGGAAAATATTCCAGTCTGTTATATTATTTTAAAATTGAAATATCTGAGTTCTGAAAGTTGTCAAAACATTTAAATCTTTAGACATGAAGAATAAAAACTTTCATGGTTTTTCTATTATAATTGTAAACTCCATTACAGATTGCATCGTGCCACACTTGGCGTTTATCTTTATTTTGTCTTTAAGTGTCTACATGAAGGTGTGTTTTCCGATTTGTGAAGGAAAGTAAAGTAACTCCATTATTTAAAGGCGGTAATGCATCAATCCCAACAACGGATAAACAAAGGCTAAAGCCCATCTCTATACTAGAGACACTTAGTAAAATTTTCTTAAAATTAATCCTAAATCAGTTGTTAGTACATTTTCATACTAATAAATTAAATAAATTAATGTCTAATAAACAGTTCGGTTTTACTCCAGGTTTCTCAACGACCGATACTGGCGTTGATCTTGTGCAACATGTTTTTGGAGCTTGGGAGGATTTGCGAGATGCGATTGGCGTATTTTACGATTTTTCCAAAGCATTGGATTGTTTATCATGAAATTCTGATCAGTAAACTATGTCACTATGGAATAACAGGCCGGACATTCGACCTTCTGAAATCGTATTTGAGTAACAGAGTTCAGAGGGTTGATGTCAAGGGCATGAGATCATCTGGATTTGTAGTCCTGGGTATTTTTACAACTGGGAACAACTTACACTGAGAAGTTTTACATTGATAACTTTTAAGGTTATAGTATGATAAGGTATGGTGTAACCATTCCGAAAATAATTTAAAATATATCCAAATCAACAATTTGTATCCCACCTGAAATAATTCATGGTCATTAAAGATTATAGATTCATGCGTGCGTCAGGAAAAATAAAATACTGTGCTTTTACATAAATTTCTTTTTTTTTTTAATCCACTCTAACATCTAAATTTGCGAACTATAAAGCCTCCATGACCCCGGCGCGAGAGAGAAGAATAGCAATTTTTAATGTTTTTGTCAAACTACAATAACTACTGTATGATTCTTTCGATTGACGTATCAGATTGCTGACGTGATCGAAAAATAAAACGAAGCAAAAAAAAAAAAATAATACCTAATACGATAAGATTTGTCATTTAAATTTATATACAATTTGTTGTACGTAAATCTAATCATTTTAATCAATAATTTTAAATGTTTTATTGAGTTTTAACAATTATTATTAATTTAAATTAAATTAATATTAATTAAAAATCATTAAAATCAATTATTAATATTTGTTTTAGGATTCAAATGAAAAAGCAATGAAATTGGATTTAAATTCGAATTAAGAACTAAAGCACTGTGCACAAATAGTCTCCACAGATACACAAATTGCCAGCTACGTCAACATTACTCACAAACGATGACGTCAACTTGAATAAAAATACTCCGATCTCGAGCACATTTTTTTACATTAGGATACAATTCATCACATTTTTGTTCCGTATCTTTATTTAGATGAACGTCGCTCATTTGTTTACTCTTTATCGAGGATTCTCCGAAAATTTGTATATATCCTTCAAACGGCCGGTTTCCAATTAAAGATAATTTTGTCCATTTAATGAAGATTTATATCGGGCGAAGCGTGGTGAGCGGGCGCGGCGGTGCGGCGCTGGCTGCATGAAAAAGCTGCGCACGGGCTCGTCGCCGGCGGAATGCGCGGAATGGCCCGTAGCATCCGCCGGCTACGATTGTTGCCAGTTATCACTGAATGTTTTCCGACGCAGCATTTTGTGCCGGCGACGCAAAAAACCACATAAAGGGAGGCCTCGCCTCCTTTGTTGGGAGTCGTGCCGCAGGGCCCCATCCCACTGTGGGAAATTGCCGTACCGAAAATGCAAGCGTACGTTGGATACTCTATTCTTTTTTCTAATATCAATATTTAAAAGCTGCCAAAATTGATTATAACAGAATGT
This sequence comes from Eumeta japonica, assembly GCA_005406025.1. NCBI lineage: Eukaryota > Metazoa > Arthropoda > Insecta > Lepidoptera > Psychidae > Eumeta > Eumeta japonica. The sequence continues at coordinate 206,651 of BGZK01000440.1, read as the reverse complement.
CTATTCAATGATTTCACAAAAATATCAAGTAGACATGTATCTAAATATTTTTTTAATATTTTGTATTCACTGAAAATCGTAAATTACATCAGTTATTACATGTATGAAATTACTGTGTCGTATGTATTTGTTAATTAGAAGAACGCATCGCTTGCGTACAACGACACGTGAGTTACACATCGCAGCCTGACTGACTGATAACTTTGTTTTGCTTTTTGCTTTTCTTTCGTTCCCATCAGTTTTTTTTTAAGTAATGAAAATAAAATGTACGAATATAGTACTTACTTAATATGGAGCATAATATTTAGAAAATGACAAATCACTTCCGATCTTTTCTGGAAAATAACAGTCCGAATTTTGCGTAGCAACTCTTGTGGACTACCTACATGATTAGAAGTACCGATACAAATAGTTTACATTGCACTGATGCTTTTTTTAAATGTTTGTTGAGCTCGATGCATTTCGATTATATCTAAACAATAAAAGTTGCAATCTGTTCAAGGAAGGCTCCTCTCAAGTTTCAATTTTACGAGTACTTGTAACAAACAATCCACACGAGATGATGATAGGCGACGGCAATACGACGGTAGGTTTTACGACGTGCCGGCCGGCCGTCGGCCGTCTTCTCGTGTCGCGTTGCGCGCCGACGAGATTAACAATCGATCCGGCGGGGCGAACCGTGAGACCGTTAGCTGCAAATGTCGCATCGTGGGGAGACCGACTCCGAGAATCATTAGCGAAAACAGAACGTCGCCTCTCGGAATAGAACTGACAAGCGGACGATCACAGCGGCCGTGATGGATGTGCCGGGAGCGGGAGCGGCCACGGGTTATTAGCGCGGGGCCCGACTCCGCGCCGGGCGCTACCGGGAATCGCGCGGTCCGGGAGCTACCTAGTAGCGGATATCGTTAGGCGTTGCGCGAAAGAAAAACGCTGCGTCGTTAGGCTCAAAAATAGTTATATTTGCCGTGCGTGCGCAACACGACGTACTAATTTATGTAACGTTTTTAAAACGATACCGACATGTATGAACGGTAAACGAGGCGACATCGATACATACTATTGTTGAATATATCGAATGTAACGAAACAAATCGTTTTTTAAACACCTACGGTGAGCCTCAACAAAATATAAAGACGCTAATTACTAAATTAGATTAAGTTTTGACAAATACCTAACATATGGAAAAAAATTATTGTCTGTAAAGTTAGTTTACGAGTGATAATTTTACGGGATAAAGTTATTTGATTGTAACATTGATAAAAAATTGCATACTTTTATGAATTGAATTGATCTTATTATCACTTGCTGCAATTGTTGTTGTAATAAACAATGGAAACCATACTAACTTTTTACTTCACTTTACAAACAGTTGACAAAACAGTTCATGTGTAGGTTGTGTGCGGCCGCCGTCTCTCTTCTACTCGGACGCAACGGCCGAGGCAGTGGAAGAGAGATCGCTCGTTCCGCGCTCTCGCTCGCACGCTCGGCTCAGGTGGAATGCGACAATGAGTCATGCTTTTTCGTGCGTACAGCCGGAGTTCATCGATTTATAAGACGTTATGACGTCAAAACTGTCAAATATTACGGTTAACGTTTACAAAATGAGTTTTTTCTTTTGGTGCAAACCACCAAGTTTGTTTTTAAACTACAAATCAGGTCAGTAATTATCAACGAATGAGTGTACATACGAACACTATACAGAACTAAATAAAAATTGCAAGAGTGATGATAACAAGATTTTATATAAGACTCATATTTCACATCTTTATTATTCATCAAACATCTTTTGTATATGTTTACTTATATGCAAACATACAGTTTTTGGATATTAATAAATTTTAAATATGTTAGTATTTCAAGTTAATATACTGCACATGAACTGCTAATGTTTTCATGGCCTACTGTAAGAAACAACCGAAATTAAAAGTATTAGATAGTCACCGATGTCGGTCCGATACAATACAAACTGGGCATGTAATAGTGAAACTTGATTATGAACTATCACCTTTAACCTTTTACCAATTAATCCAAAGTTTATTTGGATAATAAATTTGAAAATAAAAATCTACATATTTTCACAAGTTTTGAGCACTGAACTATGTGCATGATGCGATCATAAACAGAGTGCATACATTTCAAAAGCAATCTATGTATACACCTAAAGGACAAAAAATATGTTTGTGAAGTATATTTAACGTAAAGCGCTGCGCTAGTCTCGCCGCACTATAAGCTTGCAGAAAATGCATCGACGATAAGAAAAAATTCAGACCACTCGCGCATGCACAAGTACGGTACGGCGACGGTGGCATTCTTTTAGAATACCCGGCATAGCACACGAAGTAACCGTTCAGTGATTGCTTAGTCAGATACGCCATGGTCGAACCATTTATCTGGTTACTTAGCTTGTACGCCTAACCATACACTAACCCAACATACGTAGGATGACCACGTATATACACCGTAAGATATAATAACGTGTGGATTATATAACTCGTTCAATTCTGTTTCGACTGGAATACATTAAAAATCTAAGCGAAAATAATTACGAATACGTAAATAAAGCCAAACGACTATTAAAAGTGACAACCATAACGTACTTTCATTAAAAATGAAGAGTGATTAATGCGTTAATGTACACATGTCTTATGCAAAAGTTATTAAAATACGTAAAAAATTTATTCCTTATAAGACGGTACGCGTGGATATACGTATTACAAATTCTGTTTTCATATTCAGTATCAATTTCTGTGCTAATTTCAATCGCGGTTCTGCCGTCTACAATCTCTAATAATATTTTTTTAATAAACACATCTTTGATAGAAAAGATTGATTGTGATCAAATAAACATTAAATGTTAGTTCAAATATTTTTGACGTGATAACGTCTTATAAATCAATGAACGCCGGCTGCGTGCACGAAAAACATGACTCACTGTCGCGTTCCGTTTGAGCCGAGCGTGCGAGCGAGAGCGCGGAACAATAGAGAGGCACGATCGGCCTAAGCGTTCCGCTTGTGACGCATCTATTTCTTTACTGTATAATTTAAGTAGAAAAATATCTGAATTAACCAGTGAAAATAAACGTTAATTTATCGAAAACATTGTCATTTTCAATTAACTCCTTAGTATTATACAAAATAATGATAATTCAGTGATAATAATTGAATTCAATTAATAAAACAATGCAATTTTTCATCAATGTTATTATCACGTATCAATGAAATTATCATGTAAAATTATCGTCCGTAAACCGACTTTACAATCAATTTTTTTTTTCTTTAATATTGTAAGAGTTTGGGTGATTGTTTCCACTTAATGCTTCAAAAAACATATGGAATCTACTAAATTCACTTTAATGTATTCTATTCATTTTTAATTTATTCACAAATAGGTTATATTTAATAACCTTGTTATGATTTCAGTGGCTATCATAAAAATAATAAAGAGATGTCTCAACGGTCATTCTCACTGCAAAAAAAAAAAAATTCGAACATAGCAGTTCGATCTTTTTTACTAGAATCATTAGAAAAGTGGGAGCGAAAAGGAAAACGATATCGAAACAGTTGCCGCTTAAAATCCTGTCTAATTTATTATACGACAGCCGCGTGCGTCTAGAAGCTGCGCGCGCAGTGGTGTAACATCAATCTTGTGAATCCAGACCGGAGAGAGCGTCTAAAACGGCGTTACCGACTTTTTTCCCCGATTCTACATTGTGCAATATAGTGACCTGTTATAAAAATGATCCGAGAAATTGAAATGAACTTCAATTAGTCGATTCGATATGTAGTTCAACATTTTTGAACTGGGAACATTTTTATGTATAGTAGTCCGTTATTTAACTTGGCAGGCGAAGCAATTTTATTCATTGTATAATTGTGTATATTTTAGGCATCACATGGTAACTCGGACTTAAAGATTTTACTTTTCCTTTTTTCAATTTTGATCGCGGTGCACATGACGATCCTTTAGCGATTCTGTCCTCGATTCCGATTAATATTTTATTGCTTGCCGCCGTTCATCTGATCGTGAAACAAAATTAAATAATATTTTACAAAATTCTATTGTTGTATAGATACTTGTATATTAAGGTAAGTAACGTTGTATACTATTGTATAGTAAGGTAAGGACGATGACATATGACGTCCAGTATCAAATGGCAGACCCAAGACGTCATACGTAATGATAATGTGACCCCACTTTTAACGCCATGATCGATGTCCTATGACGTTATATAAACAGGTTAATTTAGGACTTACAGGTATGTACTTCAATTTCATAATATTTTAACGTGATATCACGTCACTGAATTACGTTAATTGTACGTCACATAAGTATGTTTTTTGACGTTACGTATTTCGATACTTTACGAATTTTCGTCATCCTGACATTGTCAAGGTACAAAATTTATTTGATTTTTCAGTGTGTTGTGTCAAAAGTGACAACTAGACAAGTGCGAGTATAATATAAATTTGCAATCGCAAAAGAAAATATTTATTATGTAATGTAATTACCATTTCAAACAAGTCTTCCGCTTTTCCTTCTGGAGTATGAAAGCCTCATATGGAATAATTGTGAGAAAATTAAAATAATTTTTATTATCAATTACCGTGTAAAGTTGAAGACTTCTAGAGAATGTTCGATTTAAAAAATGTCACATAGAATAATGAAAGAGGGGAAAAAAATAAGAAATACAATAGGTAAAACCGTAACTATTTTTTTTAAATCATCACACTTCATAAACATACTAAAAGAACTTCAAGTAGGAAAAAATTCATTAGGAGTTCATCCGAATGAACACTAGTCGGCGAGAGCGTCCGGCGGCGCGCGGCCGTCGGCGTCACCTCGCTAATGAAGCGACACGAGAACTCCTAATTGTTAGCTCCGACGACCGCCTTTTACTGCACAACGATGTTTCTATTGACGGCCGAAAAAAAAATTTGCAAATTAACTCACCTTTTTTTTTTTCTTCCGCCTCGGTGAGATTTCAAAAATTTACATTCTACGTCTACATCGGACTGCCGTCGGAGTTCGCAACTAACAAAATGTATACTTTTTGTATATACAAATTGGACGAATCGTTTTAAAAAATTCTAAAATTGTAGTTTTTTTTTTTAATTCAATATTTTCTAGACGTACTTTGAAAATATCCACGTTTCGTTTATTTTTTATTTCCGTGATATATTTATTTTTACAAAATATTTCGATTTATAAACTAGTAGCCAACTTGAAAGTAAAAAAATGAAAAAGACAGTTATCCTTTTCGTTCATTGCTTTCAAATTTGATCGTAAACTAAGAAGTTTACGATCAAATCTAACGTCAATACTATTTAGAAATACGAAGTTCGCGTTAAAACTAAAAATAGAAAAAAAAGTATTTGGATTAAATCTGGACCAGTGAACTGTAAAGAAAACGGTATAATGATCAATTGAAAAAAGTCTTATTTTATAAAATGAAGCATTTCTCTGAATAATTACATTATTCGAGACCCATTCTTTGATCGTTTAGCGAGACTACACCGATCCAAATACTTCAATATAACCGGTGACTTAACAAATAATAACTCGGTTACACCGCTGTCGTTCGATCGGGCCGCCGTAAACACACAGACGCGGAGCGTTAACGGCCGCCGTTAAACGGGAGAGTTGAGGCAATCAAAGCTAGCAACCTCGTCAATGCTCAAACGCGAAAGCAACAAGTTTAATTAAATCGCCGCGACCGTCCGAACGGCGAACGGACGCCACCTCCGACCGCCGCAGTCGGCGGGTCGGCGAAGCGAACTTTATATCAAAGCGATTCAATCAGCACGGTCGGTTTTCCTGCGTGCTATTTTGGCAACTGTTCACCGACTGTCCAGTCACTTCCACCGTCTGTATGTGTTCAAACACATATGTTTGGAGATGTATAATGCAGGGGGTGAGAGCGGTCATTTAGGTTTTCAATGAAAGTAATTACTGCTGAAATAATGCCTCAATCTTGATTGTTCGATATGGCAAAGTAAAACAAGCTAAAGCCATGTGCGGAAACACTAAATTTGTAGGAAACTATATTAGGTAATAAGTTAAAGGTCCATAGCGAGAATTAATTTTCGAAAACTTGAGAAAGTAATTTTCCCAAATAATCAATATTTCGTTTTGTTAAGAACGTCTGTCAAAAACGACACCACGTTTATTTCACAAATTAGTAAAGAGTTAAGTTGAAACATTCTGTCGTGCACTCGTAGTTTTTTTTTTGTTACGGTGGGATTTCGTCGCTGCAGCGTAGTCGGTCTCACGATACGAACCTACTTCCGCAATAAACACGGCATCAAGGTCAAAATGTGCATTACCGCTCAATGCATCAAACGCTCCCTCGTAGTTTATAACAGACACGATCGGTTTACAACCTCCGTCGGACCAGAAGTCACCGATGTAACAAAACGTGATACCACAAAATTAATATCGGTTGTTACCGATGCCTTAACTCGATTCAAAGTATGAATCTCAAACGAAGCCAGAAAAAAGACCTTGAATCTAGTTTGAGTGAGCTATCATCGTCAATTATTAGGAATCGCATTGAAAATTATTTATCATTTTAAAAAATTATGAGTAGTTTTTGCTTGATGAATGACATTTGTTTAGAATGGAGTTTTTGAAACAAATAAAAGAAAGATATTGTGAAGAAGCGACTCCTGCTTATCCCTATTTTTATTAAAAAAAAACCTTGCCTTACAGCAAGCCAGATACGAATTATCGTTATAAAAAATGTTATGAAATCGTACGTTTCTCACTATAATTGAAGGGGCGTTATTATTGAATATGTAAGATTTTTATCTCTTCTTCTATAAGGATTACGCTCTGGTGCTGGAATGGGCAGAGGGCGATTTTGTGGCCTTACTTTTAAATCAGCTTTTTGGTAGTACTCGCCAGTGTCTCTATACTCTCCTAACTATACGATGTTTTTTCACATTATTATCTGTTTATACCAAATTCTCTATATTTTCAAGGGCATAATTAAATGATAAAAAAAGTGTTTATATATAAGTACTGCAATGACACATTGTCATATTATTATTAAAGAAAATAAGGCGAAAATTTAATCGCGGTTATATACTAATAAGGTAAAAACATTAAGTATCGTTAAGTTCGACTTAATAGTATATTGTGTGACTAGGGATGAAACAAAACGATTTCAGACCAGAGTGAAGTTGGCTGCCCGAGCGAAGCGAGGGCTGACATCACTCGGTCTGAAATCGTGTTTCATCCCGCGTCACACACTATATTTTTCATATCAACTGTATTGAAAATGCTAGTTTCATTGTCTGGAGCCGACAAGAACTAGATTATTTCAGACAAATAGCGCTAATACCATTTTATTACGTAAATTTATTAAGGAAATCAAAAATTACAATTCAAGAACTTTCGATTTCGACGGTTAGAATGACAATTATAAAGGCATGAAATAAATAAAAGATACTCTGACAGGATTGAAAATAAATCTGCAACTTCGTTCAGCGGGCAGAAAATGATCAATTGCTGCCCGGCGACGGTCGCATTGGTCTGAAATTGACTAGTTTCTGTCGGCTCAACAGGCATGAAACTAGACATTTTCAATGCAGGCAATATGAAAATACTATCGGATAAGTTATTTAACCAAAATATATGAGATAAGAATACATTTGACAAAAAAATAATATATTTAAAATAACAATATATTAAATGTTCAAACGTAAGTCTAGTTAAAAACCATACGCTCTGAATTGCTCGTGTCTCTTGCACCTTAAGTATTAAAAATAGCATCATTAAATTTGTTTTTCCTTGATTATGTTTTCGCATTTATAAAACAAAACGTGACACGAGATACGTAAGTCTTAAAATAACACGAACTTGCCGACTTTATGAAAAATCATTGACACGTTATTCGAATTAAAAAGAAAGGGAAGAAGCATATTAAGATATTTCGTCCCGAATCACATCAATAAACGTCCAAAGGTATTACAATAACGTGCGGACCTTTGAATTAGTTAATGAGTTCTCAAAACAAACATAGGCATCGGCTAATGCGTGCGGACGTCGGACAAGCGCCGCACGCGCTTACGCAAACCGTAACGTCCTTCGGCGCTGAAGAGATCTCGCCCCGGACCCGCCTGACGCTGATCACTCGCGTGCGCAACACCAATTTGTCAATTCTATATATGCGACGAGATTAAGACGAAACAAACACGAAGATTACGAGTCCTTACAGTTTTTATTCACTTGACACGATGGAAGGCCAGAAATCGAGGGCGGTCCGCCTTTAAATTCGACTCTGAAGCGGTCGGCGTTAGAGTTCATTTCGTGTAAGTGTCAGGCGGATGATCTCGCAAGAGAGTGTTTATCCACAAATAGGTGTCCGAGAATAGAGCGAGGCTACTGACTGGACACTCTCCCCCACGTATCTCCAGACTGCCTCGCCTTTGATTTGTGCTTCGAATGCATTTTGTGCAGCTGTCAATGTGCGCGGCTTTGTGTTTACGTGTAGCGTATGAAATTTTAATTCTTTTTAATTCCTGACTAATTACAAGTCAATGAGAGGGTGCAAATTCGGCTTTAACATTACACAAACGTAAAAATAATAGCTTAATTATTTATTATATATGGTAGTGGCATCCGTATCGGAATGTACCTAGCACAAAATGAACAAAAATTTGGAAAATCAAAAAGTGCACGCCGTTAAGTTTTTTTTATATTAATTAAACGTACACGTTTTAGAATAGTAATATATGGTCAAATCAGAATGATAAATATATTGAAAAAATAAAATACGATACAAAATTTACAATTAAAAATTACCGCCCTATTTATTAGCATCAATACCTAAGATAACTTAATAAAAACAGAAAAAAATTAAAGAAAGATATTCTTAAATACTAGGCTAAGATTCTCAAACAGTTAAGGTTACTCAGACACTTTTGCCTACAGCTTTTAGTTTCTCTCGATACGTTACATTTGGTGATTTCAAGTTTGTTATAATAAAAAAATTGACAAACGTGAAATAGCTCATATTCAATAGGCTTCCTCACGAATCCGGTTGTATTAAAAAATAGATCAGGTGAATTAATAAAGCCTATCGAGCAAATCGTGACCACGTCCTTACGGACCAACTGCAGACCGATTGACGGCCCGAGCAATATTTTTTTAATGAATTTGTTGTCACAAGTATACTTTGTGAGAGACTTGAAATCAATAAAGTTTGAAGAATAAAGATTCCTCTTTATAATAGTATACTTTTTACACCAAATAAGTATATTATATTATTGAATGATTGAGTAGGCTTTATATTTTCTGTTGAGCGATGGTAATGCACAGTCGGGTTGCGGCGTTCAATAATTTACATAAAGATGTGTAAATCTTGATATAAAAATAAATGTGCAAGTTTGTATGTATGTTTGTCATTCAAGCATACTCTAAAGGCTGAATAGATGCTAATAAAATTTGACATGAAAATATATTATGTCTGGAATAGATGCAGGATACTTTTTACAAAAAAAAATTATGAGTAATAGAAAAGTGGAAAATGAGGAACGTGAGCAAATTTAAATAGTGAATTAAAAATCAACTTCCAAATTTTAATTTACACCAAGGGAAACGAGCAAGTATTAGCTAGTTTTTAAATAAAAACCAGCAAGTGTGAATGGAACTCACGCGCAAAAGGTTCCGTACTAAATACAATATATTCTAGTTAAATACTAAATTATTTTCATTCATTCAGAGGAGTAAACAATTTTCATCTATTTTTTTAATTTAAAAATATCTACTTTAAAATGATAAAATAAAAAAAAACATATATTCGGGACCATCATAGTGAGTGCTTTAATTTCATGCGTTCCTTGCAAATATTTTTTTTATTAACCTCCAAAAGCGACCATCATATTTATATGTAGTCAGTTCAGTACATTCAAACCAAATTGGCTGCAACACACAGACAAACAGGCATACGAATGATCCTATAAGGGTTTTGATTTTTTTTTTTAATTTGAGGTGTGGAACCCCAAAAATTAACACTTTTCTCAAAGACAAAAAAAAAGGATAAAAGTTTTATTTAATACCAAAACAAAGCTCGCGGAATCGTGAAAGATTAAAGAAAAGTGATTTTTGAACGAGTAGTACTCGAGACAGGTAGCGGGCAGCGGCGCGATTATATTTGACTAACGATGCATAATATTATACGTTTCCGTGCATATTTATACCTACAATTTTTTTGATATACTTAAATGATGTAAATATATGTGTGAAATAACAATTCTAAGTGTGAATACATTTTTTTAATTACTTTAAGGATAAACTGATTTTTGGATATTATTTGATTTTGGAAGTTATTTAATATAAATATCTCTTAAAAGCGAAATATTATATTGGTTTTTCTTAATTAATTACAGTAATTAGTTTAAATACATATATAAGAATCATAATATAACTAATTACACTAGCTTATATGAGTTTTGTTCATGAAATGGCATATACACGGTTACGTTATTTTGGGTATCTAAATTTCGGAAAAAATATTTTATAAAATCCAGCATGTCGTTTTTTGAAATATTTATTATTAAGAAGAATTTACAAAAACCTACATCTAAATAAACAATTCAGTTAAAAATGGGTAATTTTTGCTCTTCTTTTTATAAATATTTTGCATCTGTATCTCTCACAACAGACCAACAATAGTCACCTAGCATATTTTGGTCCCAAAAACCTTGATAATTTTGCTCAAATGATTTTAAATCTTGGTAAAATCGCTCACCGTGTTCATCATTCACACTATAAAGATTTTCTTGAAAAAATTCTAAATGGAAATGCAAAAAATGAATTTTTGGTGACATATTTACATCCATACGCTCATAATTTTGGAAAAGATTTTCAATAATATTTTTGTAATCATCACTTTTTTTATTGCCTAAAAATTTTTTAACGAAAGTTACGAGTTCCAGGCTGCTTTTTCTACCTCGGTTAAAAGGTTCTCGAATTTTGTATCACCCAATATTCTCCTGATTTGAGAATCGACAAATACGTCCTTTAATTTAACCTCAGAAAGATTTTTAAATGCAGAGCAGACGTACTGAAATACAGGCTTGGACTTATCCCAAAGTTTTGATAAAATTTTTCATCAAGTCAAATTCTACGTGAAGCGGTGGTAATATATTTTTTTTTTTTTTTGGGTCAACTCGACATATATTTTTCACGTTCATCTTACCTGGAACATATTCATGGAGTTCCATAGGCATAAGAAACAACAGTATTTAATGTAGTATTCACCTTGTAAGCCCAAAAGCATACTTATAACTTTTAGATCACCACAAATGTACCAATTATGACATTTATTTTTAATCAATTCGATCAATTTTCCCATTGTATCATAGGTTTCTTTACAATTAACAGCTTGACCTATAAGAATAGACGGTTTTGCATTTCCAATATGCAGAAGAACAGCTTTAAGATTTTCCTTCGACGAATCTATAAAATGGCGCCATTCTTTTGCGTCATATGGTTGTTTTATTTCTTCAAAAAGTCCCTTGACGTCATGACAATAACAAAACTTATTTTCTTTAAAAAAAAAACCAGCATACGTCTTACTTCTAGAGCGATAAATATTAACTTTTGTATTAGGATCAAGCATTTTCCACTGTTGCAGCTTGGAGCCAAGTGATTCTGCTTTTGACTTATTTAGACAACTGCAAATCTCTTATAAGATCGTTGAGTTCAGACTGGGTTATTGAATGTGGACTGTTCTTATCATCGAAAAAGTTATCTGAGCTTAATTGTTCACTGTCGCTATGCTCGTGCATTGTAATACTACTTGTTGTATCTATGTGAGTTTGACACTTCTGCCGGGTGGTGTGGGAACTGGTAAATCCTCCGAATGAAGGACCGGCTTAGTCACTGATGGAACGTCTGCATATTTTATACTATCTTTATTTTTTGAGTTAAAACCGAAAGTTTTTGCTAAACAAAAGTAACAATTGGTTATGTGGTTAGTTGGCTCTCTCAATATTATTGGCTTACCAAATTTCAGTGATCCATTTCTACCTGAATATCAGGAGCTGAGGATCAATATGCAATTAGTGCAAATCGCATGATGAACCCAATTTTTATATAGATTTGACACCGGAAATCCAAAACAATGTAAAAGGCTTCTTGCAATGGTTTTGTTATAGGAAAAGCACGATTTATCCGAACAATTTTTCCACAAACATAACAAAATCGATTTGGATGTAGTTTACACACTTTAGATGAAATTTTTATATAAAAATAAGGCTTTTGGATGACACAGGTGTTGACAAAATAGAACGATAAGCGTATTTAAACAAATGCGGGTAAATAAAAAACAAAGACCTTTATATCTCAGAATTGTGACGTGCTACGAAAAATAAAATGTTTTTTTTTTAATTATCGTCCATAGCCTGCATAAATAATATATGTTTCATTACAAAATATATTACAATACAATGTTGACGTTATTTATGCACATCAATACAATAAACATTGTATTGGTAAACTTTTGTTTAAGCCTTTACAAAATTATGATGATAATAATGATGTAAACATGTATTTTATAATGTATTAGACCCACTACCAAACCCTTGAAAAAAAAGCATTTTCTTTAGACAGATATTATTATTTCATAGAAAATTTATTCAAAATTTTTTTCTAGCTATAAATTTTAATAACTTCAAGATTTAAACGGTTGGCATGATTGGAATAATTAAACTAATGATAACCACATTAGTTTAGTTATTCAATTTCGTTTAATTAGTTTAGTTATTCGTTTCGGTAAATTAGAATGTAGCTCCATGTCATTGTAATCCATATACATAATGTTCTAATAATGAAAAAAAAAAATGTTTTTCTGATGACATTGGAGCCCACTTTATAGTTCTAACAATGATAAAAAAAGTATTTTTTGACGACATTGGGCCTACTTTATTGCTCCAATAACGGAAAAAGGCTTTTTGATGACATTGGAGCCCACTTTGTACAACTTAACGTTATAATTCTTGCGTAACAGTCATTTTTGAGACAAGTTGTAGGTACACCATGGTTTTGGTTATTCGGTTCGGTTGGTTATTTGGTCTATTATAACAATAGACGATACATCGTATCATCAACTAACTACTGTGATGTTTATAGTGTGTTATATAATATGGTGGTTGTGTTATCGTTATTTAATTGTATATCACGTTAATAGAGTACTTCCGTTTCACCGAATGGTAGTCAACTGCTGGACTTCCTTCTTAGATATTCGCGATGTACGACCCCCTGAGCCATTCGTAATCAACGGTGGTCCGCAACATTTAGCAAGTCGTCAATCGTCAACGAGGTTGTCCTGCGCTGTGACTTCCAGATCGTGAACGCCAATCGAGAATCTTTTTCCCCAGCAGTTCTCTGTTCTAAGTGCGATGTAATCTCCTTATTGTAATTTGACTTGCTGATTCCGTGCGTTGTATCCATTACTCTCTCTCTCTTCTACGACTTTACTCGTTTCGAATTTTATCTCTCAAGATAATCCTGAGTATTTCTCTTTTCATTGCACGTCGAATGACTCTAAGATTTATTAGATGAACAGTAAGGGACCAATGTCGCATAACCGTATATCGTCACTGGTAACACGCAATGTTCCGGCTTTAGGCACCAATGTATGTGGGATTCGAAAAACTGCGTAACTTCCCGAATGCTACCCAACCGAACTGAATCCTTCGTGAACTTGGATCTATCCAACGGACAGTTTGTCTTAAGTAGACGGTTTCGTCCATTGAAGAGTTCTCATCCATCACTGAAGTGGGCACAACATGAATGTTCGACATAATTTTCATCTTGTTCATGTTAATGTACAGATAGACTTCTTAATAAACTATTTGCAGTTTTCAGACAAAGACCAGGTATATGACAGAGGTTTTTTTCATTGTGATTATGTCGTCAACAGATCGGAGGTGAGAGATGTATTTTTCATTGATGTCGGTGTTTTGATAGCTGAAAGTCGTCAAAACTTCAAGTAAAGCGGTTTGTTATAACCCTTGAAAACAATTTATAAACGTGACTCGAACTGTGCTGGTTCTGTAATTTTTCAAAGAGTTATTGTCTCCTTTATTAAGAACTTCACCACCACACCCGGCTGCTCCACGCTTTAGACGTTGTATCAGCAGTTTCGAGTACAACGGAATTAAATAACTTCTGGAGGACTGTAAGCGCCTACCTATTGCTTTTCTACTCGCTCTCGGGAGTTATCGCTATTATTATATTTCCATCAGAGTAAAACAAATCAAAGACTTTTAAGCAAATTCTTTTATAACAATTGTCAATACCACAAAACATTTTTTACGCGCTTCCATAATTCTGGAATAGTAATTTATTCAGATTGATATTTTAATAGTAACCGTTTTGTGTGATGTGTATATGACTTCCCGACTTTAAACTGTCTATTGAATATATGCTTTATTAGCCATAATAATGGAATTATGGTTTTTAAATATATATATTTTATAATTCAGTTATTTTCTTTATTATTTCGTTTATATTTTTATTTTATTTCGTAATTTATTACAGTTATAAGTGACTTTATGTCGAATAATATTGTCAACTCTTTTTTGAGATAAAATAGCAACTTTTGTTGTTATTTTACATGTTTTGAGTTAAAACAACATTATTACAAGATATAATAAAGAAGAGAGAACGTTCTTAGAAGCTTTATCAAGTTCATTTATATCAAGGAACAATAATATTTCTTTCCAGAGGTAGTTTTAGCCGCACATTTTTTGTATTAACAAGAGAAATGATATAAAATATTTGCGTTACATGAAACACTGGCCAATATAACATTTCATAGTAGTGCCAAAAATGCTTGGTTACATGTTAGGTTATAGTTTGTAAAATTTTGTTATAATTAATATAACCATTTTGAGAAATGAATAAATAATTCGGTTTGTATTCAATAATATTATTTTAGAAGCTGTAAATACGATTTTAAATATTTCGACAAAATTATTGTTGCTATTTAGAACTAATTATTTTGAATCTTATATGTATTTTGATATTTGTAACTTTTTACTAAGAAATGTAATTTTTGAAGTTCACTATTTGGACATAGCCAATCTATCATCATTAAGTAATTCAATCATTGTCTTAACAATTTACTGAAGTTTTTTTTTTTACTTTTTTTTGTTATTTTTTTCATTACTACTTCCTTCTATACAAAGAGGACAGTAAAACTGTCCTCTCTGCGGAATCTGATTTATTTTAAAGAACGCAAACAATATCTGTAACTTTCAATATATCTTCATCTCATCGAATACGACAATCTATGAATGTTGCTTTTTTGCTTAAACTTTCATTTAATTATAAACATTACATTTGACGGATTCTTTATTACAATTATTTCCGTTCTTCTCAATGACGCTTGTAAAATAGGTAAAAATTTGCGAGGTGTTTTATTTTTCTGTCGCGAAATAATTACATGTATTATAAACGGGACCAAACAAGTTCTTCCTTTCTTCTGATTACAACTGGGCGCTACTGTTTACTAGAATTGAATGACTAGATATGCAGCATACTGTAATAAATGTGTTACGTAAACCTTAATTTTTTTTCACCTCTGTCAGTTTGTGTACAAAGTTTCAACGGATGAACTATTTTACACGAACTTGTGCAAACCAGGTGCTTGATACGACAGTTTGATGATGCTTTTAAAGGCACCACTTATTAAAATAATTTTTCATTTGTTAGGATCCATTTTTAACAAGCGAAACACAAACGCAATCTTATATGAGATAGTGGAAGTTATATAAAAATTTAATTCGAACTATTTACAGAATTATTTCTGAAAGAGCGGTCGTATTATTGTATCTATGATCCGAGGTTGCACTTGTCGTATTCATGGAATTGTTGCATGCATAATTTACTGTTATACGGTATGAAATATATACCACTAAAAATGCATAATGTATTCGCAAATGACAAATTAAATAGAATAGTTTTAGGTAATATTTCAATATTGTAGACAAATAAACTGTTTATTAAAATTTAACCAATAAAAATATTATTGCTCCATTATATTTAATTTCAAATCGTGTTTGCAAATAAAAACAACGTAAAACAAATGAATTATAAACAAAAGGAAAAAAGAAACGAAAACGAAGAGTTAAGTAGGCACGAAGCAATAAACGATGGCCGACGCAGACCTCGCTCTGGAGAGCTGACACTTGTTCAAGAGACGACAAGCACAAAGAAAATGAAAACAAAGAAACAGCCGAGTACAGTCACCTGAACCGAGAACGGGCGCCTCCTCGCAGCTACTAAGTGGCGACGGGCCGACTCACGGACTAATCGCAGGTCCTAAGAACGAGCTTCACGAGCGTCATAGAGCCGGATAGATCGCAACAAGTGGCCTAAAAATCATTCCTCGTGATGTACGAAAATATCGATCTATTAGATTTTTTCGGGCGGGGGGCGCGCGGCGCGGCCCGGTCGCCCGCGTCCGCCGCCGGCGCTGTCGCGTGTCGCCGAAAAGGAACAAATGGGGTGAAATTCAATTTCCCCGGGACAGAATACGTGATAAATCGTTCCGTAACGGCCATTAAGAGTCGCGGCGAGGGCCGGGCGCTGGGTGTCAGCAGTTTACACGTCTTATTGGTCGTGGCGGGCGGCGGCGGCGGTGTCGCGGCGCGCAATAAAAACATCAACCGTATTGACCAAAATAACTCTTGGCAGCCGCCGCGCACACCGGCACATCTGTAATTGAAGCACTTCACCGTCTTCGTCCCTCGCCGTTACGCGACATTATCACTCGTCATTTACAATCGAAACGAATACCATTCGCGCAAAACCTTTGTTCGTATCAAGGTTCTAATAAATATCACACACGTCGATATTAAATATAATATAAATACACTGAAGTTGCTGCGAACAAATACATAATAAACGTCAACAAAAATGCATTAGAGAATATATTCAGGAGGAAAACACGAAATGGATAATCGACATTCATAAAAATGCAAGACTTACACAATCAGTTGTAAGAACGTTTTTCGACTTCAATATACAGGCATTAATATTGCATTATTTACGTCCATGTCGATACTAAAGCCTTGTTCAGACTAGGCCAGAAATTTAGTCGAATAGCGAGTGCTAACGCGCCTGGCTGACCAAAAAGTGTTCACACTCCTTGTCGTATTTAGTGCATTAGTGGTGTATTACAACATACATAGGTCCCAACATAATAAAGTAAATAAATTAAAGAAGCTTATTTTCATAGGTACTTAGAAGAAACAGAACACGAACTGAATAAGATGAAAAAAAAAATATGGATACGAAAACGTATAGATGGAAGAAATAAACTATGGAGCTAAGAATTATCTTCTTAAAGAATTAGTACTTCAAGATCCCAAAGAATACTTCGCAATATTGAGAGTGATTGAAAGTTGTTTGAATTTTCTTTTATTGAAAATACAGTCAAAAATTCAAAGTAAGGGTAGCTATTCAGGAAGCGCAATTCCCGAAAAAATAAAATTACAGGTAGTTTCAAATTAACGTACGCCGATTGTTTAACCTGTTTATTTTTATAAAGAGACGATTTAACATCCCATAGACATTCGTGATTTCAATATTTCGCAACAAACTTTAACATAATTTCATCACTTCAGCGGATCGACATTTTCGATATGAACTCGACTAAAACGTGTTTGGACCTGCTTAGTGGACAAGTCACAGTATGACGGGGGACGCTACTCGTCCGAAAAATAGAATGAAATGGATCGACTCGTTTAAACTGTTTTCTAAACTACTCGACTATATTTTTGGTGTTCAGACACGTTTAGTTCCTAAATTACTCGCTACTCGACTAAATTACTGGCCTAGCCAGGACGAGCCTTTAGTCACCGGTTAAACGTTACAAAGGAATCTAATAACCTGACATGTTTCTGTTTAAGTTCCAAAAAGTTTAGAATTTTGAAAAGTGTTTAGGTAGTGCTACATAAATTGACACCCCTAAAAAATAGAAACATTAAATCAACATTTAACATAAATAAAATTGTGAAATAACAAAAAAAAGAAAAAAGTCTTCCATTCGTCTTCCAATGAATATCGAATGAAAATATACATATGTGTGATGTAGAGCTAATGAAACGTGAAAATCATTTTTAAACACAAACTGATAAAAAACTAAATGGTAAGTAGATACGCAGCAAGATTATTTGTCGGTCGATTCATTCTTATAAATCTTAATCTTGATAATGGCCGTTGTTATTGTCAACGTCAATCAGTTCAACAAAATTATTTTACTTTCCCGATGTAATCATTAGCGGTCTTAATGCTACCTATCGATGCAAAAAAATCGAGTCATCTCATCCGATTTCGACGGAGTGCACAAATTCGTTTTTAAGTGTACCTACCTACGCACATTTACCTACAATTTTTCTTGTATTGATTGATGCACGTGATTCACGCCACAGAAAATATACAAAGAAAAAACTAATAATGGTTCCACAATTAACATTATAGAGTTCACTATTTTCGTAGCGTGAGTCAGTTAACACAGACGGATGGTTCATCTTAAAAATAATTTCCACGAACTCTGCGAGAGATAATGACTGAAGATTGCTGAAGATACAATAGAATAATGCCTGGCAGTATTTAGACACACAAATAATGTAGAATACCTAACATTATTTAAATCGAGTGCTGAATTAGAGCTTTATCGACTGTTGACAATGTCGAATTATATAATAATTTGAAGAACATTTTTGGTTCAAAAATGTAGAAATAGATAATTGAATTCAATTTTATTTATCCCTTAGGCCTACTAATATTGAAATGTAAGTATTGGTTTGTCCTTTTTTGGCTGCAGCAACGTATCAACGTTATTTTATTCACATACTTTATAATTCAAAGACTGGCGTAGGCTACTCTTTGTTCTGGATAAATGTATGGTCCTGTGCAGGGATAGCGACTATAACTAACACTATAATACGTAAAGACTTCTACAGTAGGTACTATTTCTTTCGACAGAGTGAATAATTCCAGTGAGACTCAAAATTAGCGCAATGTAACAATATACCACACAGGTTAATTTGTGGGCCGCCTATCTAATCGATATAATGAATTATCGGGATCGTCGGCGGGGTCGGAACTGTAATCGGAAGCCGCATCGGCATCAAAATCGGGAGCAAGACCGGTTTCGAGATCGTAATTGAGAGATTGCTCGATATAAAGGTGAAAGAGTTCATTCTACGTTCAGCAGCGAACAAAAAGTAGTAGGCTATCGAATAAAACAGTAAGTCTATGGGGCACGCACATAGAAAATCATGTCATTTAATATTTGAATGGACCTTGTATTGTTATTTATTTTTTACTCTGTGTCTATGGGGTTACGCGTTAATATTCTTTATATACTGAATATGTTTTTAATGTATAATATGTATATAGCCTTTCATATGACTTTTGCATAGATCGTCTAGTTATCATAAAATCAAAAAGAAACTTTTCATGATTTTTATCATACTATTTTGTAGAATGACGTAGACTACAAATTTGGTCTCCACTACTATAATTAAATAAAGGGATAAGTATCTATAGTATTGTCGATCACTATGATTACTAGTTCGATTGACATCGTTAGTTTATTTTTATTATTGATAATAATATAGGAAATATTACACAATCTTTATTATAATTCGTATAACTAAATAGATTACAAAGGTGATAACTTGCGTATGAGCACATTGACTAATAAATTTTATTTATTTAACATTTATATTGGAACACTTTTACTAAAACATTTTTAACATTTACTTACGCCTCGAATAAAACTTAGAATAATAACAGTCCATCTCGTGCGTATATAGTTTTCACAGCATCAACATCAATAAGCACTATCTAATTTGTTTATCATCAGGTTGGCGGGTACCGCATCCACACGCGCGCGAAGTTACGTCTCTCAGTCAATGGGGCACACGCACGGCACTCGTCCGACGCAGCGCCGCGTGGACGTCAGCATCAGCACGCGCGGAACGTCAAATCGCATGCAGCTACGGACGCGACTGAAGTGTACCGCGAGCTCGGCGCCGCCCGCCATACCGCGTCTTTCGAAAATTGCGCCACCCGGTAACCACGGCACGCTCGAGCGAAATTAACGACACCGAGCGCCCCGCGGCACTGCCGGCCCGCCACGCGCGCCGATAACGAAAATTCACGAAATTAGAGATTGTTTACATCGCGAAACGCCGACACCCGAGCGGCCGGAAGTCGGCCAGAGGCAAACACGACAACTATGTAAAATATTACAGGATCGCGATCGCATTGTTGACATTCCCGACAAAAATTCACTAAATACGAACACAAATATATGAAAATGGCACAAAAAGTCGTATCTACTCACCTAGTACGGTGTCGGAGGATGAGGTGAAGGGCCGAATTTTGATTACAAGTTGAATTAAGTGTAGATTTAAAGAATATACTCTTATTGGTATGCGAAGAATGGCACAAAGAATCCGGACAACGCACGCGACAAATGCGCACCTCGTTTGCGCATATGCTGACACAACTTCACGGACGTGACGCCCCGCTCCCCGCAGCCCGCGCACGCCTCCTTTCGCTGCGCATGTGTTAGTGGACAGAGTGGTCAAACGTGAAATTTTATGTATGTATACACTAACACATGCAAACGCAATACCTGCCTAGATCCGCCGTGTGGCCGCCATCTTTGTTGCGAGGGAGATTGAGCGTCTCTCGCCTTTCTTTACGTACATACTAGTGCCATCTAGTAACGATTTATGAAGCTAATGTGTGGACGATAGGTGGAGTTAAATATAATTTTGTGTGACTTCTTTATATTAAATAATTTAATTTATTTCTCTTATTCTTCGTATTTTCATTTTGTAAATAAATACATTATCGGTATTTCCATATTCAATATCTTTTATTTACTTTCATTTAAATACTCTGCCAGTTATTTTCGACGCTATTGCTTTCTCATCTCAATCGTACATAACTTTTTATATTTTACGCGTGGTGGTACATAGGTACACTACTTGATTAGATATATAACTACCTGAAGTTTCTGAATTGAGTATTTAGATTAGGAATAAAACAGCTATTCCAATTTAAATGAACCCAATTTTTAATTGTTAATTTCCCGCAAGGAAAATTGAGTTTTTGCAAAATTGATAATTTTAGAGACATTAGGGAAGTAATCGGTTTCAGTTCTACTCTAGAATTCCTATTTTTCGTCAAATGTCAACGTTTCATGGTCCTAGGAACCTATAGACACACTTTCAGAGAGGAGTCCGTGTAGATATACATGCATAATTAACTTTTAATTTCTTTTGAACACATATATCGATTGAAATCAGGTTTGCAGTATTCTTAAGGCTTTGACTGAACTTAGCTTTCCTGAATATTTGACCTAATCGGCGAAGCAAGTTCTTAGAAAACTTAAAAAGTATTTTTTTTTCCTTTTTTTTTTTGTTTATTCTACATTATTGCACAGATGGTTTCAAAATATAATCAGCTCTAATTTCATTGCAAAAATAATTCGAATTCGATTGAGAGCTATCGAGAACAAAAATGACAAGAGTGTTGTAAAATGACTGAGATTTTTTAATGACGAATTTTTGAAATTTCACTACTTTGAGTGTTTTAAAACAACCCTGAAAGATGCAAGCCGCGTTAATATCAATTGATTCGATCCAAAGATATCGTCGAAAGATTTTCAAGAAAGTATTTTTCCAAGGCGACTTTTGGACTTCTTGGCTGATCAATTTTTAAAACTTAATTTTTTTTATGTTTCTAAACTATGTTGAATGCTGCCCCATTTAAATCGTTTGAATAGCTGTGAAGATATCTTTGAGAAAATAATTAAAAAATAATAATTGTTAGCTTTTTGAGCTCAAAATTTTCATTGTTCTATTTCAAAATCTTGCATAAATGCGAGGACAGTAGCTGCCGAATTAGCTGCAGGCCACCACACATTTCGTCCCCATATGTCTTTTGGTTTCCTGGACTGAAAGCTTTCAATAACATGAAATTTGGAGATTCATAAAACCTAAAAGAAATGACGTGCAACAGCGCGAATGCAACTGCAAGTACGACTGCATTAATTGTTAGCGTTGTAATTTGTCAGCCTTTTCGGCAGCACCTCACGTCGAGTCTTTGTTTTTAAAATATGTTTACAAGAATATAATGTGTCTATTGACAAAATATGAAAACCTTCAAAGTCTTCTCTTTGTGCAGTGTGTAAAGTATTGAACGGAATTAAAGAAGTAAATTCGATGAAGAAATCGTCAAAGTGTACGTATGGTTACAAATTTGTTAAAATGTTGGTGTATGGAATTAATGAAGAAAATATTTTAATAAATTTACGAAGACTGTTAACCGCAGTTAATCCTTTATGGGTTTCACGTATAAAATAGATTTTTTCTGAGAAAATTTTGTAAACGCTACACAAACAAACAAAAGAATTTTTAAACGGGGTAAAAACAAAGTAAAAATTTTTTACTTTGATTGGTTATAAAGATAGATAGCGTTTGAATCGTAAAAAAGTTGAGCGATTCTTTAAAGTTTCAATTACTACCTGTCGCAGCGTGTCGACCTTTAAACATTATCAAAACGAAGATGAAATATAGAGACTAGATTGTTGGTATACGTTCGCGTTGAAACATTAGAAGCCTCACAGATCAGGAATTAACGGTGACGTATTTCATGGTGTGCACTTCACGAAGGTAAAGCGATTTTGGAAAAAAATTGGTTGCCTGTAAAGTCGGTATACGGGCGAAAGTTTTACGTGACAACGACTTTGAGTGGTAAAATCATTTTAATGTGAATATTCATTCGTATAGTAGGAAGAAGGATGAAATAATAGTAACAATTTAAAACATTTATTTATACAAAGAATTATATTTAAAACATTAATTTATACAAAGAATCTCGCACTGAATTTCATATTAACAAAATTTTATTTTTACCTTTACACATACATACGTATTTATATACAAATATACATACAATAACTTGCAATACATTTGCAACATTACAAAATTTGTTTTGTTGAATTTACTTTTTGTTTCAAGAATTTTTAAAAAATAAAAGTAGTTTTAAAAAGTTACTAATATAAATAATTAATTTGAAATTTCACAAAATTTGTGTATGTTAAATTCATTTTTTATTTCAAATTTTTGCATAAATTGAACTTTGTTGAAACAGTTATTAATATAAATAACAAATTCAAGAATTCACAAAATTGGTTTATGTTAAATCAATCAGTTGTTATAAGTTATTAATACGCTCTGTCTCTCTCGCTCTTAGGCGGGCTAACTGTGCTCGAGTGGAAGGGACGCGTGCCTTTCACTTTTATGTCTGTCTCTCGCTCTTAGGCGGGCTAACCATGCCCGAGTGGAAGGGACGCGTGCCTCTCACTCGCTCTCATTGTGAGCGCATAACGTGAGCGGAGCGTAACGCAGTTTCTTGAAGTGTCACCCGGCAAACCAATTTATAAGACGTTGTCACGTCAAAAATATTTCGCAACGGAGCACGTGTGTTTCGAGGTCTTTATGCAGTTTATATAGTTTAGATATTATTATATATTAGTAGTATCGAATTCTACGTCACAACTGGTTATAAAATATTACGTTGGCTGAAAAATAATAATAGAGACTAAAATTAAAAAGAGAATAAAAAAATAATAATAGGTAGATTATTTAGGTGTGTACTTTATCTGGAAGAATATAAAAAAAATTGAATTTCAATTATTGCGTATTTCTATAGAAAGCAAAAGTGCATAAAGCAGAGCTAAAGAGAAAGAAAAGAATATTTTCGTTTATTATTATATAATTTATTATTATTATAAAAGCGTCGCTAGGATTTTACAATTACATATAACACATTCGGTATTTCGTTTAGAAACTAATTTTGGAAACTAAAAACTTTAATCAGAAATATATAATTCAAAATCTATATTGAAATCGATGTCACTTAATCCATTTTGTTGAACCATCTCTAGAAGTTTTATTTTTTTCTAAATATATTTACAAATAAAAATATTGATTTAAAAGACGCAATATTATTATCGTTATGCACAGAGTGAAAATTTTAGTTTTATTGACCAGAATGCAATTAATTTGACTAGATTTTGTTTGTCACATGTACGACAGCTGTGCGTTTTCTTAGCTTTACTCGAAAAGTCTACTAACAGTCTATGAGAATATTTAGGAGAGTTCAATACAGTAGAGTAGCTTACTGATATTCAAAATATTGTATTTGTTGGTGAATTATGTAATATGATTAGAAACGATGACTGAAAATGAAATCAAAATTAAAATCAGTTAAAAAAACTGGCCAAGAGCATGTCGGACCATGTTCATTCATTATAGGGTTCCGAAGCCATTGTTACAAAGAAATGCGCTACAGATGAAAAAAGTACGCTGTTAGACTTTTTTTATGTTATCCGTACAGAATAGTTATAAGCACTTTAGTCGCCTCTAACTAGAAAAACAAATAGGTATGTCGACTATTACTATTAAACTATTGTAAACTATAGTGCATTAGCAAAAGAGCGTATCTTCATGGCACTTACATCCTTTTGTTGAGAAGCGTAGTTTTTTGGCATTAACTTAAAAACAGTACATCTCACCATGTTGAAAATATTTTTTGTTGAAAGTATTTATTATGCGTTACCTTCGCATTTTTAATATTTTCTTAACATACGATTTAGAAAATAGAGAGTGGGGGAACACGATTTTGTAATTTTTAGAGCGATTATTTCTCAAACTATTCCCGTAATCAGAAAAATTCATTAGAAACTTTAAAGTGCTTTTAAAATAACTGTCGAAATATGTGCCACTGTTTGAGGTTTGCTCAAAAAAATATAATTAATCTTCTGTTATATGTATGGTGAGCCCCCCCTTAAATATATTTATTTTTGTTATTTAACCGCAAAACTAAGTAGCGGTTTATACAAGACACCTATACTATAAATTTCATCAATATAGGTCTTGTAGTTTTTGAATAAATTGCCTATGACATACGGAGGGACAGATGGACGGACGGTTATGACGAAACTATAAGAGTTTCGTTTTTGCCATTTTGGCTCAGAACCCTTAAAATTACATTCCATCTCTTTTTTACCAAAGGGAGTGTAACATTATGTTGTATGACACTAGTTAACAATAACGTCACTGAGAACTAGCTAATGCTTTCTCCATGTAATTAGCAATTTAAAACAGTCATCACTCAGATATTTTTGTAGTTAATAAATAACAATCTCACTACAATTTTACTTAATCAAAAAAGTTTTTAATATATAAAGTAAACTACCCAATTATGATACACATAAATATTATTACACATAAATATGTACACAAACCCACCTGTAGGCATTACACATTTTTAAATATAACAAAATGGGTAGTATTGTAATATCATGCTCTATTGTAGAGTTCATCAAATTTTCAACAACAATTAAAGACATTTCTCTGTATAGCCATGGCCATACAGAAAAAATGATAGGATTGTTCTATTAATAAGGTTGTAAGGTTATACTTACTACGAATAAGTGATTATGGGAAATAAAAGAAACAAATTCATATATTTTTATTCAACATAATTATTTTGCTCATATGAAAGTAAATTGCCATACAGTACATAAACCATACCAGACTGTTATATCTATGTTTCCATTCAAATATATTCGTAGCCTACGAACTAAATTAACAATAAATAGAGAACACTTTAGAGTCTTATAAGTAAATGAATCAGTCAAATAGGCAGTCAAAGAAAGACAAAACTTTTCTATAATATAATCCATCGACAAATTCATCGACGGCAAACTGTTAGATTCCATCTTTGATCACGGCTTTTCTATGACACTTTACAGGTTCCAAAATAATATTATATAATAAATGATTATCTTAACTTATCTATGCTGTTTAATTTTAATTTAGAGCTCTATAAATATGTTGCAAAAGTTTCAAAATCTGATATCAGTGACATCATTCACTTTTATGAGACTTTTTACGTGTCTTAAAATTTTATATAAGGCGCTTAGTGCAATTCATGTGTACACTACACATAGGCCCTACCTATACTATTTCTCCGATATAATTAAACCATCTAAAACAGCGCATGACACTATCGTAACGGAGGTAGACTTTGCATCATAAAGATTTGTATCATTAGATACGTCCGATATGACATACACAAGGCATAGCGTACGTTTGTTACGACTCGCAGTTGTAACAAACGTACGAATGTACAAATCCCGTTTCAGTAGCCAATCGGTTTTTGTTATGATAGAACATGTTTGATATTGAATGTACTTTGTGCTTACTTATATTGTGCTTCGTGTGAATGCTGGTGTATATGTCGTAAACTTACACCCTTGCGTTCGCTTAGGAAGTGTACTAATACAACCCGAAACTTAAAATTTTATACGAATAAAGTTAATTAATTTCGTGCGTAAGTAACTACTTACAAATGAAAAAAAATAAATGATTATAGTTATCACATTACTTCGTTACACTTTGACACTACGATAGTTTAGCAGAGAAAATTAATATTTCGCATTAGGATCAATTGTTTATTAGACTTGATAGAGCTATCGATGGATAGGACGTTAACATTAAAAAATGCGTCTATTTTTGTAATCGCCGGCGTTCGTTTTTTAATATGGATTTAGTTTTATGTTTCGTCTAAAATAAATCATTAATTTAAGGTTTCTCCTCGCGTTATTGTAGATCACGGTTTACAAAATACTGCAGGACAAAATATAGGATGTTTTAAAATCTAACGCCAAAACTGAAATTTTTGAATAAAACATATTGTAAACACGAATGAACTCGACCTACTACATATTAGGATATTGCATATGGACACCGTACAAGTCAACAATTTATTATTTCTCTATCTATCGCGCTTCAACTTCAAGCCGTCAGAAAGAATTCTAAATCTTTTAGAAATATCGACTTATAAGCTGTCATAATGTTGTCTAGTCTAGCGAGGCGAAAGGCGTATCTAACGATTCAAATCATAGACACTGTGTCAAATCATTATAAACTTTGACAGAGATATTAAATTTTCTATGATTTTAAAATTTATTGGAAAGAGAAATACAATTATTAAATTACAAACTACTACGCGTATCTAATACTATGAATAAATAACTTTTCAAAACGATTAAACCATTTTTAACAATGCTTAAAAGCGGAAGAATCTAAACTTTTTTCCGTTAAACATTTCGCTTAAAATTATATATTTAACATCTTTAAATTGCTTATTACTTACATAAATAACAATGTTGCTTTATTAATTTAATTCTATTATGTTTTTTTTTAAGTTTTTATGTTTTTGTAACCATCGAGATATATATCATAGAGTTTTCAATCCATCCATGCAATCAAAATATATTTTATAAACCCATTTCATCGAAATAGAAAAGCATAGAAGTATTCGTACATAAATAAAATGATCGGACGAAATTGGCTTCGTAATAGGCGTGGCGTACGATATTGGCTTCGCCGCCGCACAGATATTCACCATGTGTCCTCATTATTTTTCTTTCTATCGTCAGCGAGTGTCTTCATTCTTTCTCTTTCTTTCTCTTCGGTTAAGAAATACTAGTGTCATTTAAAATTTCATCTAAAAAAAAATAAGGTCCTTTGTAAGAGTTTTATTTGGTTTAAAAATATGTCGTATATCCTCATTTACGTTTGTGTGAGTTATGTGCTACGAATGAACGTAAATTTGTTCAACGTCAAATTCTATGCTTTTCTATTTGTATGACCTGTTCACTTTTCAGCTAGGTATTTTATGCTATTGTTAGTTATTGGTCCAACCAAAATATTTGCTGTCTCTATAATATATATCTTTATAGTTGTAATTAATATTTTATGGTGAAAACTTTTGGTAGCTTCACGTTATCAATTCGTGTTACATAGTAATAATTAATTGTTTTGCAAAAGAACTTCTAGAAATTTTATACACACCTTTGTATATTTTGATAGAGCCATTTCTATAAATCTTATAATTATACTATCGATGAAGAATTAGGTACAATAAAAATTTATAATATATACCTATTGTTTACAAAAATCTTGTGTTACATATCTGAATAAAAATTAAACGTGCACAAAGGTCATAAATCTCCATATTAAATATATTCGGATATTTTTCTTTTTGTGTTTAAAAAGTTGTACATCATTATCATTTGTGTATATTTGAATCATCGTTTAACAATAATTATAACTTAAACGGTTTATAAGTATATCATATGTGTTCTACAAACAATAATAGATATATAGCAATAAGCTAACCTCTACCTCGCAATACGCACGACATTGGCGTTATTGGCGAACTTAATTCGTCACTTATATGTGTAACTGTGTAATAAAGTCTAGAGTTTTTGAAAACAGTAATAACATACCTCCTACTACAAAAGAACAGTTATTTTTGAAAATGTTACTTAATTTTAAAGAACTCGAGTCAAAAAATAAATTCACATTAAGACCTCAAAATCTTCAGTGAAGTTTTCGAGGATTAGCTTGAGATGTAAATATTGGATTCAACATTGAAAGTAATCCCAATTTATACCTTAAAATCCTACTTACGGTTGGTTTTATAACTTTGAGGATCAAACTAGAACTACAGAATCCACATTTGACCCTCAAAAACCTCAAAAAATATAAAAAATGATTTATGTGGATTTGAACCTCAAAATCCTCATATGACATAATTTTCCATGAAAATTATCTTATTCGCAAAAACATAGTATACTTCACATTAAATCAACTGCGTAATAACACAAAAATGGAGCAATAAATTAATTTGATAAACGTATAATAATAAATATTTTTTCATTAATAATATTGTTAAATTTATAACTTAAACATGTAAAATTCAGTTCTTATATAATCTGGTTACTTATAAAGAAAATTGCATTTTTTTTACATTAGAGCTAAAATTTTCTAAGTCCAAAATACTACTTTTCACTTAATGAGAGTTTTGAAGTTGTAGTTAGAATTTTATCAACAGGTGATTCTCATTTAAACCTCAAAATCTTCAATTAGGATTTTGAGTGTTATAGTAGAGTTGCTTTCAATGCGGCAAATAAAACGTTAAAGGAATTGAGGCTTCTGAGGTCAAAACTAGAATTTGTTTTTTGCCTCGGGAAGTATTTGACTTTTTTCAGTTTATCATAGCGTGGAGAGGAATGATCTATGGAAGACTTTATCCATGTGTGATGTATCTAATTGACTGATAAGGGCATTAAGTTCTTTGTACTGAGACTCAAATGCTAAAGCCAAAATAAATAGCACTCACACTCACTTGTTTGATATCCGTTGACGTCTTAGATAGAGATGAATAACGTCATTGTGGCTGTTCATTATATTATATTAATGATAATTGTTTATATGATTTGATAGCAAAGGCGGATTCGGCTTTCTTAAGTCCTTGGTCACATAGCAGTAGCCCAGTCAGGATAGGCTCCAATACGGTTACAATAAGACAAATCAAAGTATCGCGCAATAAGAGCGTTTGTCTATACAAAATAGAGTTACAAAAGTGGAATGAGATCCTTGTACAATATATTCTTGAAACGAGAATATAGAAAAAATAGAATGTAGTGGCTAGGGTTATAATAGATACATTAAAGTGGCTATTTGTTGAGAATGAATGGAAGAACAGTGATGAAATAAATTTATAAAGCGAATGTGTGTCATGGAAAAGCAGTAACTTATGCATTACAAACTTATTATCAACGAGCTCGATTGAATTTATTAGTGGATGTCTGTGAAACAAGAAAATGTATATAAAGAACGCAGCGTATGGAGGTCTTTAATCTCCGCCGACCTTTTCGGAAAATAGACGTGGCTTGTGAATAAAAAATAGTTTCTTTTATTCCGGCCTTTGAAGAACGATTTTGTTTTTTTTTTTGTAATTCTTCAAATGGCAACAACAAAGTCGCAGATCACCTTACTAGTTGTTGTTTATTACTATAATGCAAGTGGAAATCCGTTTCATAAAACAATTTTAATACTGCACGCGAGTTGCAACAACGCAATTCTTTATAAAGTAAAAACGTAAAATGAACATGAATCGCTTTGCACCAATATTTTTTTTTACTGTTTACGGTTACTTTTGTGCTATACTTCTTAAGCTACCCGAGACCTCTTCATAACCTAAAAGTTTAAAGTTAATTTTGACGATTCTGGCTCTTCTGTCTCAAATAGTTTTAATACGAATTCGACCTGTTTTTCGGACTTGGCCAATTTAGTTATCGTTGAATCAAGTAAGTGTAGCGTTATGAAAATCAGATTGTAAATAATCAACATGTTTTATTCGCTATAAATGCCAGGTCAAAGTCATGAATACACGGTATAACAATAAATATCAAATAGAATGCCGCTGCTCTTGAACAAAATATTGATTTTTCCAATAAATTTATGGGAATATCTTATGTCATTATAAGGATCATTCACTCTACTATTGCTTTGACATTAAGTTGGTACAACCCGATTCGTTATTTCACCAAAAGTGTACGTAAAACATAAAGTAACAGTATAAACTACAGTAAGCGGAAGTCATCAAACGTAAAATGTTTTGGTGCAAGCCATTCTACAAGTTGTTTTTTCTATTATTTTTTCGTTTCATATTGTTGCATAAGGAAGCGGCTGCTGTGTTCAGGAGTGACATAACAGCTGATGTTATAATAACAGATATTTTCTCGACTGTGATTGGAATAAGAACTGTTGATTGCGTGCTTGTGCTCCTATAATGGAACGAACAAAGCTTTCGGACCTGCCCATTAGCGATAGTTACGTGTAGACGCGGGTTCGAATGCAGTTGGTCTGAACCATTGAATATTTTTAATTCGTATGGAAATATTATAAATTGCTGCAACGGTGGTGAAGGAAATTATAGTGATGAAATTCGCATTTCATAGAGAATTCAGTAGAATTTTTAAAGACAATATTTCCAACCATAGGCAATTTCCAGTACACATTAGGCTGGCATGACGAAGATAACCTTAATTCTCTCTTCGAGAATAGTCCATTCTCAGCATTTGCATGAGAAATCCGTTAAAAAACATCACTTGTTAATATTATTATGTGGTATTGTTGCTCGTCTGTCTATATATTTTCACAAAAAAATGATAATAATTCGGTAACTATTTGAACAAGGAAGACATGGACAACAATTCTTTTTCTGACTTGCTGCTATGTTAATTTAATAATTTGAACGGAATACATTTTTTTTGTCTTAGATTTGCAGCATTCGTAATATTGGATTAATGGTTGCTGGAAGGCCAATGTTAAATGTTAATTTCAATTATTTGTTTTTACGTTGGAAGCTTGAAGATTAAAAATTCAGGAAAAATCTGGAATAATATCTTAATGTTATCATAAATAAATAAATATATATTGCTGGAAAGTACGACTGGAAAGTTATATGTATAATGATTTAAAAAATATTTCTCTACAAATTATTTTATTATTTTGTATGAACTCGATATTCGAAATAAGACAATCAGTTATATTATGAAGGAGGAATTATACGTCACATATACTTATGTAAACATTTTAAGTTATTGCATATTATAACACCACAAATTGAAGTCCCCACTGTGTTCGTGTGTGTATGTTATAATCTTGAAAATGATTTCGGCCGAACCCCTTCTAATAGTTTCAAATATTTCGGTAATCTAAAAGTGCATGCCTTAAAAGGCTCCTTTGATTTTTAATGAAAAATAAATTATCTGTTGACTTATGAAGTAAAATCACGAACGAAAATAATTTAATTATCTTAAAGGAGTGATAAGCAAAATGAAACTAAAACGAATAAGTAAACTGCTCCTAATGACACTGCAAGGGCCGAGCGATATTAGAATGTTTTAACCGATTTGACATGTTAAGTGGTACGTCGCCTAAATATAACAAATAGTAAAATATTATTTTACTGTTTATTATAGAGTAGTAAATACTCGTAATAATCCTAAAGCTAATACAAAAAAATGTCCCTACACGTGAAGGTCTTCAGCCATTATCGTGACTACATACACGATCCACACAACGAGATACAAAACATTGCGATCTTAACAATCACTACAATTTTGCTTTTCTATATATTTTTTTATTATTAACCAAAATTATTTTCTCTACAAACACCGGGTACTCACGATGTCGTGGATGCAAATCTCGTCGTCCATTACTTGAATGTATCACATTATTATGTAAATTTTCATGTCAATTGACGAATTAATATCAATTTGGATGTATCGATTGAAATCAAAGCATGCGGTAGTGGTACTTTAAGCTTATGTAATTAACTGAACGTTTGCGAATGTCGTCACTAATTGTATGTCGCACAGTTTGACGTGCGAACATGTATACATGACGTTGACCGACTGTCCCACGTCCACTATAAAATGGAATAATAAAATTCCTTTTTCATACTTCTACATAAATTTATATACAACGTTAATATGCTTATATACCATATAGTTTAAAAAGGCAAATTCGAATATATTTTAAGAGATTTACATACCTAATTGATTGACGTATAATTCCTTCTCGGAAGCACAACTGATTATTATTTATATTTCATTATATTATTATTATGGTTAAAGGTCGGATGTCCTAAATGTTCAACGGAACGCAATTGCTAATCGACTTAAATAACTTATCTGCGACACTACCTCCTGGAGTATAAATAACTTGTATATGTTCACTTTTACATTGTGGTTTCCCGCTTTACAGTTATTGAATTTTGAATTATATATTACAAGAGCGCAAACTTTGGTCCGCAAGTATTATTCGCCCTTTCCTTTTTTTTATTTGTCTGATTACGTTTTTATGATATGTTACAATAGGGAATTTAAGTTATGCATATAATTATATTATCGAGTAATGTCAGTTATTATTTCCAGTTTTGTGCATTTTGAAATGTGCCTTACAAAATAAATCACTTTTCAGTTGTTTTCAATCATTCTTGCAAAGCGGTTGTACAACGAAAATTTGATGCCTCGGCAGGTCGCGGACTACTAGCGCATGGAATGCCATATTCGCCGTCGCCAAGATGTATTCACACACGGAGAACCATGTGAACGCTGAAAGCACACACAACTGATTATTGTCATGTAATAGCATTATTAATTTGTTTGTTTAGGTGTACTATCTAAAATATTTTTTTTAAATTTCTATAAATACAAGTATCGAGGAAGTTTAGGAGATTCCAAGTTTTACATAGCTAAAACTTGTAATCTCCAGAACATTGAGATCGACTATTACATGGGTAGGTGCATAAAGACAGAAGAAGTTAGAGTTAGAGGCAAAGTTAGAGGCTCCGGTCACTTATTTACTGTGACCTCGCATCACGGTTAATAAATAACGTATATACATCATACCCGCATTGACTCTTTTTTGTGGATCAGTATTTTTAATGATAAACCTAGTTATATAAAATAGGCGAGGTCAAATAATTATCGAAACGAATATTTTTTTGTAAACAATTCACTTGAGAGGTACTGAATATTTAAACTCAAAGACAATGTGTTAACCAAGTTTAGACACTAAATATATTCAATATACAATTTTGTGTCAAAATCTTACATACCTTTTAAATTTGGCTATTGTGAACACTGAAGAAAATTACAATCATTTTCAAATTATTTTAAAACTTTTCAAACTTTGATGCTACTTTATTAAGGGAATAAAAACAATTTATAAGCTTTTGCAAAAAGGTTTTAAGATTGGAACATTGTGAAAATTAAAAAAATATTTATTTAAAAGTTCATCCCAACCTAACATGTAGAGGACCTATCCTACAAAAACGGATCCTACAGGCCATCGTTAAAGCTTTCCGTTATGATATTTCTTGATATGCTTTTAAACTCCTTGAGTTATAAAACATAGTTTTTATGTTTTTGAGCTTTTCTACCTCAACATTATGAAAGACGGTTGACATTGCAAGCGAACTACCATCTGGGGCCCGTGGCACATTCTTTGGATGGGGCCCTATCAGCAACAATCATCACGTTCTACTTAGTTTAATTTTAATAAGCCACTTAAGGAGTTACCCAAAACTAATAATAATTTTATTTTCAAGTACAAAGGTTTATTTTATACATTTACAATGAAATAACAATTTAATTTCAATGAGGTATTTATTAAGAAAATTTGTTTCTCTGAGCTTTCTGTTCCGCAAAAATATCTATAACATAATCAAAGTTTAAAGATAGGCCATAGAATTTTCAATAAACAGAATAGCCAAGTTATGTAACCTGTTTTGTCCTATAGAGTTTCTTAAATAGGTTTTTATTAATATAGTTTTGAAAATGATAGCTGTAGTCACAGGAATTGTAAAAAATTACATTAATGTAGTGGAAAGCTGCAGGATGTAAAATGATTCTTTATTATTAATAAATCAGCAAGGTCTCTAGGTCTCTCATACATGCAGACTTTTCTATTTAGTATCTGAAAGTGGACAGAAAACTAAGAATTTCCTTGACAAATGATTCAGATATGTCTTTTTTATACATATTAACGAATTATAGAAGTTTTTTTAATAGATCAGTGTCATTTAAAATTTGTAGAGTCGAAGGTTGCAAAACACTGAAATTGGAAATAATTTCATTCATCGATAGGAAACACGATTACAATTGATTAATTATGATGTTCAATACTCGATAAAATACATTCACTTTGAACAAACTTTCCGGATCTTGGAAACGCTCGCCTTCGCAAAGTTCATCAAAATGGCGTTTTACCTTCCTCTGACGGGTTTTAGAAAATTCAGGGTTGATGAACCATTATTCTGCTATACTAGTTGCATCCATTTTTAAATTTATAAATTCATGTCGATACGTTTCCCATTTTTCCAGACAAATTTTCAAATGTTTTAAGGCATTTGAATGCTTTAAAGGCTGCA
Source organism: Eumeta japonica (assembly GCA_005406025.1). Classification (NCBI taxonomy): domain Eukaryota; kingdom Metazoa; phylum Arthropoda; class Insecta; order Lepidoptera; family Psychidae; genus Eumeta; species Eumeta japonica. Next base: position 171,736 of record BGZK01000440.1, on the reverse strand, counting down.
TCGATAGTTTGTAGAATTTTGCAATGGAAAAGCAATAACATAATAAAAATGTAATTTTAGATCTTCTTCTTGAGTGAAATAGCTTTACTTCTTACAACTGATTTGCAATTCAACAGAATTATTTTCATTAGCGCTTTTTGGACTTCAGCAAACCGAACTTTTAAAGCAAAAACAGCATCATAAGGTCTTGCCCATCTAGTAGGGTTAAATATTTTTAATGTTATTGAAGTTGAAGACTCCATTTCTCTATTAGATATAAAACTTGATAAAATATTCCATCTTTTGAGACTATGCTCAAAAAAATTATAAAGTAGAACTGTATCAAAAAAAAAAAATTGCATATCAATATACTCTGCTCCTGACGATTAAATACTAGATTTAAGTTATGAACAGCGCAGTGAACATATACAGCATTTGGCTCGATATCTTTTATGATTTTTTTAACTTTTCATTTTGTTAGTACCATCATATCCTTGTCTTCAACACTTATTTAGAGAAATATATTTTTCATTTATGGATTTCATAATTTGCTTGTACTTTGCTAAGGCAGTTTGATCCTTAAATTCATGAAATATTAAAAATGACTCTTTAGTGACGAGTGCCTTTGGAATTCCATTATTATCTTTCTCGATCACACAATAACGGTAAAGTTCACACATTTGATCAGTTTTAGAAATATCTTGAGTTGTATCGAATACTATATAGTAAAATGGTGCAGCATTTATTATTTCATTTATGAATGAATTTTCTGTTTTTAGAATCAAAACAAAAATTAGATCATTTTGTATTTTTGGACTTGAGTATTTTATCTGGCTCTTTGGTTTACGTAACAATTCTTGGAATGTTGGGTCGTATTTTCCTAAAAACTCAACAACACTCATAAAGTTCTTAGGGAGCTTGGAACATTGCTATCTGCCTTTTCTCTGTGGCCACGAAAGGCTAAATTACAAGTTAAAGGTGTCAGAATAACATCAAGGAGTCTAGAAAGAACTTGGCGTCAAAAAGATTTTTCTTTTTTGATCATGGATTCTTGCCTTTCATCAAGTATTTCGTGTAGCTGTCACTGTTGATACGCAGGACAAGGTTCTAGGCGCCTACAATATGTTTCCAGTCATCATAGCCTTCCATCCATACATTTTGTATTTTTTTAGATGCCCGATTTTCGAATAACCAACACGGTTCACAATACGCCTTCTGAAGTATTAAAGAAGATAATAGCCATGTACGTTCAAGTTTCACGCCAGACTTGGAAACAATATAGTAATGTTTTCTAGAAAAGATCTATTGTCACTATCTTTTAAGAATGAACCCTTAGGTGTGTAATGTCCGTTTTCGATCACGAACCGTTTCACTTGATCAGTTAGCTCTTTAAAATTACGCTTAATAGTAACATATAGTGAAGATGCAATATTGTTCACACTAAAATATGATTCACTTTCATTAACTATTACCTTGTTGTGCTTGTTCTGGATTTCAATAGACACTGGTGTTAGATGTTGCATCTGGTAATTCTGGTAAACGTTTAGCAAGGTCCAATTCCTCACTCGTGGAGCGCTGTTCACTCGCATTTTCATTAATAAAGTCATTGGTCTTTAAGTATGGACTAATTTTAGGTAACTTTTATTTTTTTCTTCAGTCTCCCACTTTTCCTTTCGTTTTTCGCTCCCACTTAGACATTTTCTAGAACTAGATATTTTAATATCTAACTTTCACAAGTAACTTTACTATGTCTCCCTTTGCAGATTCAATAAAACAACAACTACGAAAAATCAAAGATACAAATGACCAATTATCAAAACTATCAAACATGAATGCGCAGTAGAGCCCCCCGTAAAGAAAAAAAAATATGCATATTCAGGATTCTCTTAACCTAGCATTGCTAGCTCGCCCCAGCAGTAGCACCATGAAAAAAGTATTTTCTTGGTTAACAAAATGAGGGAATTTCCCGACTGTCAACGCTCGCTCGCACTACTAATGTACCTCGACAAAAAATGAAGTAACCAATGGACGCGTCAAAAAATTGAACATCTTTGTGTTTAGGATGTGTTGAAATCTTAATGATTAGCTTAAATTTGTATTATGGTCTTTAGTTGTCTCACTTTAATGGATTTAAAAGTACTTAAAAAAATTTAAAAATATTTTTTAAGTAAAATAAAATATATTTAATATAAATAAATAAATTAAGAATAAATGAAAATAAAACAAGTAAATACTTAGGTACAATGTTCAAAACTTATTTCTGAGCACGCGGCTTCTTGGCCGGGGCCCTCTTGGATCGGGGGCCCGTGTCATTTCGCCAGCCCTGCCGCCCTTAAATTACGTGACTGCCTTCAGGCCATCCCTAAAATTTCTTGCCACTTTCGAGCTCAATGCATTCAAAAATTATATAAATAACAGTAAATTACAGTGTCATAGTGCTTTTTCGAGATCTCTAGACTCAAGGATATAGTTATAATTCCTTTTGAGCTCTTCCAATTCGAAAGCCTGAATTTATTTTTTACATATATTTTTTTCATTTTTCAACTAAGATCTCTTTCGAACGCGTTATTCGATTTTAACCCGCTTTATAGTATTCGACGCAGATTTAAAAGCAAAATATAACAAACTTTAATCCACCAAAATGTCCCAAGTCATTTCGAAAATACCCTTTTATCCGAATTTATCGTTAACGATATCTCTGGAATGAATCAACCAATTTTAGTGTTCATATAGTTCACAATGTTCAACGATGTTTTCTAAAGAGAAAAGCAAGCTAGATTTTGAAATTGGTTTGTGGAGTTGTTAAAAATAATATTGTAGAAAAACATTTATTTCTAATATTTTTTCAACGATATCTCGAACAAATCAACCAATTTTTGTATTTTAGTATCGATCGCTATAGTAATCTAAAAGTTATTTAATAAAGACATTTTTTTGGAAACTTTAACCCGTAAGTTTAGTTGATAATTTTTGATTGTCAAAAACTGCGTTTCAATTGGTTAATTTGTGAGAGGTTTACCTACTCACATACATACACACGCACGCACGCACGCACACACATAGACATAACCCAAAAAATAATCAAAATGAATTTCTAGGACCCTAAAACAAGATCCGATGAAACCTGTTTCAAAAACCGAACTAAATTCAATTTTCATAACGGGGAATTAAAAAGAAAAAGTTTTGCGAATCGTACAAGTTTGTTTGTTTTTGTATATTAATAAATATCTTACTGCAAAATTTGTTACTAATGTAATATGTATTTTCAAATTTGTTACTGTACTCATTTATGAATCAACTATTATTAACAGTAATTTTTTTAGGGTTCCGTAGAAAACAAGGAATTTTTATATCAGTAGTTTCGCTATCTCAGTCCGTCCATACACCTGTCTGTCTGTCTGCGGATTAGCTCAGAGACTCATAATACTAAGAATGGTAATATTTACACCGATTCGATTTTGAGTAAATCCAAAAATTTAATTTGTAGCAAAAGATTTTTTTTTTAAATAACTTTTATACTACTGTATTGACCAATACCAACATTTTCCAAAAAGTCCTATGTAGAAAATTCCGTGATCTCTCGTTAGATCGATTATTTGGTCACTTTTGTACTTAAAAACTGCGTCGGATGCCACAAACCGAATCAAAATAGATTCATTTGTTCAAAAGATTTCAGTTCAAAAATTAAAAAAAAAGTATTTTATTGATTACTATCAGATTTTTATAGTACAAAAAAAGGTTTCAAAAATTGGAAGTTATTATTTTCGAACTTTGAGTTTTTATCAGATCTAGATGTAATAAGATCATAGGAATCTATTTTGAACATTTTCCAAAGCACGTCAATCGTCTTTCAGATTGTTCTTTAAATTGAAAATTCTAAAAATATTTTTGTGCAAGTCAAATAAGTCTCGTTTCTTTTGTGAGGTTGCAAATCTATGGAAAAATTCAAAATAAGAGCAGAAAGATACTTATTTTTTGAAATATTTGTAAACACTTCGAATAAGGCTATTGAAAAAACTAACAAAAAAAAAAGATTAGAAAAAACACATTATATTTGGAGAAGTAGGCTGTCAATTTTTAAAATTATTTAATAGTATGTTGTGCAACAATTGCGGTAAGTTGTAAATTGTCCACAAGAGCGAAGATGAGCGCACGAGCGTAGTAAGTGCGTTTAACCGCTCGAGTGGATAATCGACAACACCGCAGGAGTTGCATTTACTATTTCTTAATGACGAATGCGGAGATAATATAAAATTAGGATCCATGGCCAAGGCTCTGGTGGGGGTTTGCAAAAAGAAAACACGCGTGCGGCAAGTGTATATGCATGCGACAAGTCGTGCTTATCGCATACGAGCAAACGTAAAACTCACGTTGCAATTGTATAGTGAGAAATCAACTATTTAGAGACCTCAAAGTGATACTATTTATCCAGAATGAGTAATAAAAACAGTGTTTATGTTCATCGTCCAAGTGTATAGAACTTTAGAGCTTTTTATATATTAGCGTTTTATATAATTTTAAATAAATTGTATTGAATATATCATGAAATTTCCATAGAGCAAAGTTAAGTACTTTCTAAATTGTTATAATAATAATAAGTGTAGCGTAAAATTTAAAACATTGCTATATTTTATAACACATGAGTTTCGCAAAATTTTAGCTATTTAATTCGCATTAACAAAGTGAAAATTTACGTATTGTTTTATACGTTCTGTTCATTAGGAAATGATAGAAACAGCATTATTATTATCTAGCCGTACGTATTACCATAACAATTTAAGTTCAATACTTTTGCAGTCATTTGTTACTAATAATTTTAATAAAAATTTTACCTAAAGGTCGACAAAAAAGTCGATGTCGCAGAAAGAAAACAATCAGTCCTATAGTGGCTGCTATTGCCACGTAAAAAAGAATCCATACTAGGCGGTTCGTCCGCACTGGTGGTAAATCGGCGCCTGCGCAACCAACTCGCGCCCGGCATAACATGTGAAGCAGTGATACGATCATAAACACAATGAAGATCTTTTCATGAACAACTGAAAAAAACATGAGATAGGAATAATTAATAAGAAAAACTAGAAACTTTTATTACGTTTAAATGTTAATATGTTTTAATGTTATACTTTTCCTTGATAATAAATTACATAATCAAGGAAAAGTATAAGAGATCCTGGTAATTAGAAAAATTATTATGTCCAACTATGAGCACAAGACAAAGGTTTACTTCAATCTAACCCAAATAAAAAGACAAACAAGAAACTTAGTAATTTTCTTATTTTCAAAACATTGGTATTTTTTTCGCACATGTAAATGAGTTTAGAGTTTAAAAACTACTCAATGTGCCTGTGGTAAAATAAATTATATCATACTATTCAATTACAAAACTTGGCAGTGAATAAGAAAGAAAACCGCCCAGGTGCGAATGTGACTTCTACAGCAAGGGTTCCGTTTCGCTACACAAATTATTATTAAATCACTGCAAAAATTACATATTTTCTTTCATTCAGTTTGGGATACTTAGCGTGTGGTGGATTCAAAGTTGGTCTGATTTTAATGTTTTATTTTAGAATTTGCACTTTAATCCCAAGTTGGAAGCTTGTATGTATTACCGATTTTACGATAAAGTAAACATTAAAAACAGTCGAAAGATACAGATTTCTTGCGGGGACCACCTTAACTTTTATTATTATTATTGGTATTTACGATACCCACATGATAACACATGATACATTAAAATCGACAGGCTATCTATTACGATACAAGAGAAACGGGATTGATTTATTATCAGTCCTATTTATTTATATCGTTTTATGTATTGTTTTATACTTACAATAATTTTCCCTGTTAGAAACGTACGTTACACCGGTCAAAGCGAATATTTCCATTAAATTTAACCAATAACACGCTAAGCTCAGTTTCGTTGCTTCTTTTCTTGCCTGCAAAAAAAAAAAAGAATGAAGAAAATCGCAATCTATCAGCAATAGAAAATCCGAAAGATTCTTACTTTTTCATCCGCGATACGGGAAGCTCGTTCTTTGTGATAGTTGTAGTATAACGAACCAATTAACAGTCTTGGGCCTAAATGAAAAGCGATCGAAATCCGCCACAGATATCTCTGGGGACTTATACCCGTTATGGCGCTTATGGAAGGGACGACGTTGTACACCTGAAATGTTGTGAAAAACCAAATTTTTTTTCATGAAATTTTAAAATCTTGTATTGTCACTATCATGTATTAAAATGTACGGTTATATGAGCGATAGCATAAAAAAATAGGCGTCTTGCACTGGTGTGTAAATACATGTAAAGAAAAATGTTTGTGATTTACTAAAAAATTCGAAATATGAAATTGATGCTATGAGATAGGCGAATATGATAGAGGTTTAATAATTTAATTTTTTTAGCCACAGTTCTGCCAAACAAAGATCTCACATTTAAATTTTAATAAAACTCATACGATTTTTTTTTCAAAACGAATTCTTTTTTTAATCTTTGAAATAAAATATTCAGCAAGTAGAAAACGCTGATTACGTGAATAAATACATTTTACTTGGTTATGCTTTTATTAGTATCACCTATGAATGTGAAAATAAGATCAAATCACCATTGTAACTCACTTCTATCAATTAAATCGTTTGGTCGTGTCGATTCTATTCTATCTGTCGTAAAGTTGGAAGTGTATGTTATACTAATGATATATAATTAATATGAAATTAAGTGGATTTTCTAAAAAAATGGGAAAAAACTAGATAAGGCCTTATCTAGTTTTTTCCAATCAATAGAACCTAACGAGTTAGGTTATTAGTGCTCCCCTTTAAGTTTGAGCTCATTCCTTTCGATTTGAAGGGTCTTATCTATCACAAACGGTGTCGAGGATCTAATGATGGCTGGAAGGTAAATAATAAACATAGAAATTTAAAACTAAGCACGGACCATCTTATTCCAGTCTCGGTTGTAGGTAATGCATTTCAACAACTATAAGTAGAACTATCGAATCTGGGCTTATTTTAATTGTTTTATGGATTCTATTTTCTATATTGGGTAATGAAGGTACAATGGTTAGTTGTTATGAGTTCTATTCATTAATCTATGGTGACGAGGGTTTATGGATGGAGCCGTTGAGTTGGTAGCACTAGAACCTTTTTAAAGGTTGGTCTTGATGTTATTGAACATTAGTAACCCTATATTTACATGCAAACAAGTAATAATATATGAAAATCGGCTTATTTATATAAAGATGTCTACTTGAAAGAAAACAATATATTTAATTTATATTATCAAAATCCTTACGAAACTGTAATATTATATGCAACGCTCTCTTTATATTAGGTAACTATAACAATATATAAGAAATAATAGATAAAGACTTGGCCAAGCGCATGTCGGACCATGCTCATTATAAAGTCCGAAGCCATTATTACAAAGAAATGAAAAAATGATAAAATACGTTGTTACACTTTTTCCGTATTTCTCGCAAAGCATAGTTATAAGCAGTTTAGTCGCCGATAACTAGAAAAACAAGTATGTCAATTATTATTATTAAACTAGTGTAAACTAAAGTGCATCAGCAAAAGAGCATATCTTCATGGCATTTTCGGAGCAATTATTTTCGAAATTATTCATATATTAAGAAAAATTGCTTAGAAACCTAAAAGTGTTTTTAAAAGAACTGTAGAAATATGTGCCCCTCGTTGATGTTTGCTGAAAATAATTTTTTTCAGGTTTTGTTACACGTATAAATTGCCGCCCCTAGATATATTTTTTGCACGGAAAAACACTAGTTTCAACACTTATGATATTTTTAAAAGACATTTTGTTTTTTAAATTAATGAAAAAGATGTTTAACAAAATTATTTCGTGGACGTCCGTGTGTCTGTATGTATCCATACTCGCATGCTCACGGTAACTCACGAAAAACTTAACTGATCTAGTCCATTTTTTTTCCCAAACACTATTATTATCCTAAACTAAGTGCTTTTGAAGATCATGGTCTAATTCAAGGTAGTTTAATTGTAATTAGTATTATTGCATGCCTCATAAGTGGAGCGTTGAGGTAGTACTCTATTCTCGCCTCATAAAAATCGAGCTATTTTTGAACTTAAATATTTTCATGTTACTGATAATGTACTTATAGACTTATATATGCGCGAATGACAAGAAAAACATTTGTACTAACATATATATTTGTAAAAATTGAATGATCGCTATGAGGCGTGCACTTTGGATTTTCAAATTTTTTTGTTATTTAACTAAGTACCGGCTCATACAAGACACCTATACTATAAATTTCATCAATATACGTCTTGCATAAAACGCCTTTGAATAAAATGCCTGTGATATGCGGACGGACGGACATGACGAAACTATAAGGGTTCCGTTTATGCCATTTTGTCTCGGAACCCTAAAAAGAGGAAAACATAAATGTACGTGATTTTTATCTTTAGATTACTTATGGAGGATACATAAAGTATTGTTTTTATGAACGGGTTACGCTTCGACAATATAAGTTTTTATAATATTCTTCCTAAAGAAATAATGTAATTTAAATAATAATTATTTAAAACAATCTATTAAAGTCTAGTACATACATTAAACATAATTAATATGATATTATTTTGTTAATAAATATTTAAATGATTGTAATGTATGGCAATCTAGTGCCACACATTACAAAAAAGCCTTAATTAAGTAAAACTAAAAAAATAGACTTGAAAAAGCTTCTTGCCGATTCTTGTCAATTTTATATATTTCAATCGTTTATGTTTTAATTTTAATAAGAGCGCGCAACACCGTCTATTGAATAAAAATTCTCTTTTCTTTCTTTCTTTTCTATTGCAACTTCATAGCGAAAATAAATGTTAACATAGTGCATTTCTAATGTTTAACGGTAAGTGAAAACATTAAGATTAAAAATAAAATTAAATAACAATTGACATTCCAGAAATAACTGAAAAATCATGCGTTCATTAATAATGCCCTAAAAGTAAACAATAATTACAGCTTTAGAATACAATATACATTTAGGCATTGTTTATTTTTTCACTAAGATATTACTATGATTATATTACTTATATATTAGAGCAACGATAAGCTTATATATCGTATAATAATTTATATCGAAACATTGTGCTTAATTAATGATGTTTCGCCAAAAAAGTTATTATTTATTTTTAGCCTCTCTTAATGGGTCACTAATAAAAGCCTACGTTATTTTATTATCTCTATATTATTATGCATAGCTATTTAATATGCCCACAGTGAACGCTAAATGATATGTATATTAATATTACGATAAATTTACAAACATTAAAATATATCAGTATCTTTATACACGCTAAATAAACATGAATGTCGTGAAAATACTGACTTAATTAACGTGTTGCGTGCACATCGAATTTACTCACCCTACAGTGTGTCTCATGAATATCATCTGGTTGGAATATAGATGCTGACACGTAACAAAATATCAGTGTACCTAATGGAAGCCAAAGCGCTGCCAAACAGATATCCCTCAGGCCACACTTCCAAAGCACACTCTGAAAGAAAGGCATTTAAGTATGTGCATATGTTTTTTTAGTAATAGTTTTCCTTTAAGAGATAAAATTGCCTGTAAGATTGTAGATTCGGAGCCAGTGTAAGCATCTTTTGTCACGTTTGAATTTTTTTCTGCATTACTGTTATTTCCTTCAATTTTTGCTGAAACATTTTGGTCGATTATCATGTTTTTACCTCACACTACACACTGACGACAAACCTAACATTTATGCACATGTTCGAATCGAACTATACGATCAAAATCATAATTGAAGCAATTTACAAGAAATTATAAATCACTCGACAAGCGCAAATGCAAAAAAAGGTAATCGTTTTTTTAAATTCAGTATTAAAATTATTTTAATAGGTTAGGATTTGAATAGAATAATAAATTCTCTTAGAATTTATGCTCGACGAGGTATAGCGCGTAACTGGTGCTGTGGAGACAACGAGGTTATTTGGACTTGCGCAGTAGACTGTTTGACGACGCTTCCTAGGGCGGCCGATAAGTGGCGCCGCCGCTAGGGACTTATAAGAATTTTAAGCTTTAACAAACAATCATATCAAACAATACCAAAATATGTATAGATATTACTTAGTTAAGTAGCTGAGTTGCAATCGGAAACAGAAACAAAATGGCTGACTTCATTTTAAGTACACATACGATAAGGTTACTAAAAAATATACTCTATAAATTACTTTACTTATTACAACATACGAAAAACTGTTTGAGTTTGATTATGAAGAACCTCAACAAACAAACGGGCGCTGTTAAATTCACGATCTCAAATAAATGGATTGGTTATCAATTAATATCAAAAAAATAGAACCTTTTGTAATATACTTATTTTAATGAATAAAAAAATTGTACTACTAATAACAGAAAACGAAGTAAGGAGACTCAGGTGTTATTACTTTGTGGACAAGTGATGACTATAATGATTACAAAGTTAAAAAAACAAGAATGGTCTTTATTGAAAGAAACTGTCAAATTAAATCAAACCTGTGTATCAAAGGGTCTTAATAAGAAAAAACAAACTGAGCTGGGTTGTTAATAGTTCCCTAATCCTATAGTTGAATTGGGTTAGAAAAATAACATTAATTTTTATATTCATTTGTTATAAAACTGCAAATGTTTGAATTCTTGCTTATTTTCTGTGTAATACAAATCGGGTCTTCTATTATCACGATTTATTTCGTACAATTTCACACATAAGGTGCACTAAGTCACAAATTCATGTTACATCATATTTTTAAAAAGAATATTCGAGACTGTGGAATTTTACAATCTCTTGATGCACATTATAACAGATAGCATATAACAGAATAAAAACGTTTAGCGATACCGCGCCGTAGTGAGAAGGCTGGGTAGCCAATCGTGTACGCGCGGCCGACCAATAATCCAATTCGTAAAGTCGCGATCAGACGTGAACTTACACTAACAGGTATTTTGCTCATTCGCTATTTTTTAATGTTTACGATACAGACATTTTTTGTAGTGATTGTGTAGTATTAGTGTTAGGTTATAGTTATAAGTTTTACGTTTACAATATGACGGTTTTGAAAGTAAAATTGTGTGTGATTAATATTATAGTGCTTAATGATCATGTCTTTCACTGGTATCGAATACGCAAACATGGTTTTCTGTTGGGGAGTTTGCAGAGGTAACATTACTGCGGCTGTAAGAGTTTATAGTGAAATTACCCTGATAGTCAACAAACAGCTTGCGAGTCTGCAACTTTTCTTCGTTAATGATGCATTAAAATTGATACTGTTATTATCCTAAGTTATCTACTGTACATAAGGATGTAGTAAAAAATTGTCAGATAATGCATTTCCATTAAATAGGACCAGCAATTTTCGATTAATAAGCGAACAGATAGCTAGACGTATAGTTTTTTTATAAAACATTTGCATTAATATTGTTGAAGATTAAATGAACATCATGAAATACCATTTTATTTGGCTTGTATTGATTTTGCGAAATTTTTGATTTTATTTTCTATAATAGCATATAAAAAGCTTACCACGAGTATACGGCTTCTTCAAAGACAATTGTACTAATAAAATATATTTATAGCAAAATATAAATCGTATAAAATGGAGAAGTTAAGCTTGATCTGTGAAAGCATTGGACAGGATGATCTTTCATATGTGGCAATCTTAATAACTGTACTAGAAAACATTATGAAACCCAAAATCCTAGATTAAACCATCGTTCCGAGGACGACATTGTATTTTTTTTTAGAAACTGCGTTGCAACTGGATAAAAATGAATGAATTTCAGACTGAAAATAATATAAAAGGCGTGGAATAAATAAATATCACATAAACAAAAAAACATGACCCACTCCCAAATTAGTAGAGGACGATTAAAATCAATAATCGTCCTCATTTGGGATTTCATATGTATATTGAAATATGTCCAAGAACATATATATTTGCATATACTCACATCAATTAAAAAAGTCAAACATCACGTTGATATTAATGACGTAGGCACATAAAAATTGCATGGAACTTTTAGAATATAAAGAAACAATGAAGTTTAACCCTTCAGGAAAGAAGTTATGGATATATGCTCACTGCCTCATCTATGCTTATTAAATTTGGAGTGCAGTATATTTTTGCCAGAAAAAGATAAGAAGATATGTATAGACACAAAAATTGTAACAAATGTTATAAATATCTTAATACATTAGTGGAAATGGGTGTGACACATTGCACGGATGAACAATGAAAAGTGGATTAAAAAACAACCATTTCATTAGAAACACCTACAGACAGCCGAGAACACTATGAACATTGAACCTAGCTTATTAAATATCGTATTTGTATGATTAGTATCAGTCGGTAAGTATTTCATTAACTACTTTTAAAATAATTGTAATAATTTTCATTAAATATAATTTAAAGCAACACAAGTTTTTACCTATTTTCAAGAGTAGACACCACAGTCCTCTTTTATAGCTACGTTCCACTCTACCGGCTACATTACTTGTAAATGCATTTAACCGTTTTTTTTTTAAATCATATCGTTTCTTTCGCATCACTATCTTTATATTTATCGCTAAAAATTACCCTAACTATCATGTTATGTAAGGATTGCATTCCTTCCCTTTGATTAAAGTTTTTTCGTTTTGTTTTAAACACCGAATTTTTATTACTGTATATATGTTTGAAAACTAGAACTATACTTGTCAATAGTTCTGTCCATGACGTAAAATATTTTAGTTTCCACAAAAATTTATTTCTCCAAACATATTATAGATGTTTTAAGCACATCAATAAATTTATTTTTTGTGCGATATGGACTCACAGATGAGAAAAAAAAAATAAACTTCGTATATATCACAGATTTCATATTTAAATATTAATTTAAAGAATTTTTTGAAATCAAGTTTTGTTTCATTTTTTTTTTCTTCATCATTACATAACAGTTTCTAAATGTTAATTTTATACATTTCTTTTTTTTGTTCCTTTTTTTTTTGGGAATGCGGAGCTACTAACAAGGACCTTTATTTTAATTGGCTAAGCAAATGTCAATATGCGTCGAACAATCATAAATCGCTATTTTCTAACGATTCCATTTTTTCAATGTTTTTGTGAAATTGTATAAATGTATTATGTAAATAGTATATTATAACTTTAGAACAAGTTTCGGGAAAAAATTTATAAAAGTGGCTTTGAATAGATAAAATTAATATTCGAATAGTTTTTTGAGTATTCCTTTGTGTTAGATTTCGTGGAATCAGTCCTTTAAAATATATTAAAGTTTCATAAGTAACTTATTCCAAATAATATTTTAATCTTTGTCCTCTCACCCATTGACTTTTCAATTATGCATTTTCAAAATATCACTGTCGTAGTTTTATAAATTTTTTGCAAATGTTATTTGAGCAAAATTTGTAAACAAATTTTGAGATTCCTACATTTTCAGTTATCAATCGTACAATTTGAATACTGGTCCATTTACATACCTATGTGTGTTCTATTACCTTAGAATATTTTAAATCGATTTTTCAAATTTATAAATAGTAATTTTTATTCACTTAACGTTAGTGCAATTGCAAATTTTGTTTCGATTAGTTCATTGATACTTTGAATGTGAAAGTTTAATTCCCACATAATATATCCTTCATAGTACAGTCCATCGTAATAAGTAGATTATGAAAGTTCACGTTATAAATCCGGCACACATCTCGTACAAATAGAAGCGAAATTTGAAATATAACAGAAAAATGTTAAAACAGAAATGTTCGTGAAATATTGAAATATTTTTTTTGTACGAATATATAAATTAAATTTGTAGGTAAAATGGGCGACGGTACGTCCGTCGTCCGTAGAAATATTTCGTTCCGAAACTTAATGCGAAATATTGTTTTAATAACCAAGTGTTAATTGCAAATGAAATAAAACAGTTATTCATATATTTCATCCAGATAAAATAGTTATATGTATAACGAGAATAATCATAATTAATACATGATGAAAAACAATAAAAGTCAAATGATGATATGTCATTGACGCCATTTTTTATTTTGCTTCTAATTTGTGTATCTATCTGTTCAATGCTTATGTGCAAAAAAAAAAACTAAGTCAAAGTACGTCAAAATGATGAGTCGAAATCATTTTCTTTAATAAACTACAAATCTAAAATACATATACCGGGTCTCCATACATTCATGAAACGTCTGCTTTTTTACGATTTCATGAAAAAGCCTACGTATTGATCATTTTGATGAAATGGCTTTGAAGCCAATTAGTTATAAGTAAAATAAATTATTATAAATATATTAAGTAGTATTTATTTCTATCGTATTAATGTAACCGTCATTGCGGAACGTCTATTTGACTAAGATAGGATATTAAGAATATATGTTGTCAAAATTCAAAAAACACTCTTTAATACGTTACATAAAATATTTCCTGATTTCAAAATTTTGAATGAATAAATGATAAACGTACATATGGACTTTGTTCGATTAGTGTCACTCGGTCTATATGATAAATGATATCAAATTACGTCTGTGAACCTGTTGGGCATCATTTGTTACAATAATGCATAAAGGTACGTATTGGCATACCAACGATATTATTATAATACGCTTTTGCATAGCTACTGTTCATCTAATGTATATATAAAACTATTAATGTTTTATTACAATACATAGAATTCATGTATCCTATACAAAATATCGATGTTTTTGATCGACCTTTATTATAATAGGTTGTCGACAGTTGACATTTGTGGTTGACATAGTCCTTCAAGTTAGCATTTTGACAGTACAAGATATAGTGAATAGAGTCATCAGTTTCAAATTTGTTCTGTGCGTTGAAATGAAATATAATTTTTCTTCACTTAGATATTATCTAATAATTGACTTTAATAAATGTATATTTTTTTAAATTAAATTATTTGAATATAAGCTAAAGTTTTCCGTAGCAAGACTGACTAATAATGTGTTATTTGAATTAATTTTAAGCAGTGTTATGAAAAATGAAACTACTAACATTATTTAGTTTTTGTTTTATATTGTATTTCAAAGTAGAGTGCTCAACGCATTGGATGGTAACTGAAAATGGTCTTATTCAACCTAGGGTATGAAAACTATTTTCTATTTAATAAGCAACTCTTAAGTTCATGTGATGTTATAATTGCTTTTACATTTAAATTATTCAAAAAACCTGTTTTACAGATTGATTCTCCTTTTGAAATGGTTCGGCCATATGATCTTTTGGCATTTTTAAATCAAGATACGAGATGGGATAATATAATACATTTGTATCATGACTTAAATCATCGAAAAACTGCATTAAGACGATTATGGAATGAACTAGGAATTGCCACAGATATTAATACTCAATTGTCTTATGATAATAATTGTTTGAAAGCAGGTCCCTTAAACCTATTTGACTGGTATGATTCTACTTCGGAAGATGGCAGTTCAAGGAATATAGCAAAAGAAGAGTTTTTGTTTAGTGACTCATATTTTGATCAGGACAGAGATATTCCTGATTGTAAGAAAATTTCATCCCTTACATTTAGTATGTGTGCTTTTGAGCATTTAGAGGTACAGTTGTTTGAAACAATTGATGTTATAGTTATTCGAATGTGTCTCTAGATAGTTAAAAATAAATACATAAATTTTAGGCTATGATGAACCGGCAAAACTTATCTTCTGATCCTGAGTTATCTTTACCTGAGCAAATAGCACCTATTATGACAGTAGATCAATTTGGTCATTGGGTGGCTAACATCTTGAAGAGAAATAGTTCTTCTTGGCTTCATTACAATATGGCTTCTTTGTATTGGAGAGTCCGGGGAAATGCACCTAAAGCAATGGAGTGCAGCCGTCGAGCCGTGCATTATGCACCAAGGTTATTGTTATATACCTTTGATATAAAATTTTAATTATTGAATTTAATAAGAAAACATTTTAAAAACTATCTTTTATATATTTCACCCAAGGATATGTCGACTACACATACCTTTCTATATTTTATAATTTGTAAATCATATAATAATTGAAATCATTGTAATATTTGTTAAAAAATGATGTACAAATAATGAGTCTAGATGATAATTATTGATGAAATATGAATGTTGTGTATATGCAAAATATTTTTGAGATGTCCCTAGAATTTGATAGAATAGGTAATGAAAGTTTTACATATTTAATTGAAGCTATGGTTACAGGGAATACAAAGATATTGCTCTTTTAAGTATGGGCACAATATTCCATAGATCCAAAAAAACTTCAGATGCTATAATAGTATTGGGTGCTGCAGTTGATCATGGTCCAAATATCTCAGCCAATCATTTCGCATTGGCTAATGCATATGCGGTTATAGGTGATTTTAATAACTCCATTAAGCATTATGATCATTGTATGAAGCTCAAGCCTCGCATAGAAATGCTGGAGAAGCACAAATATGGAGTTTTATGCCATAAGACTTTGATGAAGAAAATGTTTGCTATCAAGGAGTAAGTATGTTAATTTAAATTAAATGGTTTCCAAAATTTATTAATTTTTCATTCACTTTTCAAAATGGCAATGATTTTAAGGGTCCTGAATCAGAATTTGTTTTTTTTATCTGAATATTATTAGTGCTATAAAATTTGGTACTACAGCATTATATTGTAGACAGCCCTGTAATAACGATTCATTTATTTTTGTATTAAAACAAAATAATGTAATTAAAAACTTTCCATTATAGAAAGTAATAAATGCAAAATATGCACCTGACAGAAAAAGTTAGGTACTTAAGATCCTTTTGTATAAATATTGGGAATTGTTGCTTTTTGAAAAAGAATTTTGTTTTTAATTTTATTTATGGAACATAAAATTGAGGATCAATAATTTGTATTTTTAGTAGAAAATTATGCGGTGATGTACATAGGACACATGCCCATGCAATTTCATCAAAATCATAAGAAATGATGTTATAAAGCTGTAACACATGGTTGGATGGATGAGAGATATAGCAAAATTATAAGGGTTTCATTTTTTTGTCTTTGTCTTGTAGGGTATCTTTACATATATCTAGAATCTAAATAGATGTTTCACTTTAGTCAAATGGATAGTTCTAGAGAATAAGAAAAATCAGAATAAAATGCATTTTAGATAAATAAAAATTCTTTGTTTAATTTAAAATTGTTTGTTTTAAATATATTTAAAATTATTGTACATAAATGGTGTAGTAGTTTTATTTTGGGATAATAATCAAGGAAAAAAAATAGGTAATTAATTGCAACTGAGAGTTTTTACAGTGGGTTTTTGTCGTCTTGTATTACACCGTTCCCACATAAATAACAAGTGATATTTACTTTGTGAGAGCTTTATCTTGTGATAATTCTAAATTAGTCATTAATAAATAATATATATTCTAATAAAAAAAAAATTGTCATTAAACATTGTTTTGAATACCAGTAACAATAGTATAAACACCAGTCAATTCAATTGAACAAAAAAAAAACTATGAAGGGTGTATCGAATTCACAAAATAAGTAGCCCAAAACGATCCACAAACAATTCCCCATCGAATGTTCAAATTTTCATACCAATACATTCAGTAGTTCTTATCTGACACTTGGCCAAACAAAAAAATTGTGAGGTACTGTAATGAAATTACCTAACAATGCACTATATAAAGTTGTACAATATTCATTACAAGTGAAAATTATGGTCAAATCTTCGAAAAGTAGTTGTGAGTAAAGAACTATCATATGTACCTGCTTTTGTTATTTAGTTAACATTTAATTTTAAACTATCTTCCATAGTTATATCTATAATTTAATTTATTTAGGTACAACTGTTATAAAACCGACTATAAAACAGGATAATGCTTAACCTCTAAATGAGAATAATATTTGATTCTAAATTTGACAATATTATTAATAACAACCATTTTAAGAATTTTCACTGAATAAGGCAGTTTACGATAATATATGTCAAATTCTACTTCAAGTATCCTTTTTTTTGCACATTGTTTCATATTCTTTTAAACACCATTAGTCTCAATAATAAAATAGTGAATTTGGTGTCATATAGGAAATATGGGATTTTTTTATTTGTATGGTTAATTTTGACTTAATATTGTATGTAATTATAATGAAATAAGAAGTAAAAATATGAATGCTAAGAAGGCTCTCTTAGTTTACATGTAATATTAAATCAGTTACTGATGGGTCTGGTTCTTTTAACCTGAATTGTAAGCTTTACTTATCAATACCCTATGTGAGTTCAGTTTCAAGTCTTAACTAAAACATTTAGATATATATACAACAAGTTCTTTATGGTATCTTAAACAATGTCTGATCTAAAATGCATTTGATCAGTTTCTTTATTGTAATTTAGTACAGAATAATCTTTGTGTATATTTGTTATCTATGCTTATTACAATTTCTATTGGTATTATTTTTTTTATTCTATTTTAGATCTCTTACTCAACTTCGAATTCAGTTACTTGAATACAGTCAAAAAGGAAGCACATTGGCTAAAATCTCAGGCTTCATTTCTGAAAACAATGAAACATACTGAAAAATTTGGTAAACTCTTTATTGATATTTGTTATACAGTCTTTTGTAATAGTCATGGATTGTAGTTTTCTTATTACATTAAGTGTTTTCAATTTTGCAGACTTTACAAATGTGGAAAACAATTGTAAGAAAATGAGTGAGTTAACAGGTCTCAATATTAAAGAGTTAAAGAAAGAAGGGGACAAGAATTCATTAATTCAATATTTTCTCGAAAGTTCCATGTATAATGAAAACTGGCTAAATGAGAAAGGTGTTAATGCAGTTGAATCAGCTTATAATCTCCAGAGACTGGTACAGCATATAGAAAAACATGCTAATCTTATATCTGATTATGTTACAAAAACTGATCAACTTAGAACTTCTGATGGCAAATTTAATAAAGAAATTACTTCCATTACTGATTTCGCAAACTTGATAAGTATGTACATATATATTTGAATTTGCTGTATTAAGTTATAATTTTAACATTACTTTGTGTACATAATTGTTTAAAATCAAATATTGTAATTTACAGATGCAAATGATATTCTTCATGGTAATACTAAAGAAAGGGAACAAACTACCACAACTGAAAAGAATAAATTGAAAAATGACATAGAAGAAAGTTACTTTGAATATGAAGATGGATTTGTTCTGTAAGTTTTGATATGTACTAATTATCTATTATTTACAAGTGAAGTCCCTTAGATAGAATTTCTTTAATTTAATGATGCTATCTATTTTTGCAGTTATCCACCTACATTAAAAGTCAGTAGAAATGTCGAAGATTTTGATAAGGATCCCAAATGGCCTACCAAAGATTATTGTACTCATAAATCAAAGACTTTCCCTTCTAGTCTAGATACAATATATCCAGTTTTTATTCCATATGAAAATAAGGGAATACTGTAGGTATAAGTTTCTTATATTGAAATGTGTAATACCTTGTAAATTAAGCAACTAAGAAATTGTGGCAGCAATTAATATTCTTTAATTTCTTTTATAACGTCATTGAGAATTTATCATGACTTAATAGTGTTTGATTTAATTATTTTCAATTAGAATTAACGTAAAAAAATAATACAATAGCTTTATAAGAAAGAATAATAATAATGATTTGTGCCTATAATAATAATTGAGATAGACGTGGTAACATCATATTTTGATACTGCTATATGAGGTATAAGGGCATGTGCTTGTACACAGTAAAAAATTGTTATTCAATATCTCGAGATCTGTCTTCAACATTTCACTTAATATTGCAAAAAAATATCACTATCAAAATGCGAGGCTGAGATGAAAATAAAAGGAAACACTACAACAAATCAAATGTATTCAAATAATTCAATACGAAAATAAACTGAAAATAACCTATGGAACCATTGGAATCACATTTCACTTGTTAATTGGCTGGTCAAGAAAAGGAAAAAACTTTTGCAGCTCGAATTTCTTTATGTATATCCATATATGACTAGTCTAAAATATTTTTTAAATATAAAGAAGGGCATAAATATGTCATTCTTTATTAAAAAAAAGTTTTATATATGTCACATTCAACTTTAAGATAAAAATATTATTTTCTAATAAATAAAATTCACAGATAATATAACTACCTTGCCCACGCATTTCGAAATGAACAAGTAGTCTTATTCTGTTATGTATTTGACATAACATAATTTCATTACAATATTTAAATGTTTGAAAATATTAATTAAATTAAAGTGCATTTTTACCTATTTATATGTTAGTATACCAAATGGAATTTATAGTTAGAAATCATAAAAAATATTTTATACCTTTTGTCAGTGCTTCTATTACCTAATTTAAAAATTTTGAAATGGTATTATTGACTGACTAGTATTGTACTATTGTTTGTTTTTTTTTAACATACTTATATGGGCAATGATGGCATATCTTTCTTGTGAAATTTAATAAAATTATGACGTTAGTGAAAATTAATAATATTGTAATAATAAATGACTATATTCTATTTTAGTGTATTAATACTGTAATATAGTAATTTGAATTAGGATTAGTCGGTCATCCCTTGAAAAGTCAAATATTAATATAGTGCAGAAAAAATAGTGCTTCATTTCATTGTTGTAGAAGTCAATAAGGAAAACAATCTCAATATTTTTTGGGTCCAATGTGTTACAGGAAAATAGAATGAAGTTTGAGGTATTAATAGATTTCAAAATAAATTAATTGATAAATCTTTTACTTCTTTTTAAGTCGTCCGTTCAAAAGTTATTAACGGTTCAACCTGATTCTCCTATTTTGTATGGAACGTTAATGGAACATTGAAGATGCGTCTATCTCAAATATTATATTGATAATTTAATGGATTTGTGGACTTGATGCAAATTAATACTTTATTCAAATTATTTTAATATTGCTTTTTTCAGTTTAAAGTATTTATTAACAGATAAGATAGGCTTATCAGCGCATAGTGAACATGAGCTTCCATGGCATCCTCCAATCTGCCCTCAGGACAAAGATCTGCCATCTGGACTAGGACAGAAAAAAATAAAGTAATTCCTTTTAATGATAAATTATATTTAATTGAAGCTTATGTTGGAAATAACTAAATTTTTAATTTTTGCAGTGAATAATTATGTACTTAATAAATATGAATATTTTCAAGTATATATTTGTATAAAAATTTTAATGAATAATAAAATTATTGATGGTGCATACCTAGAAAAAGTGAAAGAGAGAGAGAGAGAGTAACTGAAGCAAGCTTTAATTACTTAATTGAATTGTATCTATATTTATATACTTTAAATTTTTTCAATTACTCTATAGTAGTTTGTAGAAACAATTGTTACTCTCGGTAAGTAAAAACAGATACTATCTCAGTAGTGTCTGTTTTTACCTAACCTAAATATATATCTTCCTATCAAGTTAATCATCTGCATAGCTACATATTTATTTTATTCAATTTACCTATTTGGCTTATGGTAAATAGATTTCTAAAACCGGTACGATCTATTTCTTCATGAGGTGTTCGTATAATACGACACTTGCTTCATGCGACGATGTGGCAAGGCAGCCGCGCGACTCGTCGAGTTAAATTGGTTTTTTCCTTGTTCAAAGAACATTCAATTTTATAGTGTCGTCATTTTCATTTTCTTCATTAATTTATTTCCACATTCAATATACATATCCTATGTCTGATTCTCTATTACTACACGTGAAATTTTCGGCTCACCTGTATACCGCGCTTTTGCATCGAGCAGCTCGTGTGCGATTTTAGACTAAGAGTTACATTACTGTAAAGGGTTTTTTTTCTTGGAGCTTTTTGCGATTCGTTTAAATGTTTCTATAGTATTAAAGTATGTGATTAGATATTGATGTGAATGGCAAGAAGAGTGTATGTTGCAACCATTATCTGCTGGTTTAAAAGTCTAGCGTATTTATTATATTTATATAATAAATATTTATTATATAAATATTTATTATATAAATATTAGATATGTATAGGTGTCCTGTGAGTTTCTTTAAGTCTTATATTTTATTGTATTGAGCATTAGGAGCTATATGCAAGTTTATCCTATTAATCTATGTATACAGAGGCTAGTTTATCAATATTTTATTTTATGGATCAATATTGATGCAGAAACTATAATCGTACGATAAATGGTTCTTGAAAAATTGGCTTTAATATTCTGTGCACACGGTGTGTTTTTGTGCGCAGACGTTTGTGAAAAGGTGGTCGTCGAATAACGCATTTTTCAGTCC
Organism: Eumeta japonica; assembly: GCA_005406025.1. Taxonomy (NCBI): domain Eukaryota; kingdom Metazoa; phylum Arthropoda; class Insecta; order Lepidoptera; family Psychidae; genus Eumeta; species Eumeta japonica. The sequence continues at coordinate 149,460 of BGZK01000440.1, read as the reverse complement.
GACAAGATGTTATATTTCTATTGATACAGATATGCACAAGCATTGCGTTGGCACACAGGGAACTTGTTTTCTTTTTAAAAGCAAAAATAAAGCCGGTATGGCAATGTCATTTCGACCGATGCTATCGTGCTATTATTGCGGACATGAATATGCGGTAGCAAATGCACGACCGCTGCGCATTAGTATCCATTTATATGTGCGTTTATTTATGGGTGTGCAAAGTAGCGATAATCCTATATTTTATGTATGAATAGCTTTTGACCGCGGCTCCGTCCGCGTGAATATTAATTTCTTACTTTCTATATCGAGTAAACTTGCTAAAGTTGATACCGATTCGATCCCGTTTTGGATTTAAGTTCCGGTTCCACAGTTCTGATTCGTTCATGTTCTCTATTTCAATCTTGCATCCTTGTCTTTTCTAATCGTGCTATCGCTCTTGATAGGCCTTTTTAAGATGTAAAATTTCTTGGTATATTATTTTGATGTACCGTCGTAAGGTTTGCCAGGGCCTAACAATGTGAGCGCCCGAAAAAATAATTATGTACGATTTATTAACAAAACATCGACTTTACGATTTATAAATAAAATATACATATATCATACATATCAATCTTTCTGAAGGATTTCTATAAATGACGATGAAAACCATATTAAAACCCACTGTGCAAAGTTTAGAAGAACAAAGCACGCAGACATCTAGACACGCGGATGGCTATTTTGTCTCATACTATTTAGTGATTGTATTTAAAGTGCCTGGTAACAGTCTGACACCATAATAAAAACGATTCAATCTAATTGTAGTCAATTCGTGTTTGTGTAACTTAATGTCGTGCCAGGCATCTGGATGGGGAGAGGAATCATCATTGGTAAATCCATCCAAAATTATATGATTATGAATTTTCTTTTCTACAGATTACTAGGACATACGAAATATAGTTTTATAATGATAAATGCGACGAATCAGCGCAAAAAGCGTCCTAAGTTATAATAATAAAAAAAAAAATGTGAAACTAGCTTATATTCAAAAGTTCAATTGTATTAAAACAAAGTTAATGATTTTAGGCGAGTATTGTGCTGATGAATGTTATTTATATAGATGTATATAATAAAATAGATCAATTGAAATCCTGTTTAAAAATATTTACGTCAGTGATGATCGTAGAAAAAAATAAATACATATATACATAATCGTTCCTAATCTTCTATTTCATCAAACAATTGCATAACCTTATAGCGCGTAAGATATTTATTTAGTTTTCTTTTTCTCTGATTTCTATTTGTTCTACAAGCTATCGAAACAACTTTCACATAAAATTATTGTTTTTTGCTTTAGTACAACTGAGTTTTTGATTAACATCTAGTTCTTTAAAAAGCTTTTCTTTGTTAAATATTTTTATTCTTAATCTATGCATTTGTAGCAATGCATCATTATTGTTTGTTTATAATATCATGCATTTTGTTTCATCGTCCTTAGAAAGTTTCTCTTTACGTTTGTTTTTCACTTTTTCTAGTCTTATTTTTTTTCTGTAGAGGTTTCTTTTTCCATGTTGTACTCACGAATATTAGATAATTAAACAGTTAACCCTATGTGATCCGAACAGAAGGGCAAGAGCTTCATTGCAACAGGGTGCGCTCTTGTGCTCTGAGGTCATTCGTTCGCAATAATATGTTTTTTGACAACTCTATTGAAATTTAGCACATTAGCATGGTCTCACCTTCACTTGGACGCATTACATTCCACCGCTTATTTTAAGTTGAACCTTATTCGCGTTTAACGGAAATTGCAGTTCGGGTTTGATTTTGAAGTTTTCCTTCTCCTAGACAGGTGGCAAACCAGTGTTAACAACGCCGATTTCACCGATCTCTGCAATCATAGACGAGCCCAAACTCTATAGGGTTGCAACGTTTTATAACAGAGTTAATTTGACTATCTTTCAACTCCCATCTTCAGACCCTGGAAAGTCTAGATTATTTGCTAAGCCAATTCAAACGTGCCCAATCACGATAGGTCTATCTAATTTAGTTCAAAAGTTTCTATGTTTACCTTCCATCTCCATATTCAGAACTTAGATACCATATAAGACCAGTGTTTGCCAAGACAAAACAAATGATTCCAACCTCGAAAGAGTGCATGGTTTTATTACATATCGTAGTTTTTTTGGCCTCTGCCGACTCCATCTTCAGACCCTGGATATCATGGAACACCAATGTACTTGCCAAGACAAATTGAACGTGCGATATGTCTATCTTATTTAGTTCAGAAGTTCCTGTGAATATCTACTGTCTTCCATCTTCAGATCCTGGATATCATATAGTACCAGTGTTTGCCCAGGCAAAATAAATAAGCCCAAACTTGATGGGTTTATCTTGTTTAATTTAGGAATTTCTATGGCCACTTTCCGACTTTATCATTAGACCAACTCCATGGTACCATATTATTGCATTATCACCGAAGATACGCAAGTGTATCAAAAAGTCCAATCCAACGTCACGTAGCTTCCAAGATTTGACCCATACATATTAACATGACAAGTTAAATAAAAGCTTGTAAAAAGTTATAAACAAGCAAACAGTTATGGTAAAATATTAACTATTTTGGTTGTAGCTCTAGTATAATTATAACGTTCAAAAAATCTCAATATGTAGTACTAATTAAAAATATAGTCGGAGACTATAGGTTAGGAGGACAAATTGATGAAGTTAACTGTTAGCTTGCTTTTAAATTTTTACTTCGTTTTATTATACAGTCGGGTTTTTATTTCAGATTTTAGAGCAAGGTCTCTTTTTCGGAAGTATGTACACTTATTCGTAATGCTATTTCGACGTAGTTTTTATTTTTTCCTTCGTTTCAGTAGGTCCTCTGAACTCATTTCAGACATCATGGTTGAAAAAACTCAGATGTTTGTTGAAAATTGTTGCCTTTTAGCCTATTGCAACCTAGCATTTAATTTTGGTTTTTGACAAATAGAATCCGTGCTTTGATATGTCGAATATTCTAATTGGTTTTCACAGTCAATCCGTTGCCTGAGATGAAGTTGGAATTTAAGTTATCGTCATTTGTGTCGCTCAATATTATTTTAACACGTCTACGATATCACGTTACAACCCGTGCGACTTAAGTACGGCGCCGATGACGTAGTTGTCATACAGTTTCTCAGTACTGAGCACAAGAGGCAGACTGCGCTTCGTGCAGGTAGCGGGAAAGGGTCGCATTCCAGCGAGGTGCTTAGTTATGTCTTATATGTCGAGGTCTGCTTTTTGTGTTTAGTTATAACTCGTTAGGTATGTTTAGTTATGACTTAATTAACTATTTAATGTTTTCAATTCACTATGTCGAAGTTTAATTGCCCTTCATATTATTTTGTAGACCGGTTTCATTTGTTATTGTGCTCTGGTACTGTTTATAATTTATAAGTTTAGCGTCATATAATATCCTTTGAGGGTTCAAATATTTATTAAAAAAAGATCATTGTGAAATATATGATTCATTGTAAATGAAATTCCCATTGTGAATTGTTTTCAAACTACATTCTTTGTTTTTTATCTTATTGTCATAAAAGACATATTGCTATATTTTATGATAGTAAAGCAAAAAGTAAAAGAATGTTTTTTTTTTGCATTTGTTTCTGTACACAAATGTAAAAAAGAAAGTTTTGCATAAAAAATATTTACTGAACTTTTCTATATTTTTTATGCAAGCTTACATTCATTTTTTTTTACCTAAAAATAATTTCTATTTTAGATCACAATTGCCCAATGAAGGTCTTACAGCGCATCTCAAACTAAAATTTTTAGAATATGTCGGAGACGGGGATATTGAAACCGCTCGTAATATGCAAGATGCTGAAATCGGACAACGAATACAAACTGCTATAAATATGGTAGGTGTTTAATGGATTTTATTCGTGTGATTGTTCTTAGAAGGAATGCCGTGAATGCTTCACTGTACAGTTCACGTTTTAATAAATGTGTTTATTTTCTCCATTGCTAATGAAAATGTAATTTTTGCTCTCCTTACATTGAGAATGACGTCGTAAATTCAAATTATAATAAACGTTTTCAGAACTACTAGTATTGGACATTTTTTTTTTGTAAGAATATCATATAAACAACCAGTCTATAATATGTTAATATAGAATTTTTATGCCTTATTTTTAGTTCTTAATGTCAAAGTCGAATCTAAAAAACAAATACATATGATATTTGTAGAGGACCTAGCCGGTTAAGCCTATGAAAACTGCACTCGCGTCTGATGAAGGGTTCTTACCTTGTTTTTATGGTTTTTAATCTAAAATAGCTGTACACTTAATCTCACACCCCTAGCCTCTATAATAGGGGATAATGGGGGTGACAACCCTTAACGATTTTTTTTTTCTCAGCACCTATTCAAGATATCTTTATGAAATTGAAACCATATATGACTATCGATAAACTAATTATAATGCTTTTTTTTTAATTTTTACAATATTAGAAACTGTAAAAACGAGAAGTATATTTTTGGGGTGGTTTTTATATCAATCTCTAAAGTGACATCTAACAAAAAAATATATCTTATTTATTAATTAGTTATCTATTACATGTTAAAGTTACAAAAGGGTCAAATTGGTGGAACATAGCTTAAAAAATTAAAAATCTATTAAAGTATCTAGTTATATGAAATAATGTATTATAATTAATTCAAGGCGAGCATCTAAAGCACAATAGTAAAATTTTGTTTAGATTCACATACAGTACCGTAAATATGTGTTGTTTTAACTCTTTTTACCCAAAACTCTACATATTCTTCTTGACGTAAACTATTGCGACAAAACACTTGAAAGTCCGGGGGCCTTATTACGTAAAAGTATAAATCGATTGCGATTCTAGAATCGATTTGCAAGTCGAAATTGTTAGGTTGTCGAAATTATTTGGTGCCTACCTTCTGGCTCCATCATCAAATCAGTTTAATTGTACCATATTAGGTATTGTAATTTAATATGTTCTGCATAAATTTGTTATTTTGTAAACAAAAACTATTTCTCATATATATCTAATTATGAAGTATTTTAAATTGTGACATTTTGGAACAAAAAAATTAGTAAAATACCCAAAATGCAAGGAGTGTTCTTGTTCCGAAATTATATTTAATATGAAAATGTAGAGTTTGATAAGCGTGTTGAAATTTATTTGAGTGAAATGTAGGTACCTACTCGTGATCGCCTCGCGGCGTAGTAGGATCCACTGGGTTATATGCATTTTTATTCTACTTTAATTGTATTTTGCCTTAGTTTCTACAGATATGCTGTTACGGCTTTGATTTCCTTTTAGGATGGGCTTTAACTTTATTGTAAGTTGTGCACTACCCGTTGTCAGCCGATGGGTATCCTCGAACACCCTATACGGCAATTTGAAAGGTTTCCACGTTTCACGTAGTGTTTTGCGCTTCTTTTTATACCATTGCGTTTCTTATAAATGCATCCCTTCCGTTAAATCCGTGTATAATACAAAACGAGCCATATTTGATAATTTTAATAAAAAAACAACGTGGATACAATATCTACACCACGTAATATCAAATTTAAGCTGACATTGAGTTTTTGAAACTACCCAAACATCAAAGTAATGTAGTACAATGAGTATTATCGTGAAATTAGTATGATATTAACTTTGACTAGCATAATTGGAAACGTGACTTCAAAACTGATTCAGCATAGTCTGACATCATATTATGTTATCATAACTGTTCCACAGTCTATTTGACTCAGTTTTTTATTACGATTATTAAGAAAATTGAGAATTTTCGTAATATTCGATAAGAAAAATGCCTATTGTTTTCAGTACAATTTTCCAAAATTAAGTTTTAAATGGATTTCACTAGGACGACGTTTTGTAGTCCTAGGAAAGTTTTTTGACAATTTTAGGATTATAGGAGGATGTCCGTATGTGTTTATGAGTGTGTGTTTTTTGCATCTATGTAAATCTAGAATAGCTTTTCAATTAATAGAAGGATTGAAATCGGAGTTGAAGTATTCGAAAACGCTTGCCTGATTTTTTTTAAATTGACATGAATTGACTAATCGATAAAATATATTTTCTAATAATTTGAAACTATTCTTTTAATCAATTTTAAGACCTAATCGATTAATTGTTAATAAAAGTGCGTCGAATTCGTCATTTGTTTAACAGATGTCATTGACGAAAATTTTCGTAATTTTTTCGTAACATAGCTTTTAGATTTCTGGTAACCTAGTGTACTTTGATTTAATAAAAAGTTCTCTGATTTGACTTTATAATAAAAATTCTAATAACAACCTTTGCACATAATGACTAACTTATGGCACGAACCAGCTATTAGTGAACTAGTCGCTTTGCCGCCGCCACTTCCGATTGCATCGTGTTCGCCGCGTGCGCACTTTACTCAATGTATGGTCCTATTTAATAATGCGATCAAGCTAACTCCCTCAGTAACAGTTTATGCAATCTCATACAAAGAATTCTGATTCACATTGCAATATGAAATTTTTCGTCGCGCGATCAATATAATGCGAGTTTTTATGTTTCTGGCATCGGCATCTGTATATAACAATAAAAATGTTTTAGCATCTGTAGATAGTAATATGCAAGTATTTCACTGTAATAGATATTCTTGTTGGATATATGTAGACGCTACTTTGTTATAATGGTTTAAACATGTTAGCGTTTCAAATTTCTTTGCACTATTCGTTTCAGTGTCTTTTCAAGCTGACTGTATAAATGTCAACTGTATTTACGTCTATGCTTTTTTAACTTAGAACTGAAATGAGATGTAGTTAAGTTAGTCCGTTGCTTCAAAAATTGTTGAGCCGATTGTTAAAATAATCTCAACTCTGATAAGCCTTTGTTTATTTAGGTATCGTATATTAATATTTTATAAAAAAATTACTTTATCAAATACTTCATACATTAATTCATGGGCGTACTCAGCTTATGGGCTAGCCGGGACAAGTCAGATTTTTTTAAGTCAGAAATGTACACGGGGCGTAATATATTGTAGAACATACAATTTCCTGGGGCGTAGCTGCCCTCCCCTGCCCCCCTGGGTACACCGATGTATTTATTATTGATAGTGATTAACACTCCATTTTAATTTTTATAATTAGATATTTACTTAACGTTTGAAACCTTATATAATGATTGTGTAACATTAAAGTTAATGGACTTTATTATTATATAAGGTTCTTGAAAGTAATTGTGGAACGTTTATTTATGTTATAAACCTAATACAAAAACGAAATCTATGTTTTCTAGGAAGTCGCTCCAAAATGGCTATTGTACGTGTTATCATCTTTATATTGGCGGGTGCGCAGTAACAACGTCAATGCACTGAACTGTTTACTGACTGCTAACCGGACAGTTCCAAAAAGGCATAAAGATCTAGTTCTTACGTCTCTTGCATCAGTCTATTTAGAAATGGGATTTGTGGATGAAGCTTTTGCAGCCGCCGAAGAGGCGTTTCATTTAAGTTTATACGAGGTAAAACTATATGGGCTCAATAATTTATACATTTTAAGACTTTTATGATAAATTTCTGAAAATAGTTTAGCTGGTTATGATTTATTATTATATTTAAAGTTTTTTCATTTACAAAGGGGCAATCCATAAATTACGTCACATAAATTATAAGGTTTTTGACCCCCCCCACCCCACCCGAACCCCCGTTCTTTATTTACATTTTTTTTGTTTAAAATACTTTAGATAGTGGACAAAACAAAAGACACAAAACTTTTTTTCGTTTTTCGGATTTGACGTCACAAAGCTTTTGACCTGCTCCTTGTCGCGTATTGTTACATTTCATTGACCGCCCTGCCCCCTCAACGTGTGACGTAATTTATGGATGGCTCCAAATAACTATCATGAAAATGTTTTTTGGCTAGCTATAAAAATAACGGATTTCCTAATTAGACAGAGGCTAACAGCTTACATTAGAGCATATATAAAATAAATGTTAAACTCATTTTTGTAAAAAAGAAATAGTAAATAATTTTTGATAGTTTACAAATAAAATCTTTTATTTATCAATCAACTACACTATATATTATATGTATATTATTTTGTGTCTTTAGGACTATATGTCAGTTTTCTATAAATTACCCATAGCGGTGTGCTTTAAACTCTTATTTGAAATAATTAACTGTTAAAGTTACAAAAATTAAACACATCAAAATACGTTGTTTAGATTTCGCAATTTTCAGTTGATAAAGTCTTAAAGATATAGACATTTGTGACATTAAAATAATGTCGCAAGTGCTAATGTCTCTAAGATTGTATCTAAATTTCGACATGTTTAGTTTTTCATTTTGACAATTAGCAGTTAACTATTGCAAATGAGAGTTTGAAGCACACCGCTGTTAAAGTTACAAGCATCATTATTCATAAAAGCGAAATTCTTAACATTCTATATCAGAATAACTCATTCTTTTATTTCATTTTTTACAGTCTACATGTATTATGAGGCTTTTATCTGATGTAAAATTTTAGATTATAAATCCATAAACACCGATTTTTACTTTAATGAGGAAAAAACTCCGTAGATTAGTTGCTCTACAAGGATTAACTTATGTACACTGAGTTTGTTTTCATAGAGAACAGTCATTGTCAAAACTTTACTATTTATTGTGTTGGTTTGTAATATATTAAAATAAAAAATTGTACACACATAAAATTTTTAAAAGAAAGACTTTTAAAGTTTTTTTGTGTGTACGAATTTCAAGTATATCCTGGTCGCAATATCGCGTTATTATTAATGTTTTACTTTCTGAACTATGTAATTTTTATAAGTACAAAAATTCTCTTTGTACTTATAATGTGCATATATATGTTATAATTATAAACGTTATTAGTACAAATTTTATCATTACGGTAATGACGATGAAAAAAAACTTGTTAAACAGTTAATTCTTTACAGAGTTTTTTTTTGCCCCTAAGAACATAACTCTGGCTTACAGTATTGTTATTCAGTCCTGTTCTTACACAAAAAATTGAAAGTTTTCATTTTTGGAGTATATTTTACACTTCTAATTAATTACATAATGGCAAATTACAAACAGGCATTTCATGAACACTGAATTTTTTGTGTATAAATAAAAATATAGTGAACAAAAACACGGATTAGATTCCTTGGTTTTATTTTTTTATCACAATGTTAATATCATTAATGGTTTTTGTTCTTCTTGATCATCATTATCAATCTTTGTTAAAGTTGTGTTAATTAGTGTAGAAGAACTATTTAAGCAGAGGTGTGTCTCGGATTGTCGCACTTTTCGCGTTAACCTACCTGACAGTACCCTGTACAGTTACTTATGGATGACGCCAATTGTATTGTGGTTAGAGTGCCATATTAAAATTGCTTAAAATGTTGGATTTTACTACAGAGACATTATGTTGCATAAATGGAATGCATGCAGTATTATTATTGCATTGCATCAAGTTACTCAATAATATGTAGTATGTTTTCTTATTGATTATATTATTTTTAGCCTGCTACAAATTTTGTGTTGGCTCAACTAAACATGGTGCGCAAGAATCGGAAAACGCAGCAGTTCCACTTGAAGCAGGTGATACGTGTTGAGCCCTCTTTCATGAATGGATTGGCCCGAACTCTTTTAGAAGCCATCTCCTGTACGATGTCCGAAACACAAAAAGATATTGGTAATGTCATTCATTTAAAACAATAACTGTTAATAATGAATATTGTAAGTATAGATATTCCATTCACTATCTTCACCTGCGGAATTATGAGAGTATTGATTTTTCAAAAATTTCTGGTGTAAGCTGTTGTATTTGCAATATATATAGAATAAACTTGGCGTATTTACTATAATTTATGTTTAACGAAAACAAATTCTAATGCACATTCTCATGAATTAGAACATTTGAATTAATTGGACCAACAATTGCAAATAGGATTCGCACCGTTAGGGTTCTGTATAAACTTATGTAAGTAGATATTTCATCCATTAAAGATATCAACAATTTTTATTTGTTTTCTATACCGATACTAGTGAATTATCGGTCTGGAAAAACTAAACTTTTATATTTTTTTATTAATAAAAAATTCAAATAAACTTTTTAAATATTCGTAATTTTGATCATTTTAAATTTTTATTGGGGAAGTTAAAAATGTTTTTCCATACATTGATACGTACATAAGCGCCTTTATTCCAACTGCAAATGTCAGATTCTAATTGTAAAATAAAAACAAAATGGTATAACTACACTCTAACGATTTTGAGATTTTGTTCCTTCACTTGTGCGGCGACTCCTTTATACCAAATTTCTGGATTCTCAGTCAAGGAGAAGTGCATGAATATTTTGACTTATTTCCTAGTGACAAAAGTGGCCGTACTTTTTGATTGTTTTAATTTACAAGCTTGATGGTAGTAGCGTAAAAGGTTATAGACCTAACTATTTAATATTAATTTCAACTCGATAACTTGACACATTCCTGAGAAAAAGAGCTTTGATAGACAGACAGATAATGAAGTGATCGTATAAGGGTTCTCTTTGAAGTACAAAACCGTAAAAATTAAAAGATTAATTCTATATCTACGTGGACAAAGCAGTGAAGCATGTACTTTATGGACACACTACTTGCTGAAAAGGACAACAATATTTGCAGGGCCAGCTAGGCCATCTTGCAGTTATATAAGATTACCTTTATACGGTTATCGTTTATGTATTATATTCTTTTGTTTGTTATCAAACTATTCAGTTACGCATGTAATTTCATACCTCGACCTATCCATTCCGTAATAACATGCTCTAACTGAATAGGTTTGCAATAATACATTATAAGTTTTAGGGTTTTTACCTTTTAGAACAATATGATGCGTCGGGTTTGCACATCGTTTAATTGACCGGGGTTTTTAGGGTTCTGAACCAAAATAGCAAAAATGAAACCCTTATAGTTTCGTCTTGTCCGTTCGTCCGTCCGTCCGATCGTCTGTTTGTATGTCGCAGGCATTTTACTGAAAAACTACAAAATGTATATTAATAAAATTCGGAGTATAGGTGTTTTATAAAAGCCGTGACTTAATTTTCTAGTTATATAACAAAAATAAATATTTCTAGGAGGGGCTCTCCATTCATGTAACAGAAGTGGAAAGAAAATTTTTTCAGCAAACTTCATCGTGTGATACATATTTCGACAGTTCTTTTAAAAACACTAAGTCTTCTTAGAATTTTTTCCCATTACGTGAATAATTTCGGAATAATCACTCCGAAAATTGCAGAAATTGTGTCCTCTCATCTATTTTTTAAACCATATATCTAAAAAATACGAAAAAAATAGCGAAGGTAACGCTTAATAAATATTTTTAACGAAAATGATTGTGAACATGATCGAATATACCGTTTTTGAGTTATTGCCGAAAAACTGCGCTTCTCAACAAAAGGACGGACATATGCTCTTTTTTTTGGCGCGCCTTAAATTACACTAGTTTAAAAGTAACAGTTGACGTACGTATTTGTTTCTCTAATTATAAGCGACTAAAGTGCTTATGTAAATTCCGAACATTGAAAAAAGTGTAACAATGTAGTTTTTTCATCGGAACTCTACAGTGAGCATGGTCCGACATGCTCTTAGCCGGTTTTTTATTATAAGTTTGCTAAGGTACTAATTAGCACCTGAGCCACCAAAGAGTAGGTGGTCACCACCACCCATCGACACTATAACTCCAGGGATGTCACTAGTACGTTGCCGACTTTTTAGAAAAGAATCTGCTCTTTTATTGAAAACCCTCTTGTCTTAATTGAACACAATTGTTATAAAGGAAAACATAATGATGCACAGTTTTTATTATGACTGCACTTTAAAATACAGGGCACTCTTGTTACTTAACTGACGATATTACTGATATCTACTTTTATATATATATATATGTATGTATATCAATAGTATTGTCAATAATTATATAACATATAACACAGAAAAACGAAATTGACCTTTTTTTTTGTTGCATGAGATTTTTCTACTGTTGTTTACTAATTTAGGTGTGCTGATTTCGAATCTATCCTCAGATTTTTTGTAGCAGCTCTGGTTAGTGCGATACAGGTACCGTCTTGAATTTGCATGAGTAGTACATAATTTCTATCAACAGCGGTGTAACCAAACTAGTTTCTGTGTAAATTTTATTATATCTTCCTCAAGGAGGTTGTGTTTAAACAATCCTGATTGTTTTTGTGTTATTTGTGGAGAATATATGTTCAAAAATGCCGTTTGAATGTGTCGGACTTCGTGAAAGAACCATACTTGGACTAGTTTGGGTTTCCATTGCCGACGAATGCTAAGCTCTGGATACCTAGTTTGGTATGTAAAAATTGTGTTGAGTCTTTGCGATTATATGCAAATAGAAAAAGATCCTCTTTTAAGTATAAATTTCCAATAATCTGGCATGGCATGATAATTGTTTGTTTCCGTGTTACGGAAATCATAGGCATAAAGAATAAAAATTGCTCGAAGTGGACATATCCCAACTTAAAATCTGGTATTTCATCAACAATATGACAGCTATCGAGAAATGTGGTTAATGAAGAGTTTGTTTGGTTACTTCAAAATTTTTTGGGAAATAGAAAGTCTAGTGGCTACATTCAGGACGTTGAACAGTTGCTGATACACTTCCAGCAACTTAGATATAACATGGATATTAAGCTTCACTATCTTCACAGCCATTTAGATTATTTTTCTAAAAATCTCGGTGACCTAAGCGAGGAACAAGGGGAGCGCTTTCATCAGGATATTTGTACCATGAAGGAGAGATATCAAGGATACTGGAACATAAACATAATGGCTGATTACTGTTGGAGTATGCAAAATAGTATTCCTAACACACCTCATATGAGAAAATCATATATTAAAAGAAAATTTACTTCAGAATTAATAAATTTAATTAATTTTTAGAACTTAAACTATGTGCATTTTTATTGAAAAATCCTGTCACTTCATAAGGGCAAAACTAGAGCTGTTACGTAAAAAGGGAGTATGTTTTTGAAATTAGCATGGAAAAACAATTAAGATTCATATAAAAAATTTCATACAACAGACATACTGTTTTCCTGTGATATTATCGTAGATATTTATATGTTATATAATTATCGTCGTTTATTTGTATATTAATTGCCATATAACAACTAATTGATGTATTATTTGTTATATAAGAATTTTGTAACAAATAATATATCAAATAATAGTTTTAATGGAACTATTAAAACTTGTTAAAACTCATGAACTGCGACACTTTTTGTCTCTATAATATGTGACATATTATTTGCATACTTAAATACAATTACCTATTCCATATTTTCAGCAACGTTTAATGAGTTATGATTTTATCGTTGATAATACACTATACATACAGTATTAAGTCGCTAAATGACTTTTTTCAATTCACAATATTCACATTCAATATTTTTATTATTACAGCCGATTTATTTGATGGTGAAGTGTGTGCACAAGTCGAACCCGGTATGAGTTTGGTATGTGAAAAAGATGGAACAAACTGTCATCTAACTAACATACACTGTTTCGGTAGTCGATCAAGGCCAGGTAAAATGAACTCTTCATACTGATTTCTTTTTGTAATAATAAAGATGTATTTATCATTTGGTTTACAAATATGGATAAGTTACTGTGAGATTATTAATATCAACACACTTTAAGTATTTAAATTAATACTACATCCATAAATTTATACTACAATGAATTTATACTACATCTATTTATGACATTAATAAATATAGTCGGTTGTTATACAACTCACAACTCTGTGACATTGTGGATATATTGATTAAGATTGCATATAGAGATATAAGATCGCATGCATCAAGTAATTATAATCTATACAGTACAGATATGATTAAACATTTTATGCGAGTCAGTAATTTATGAAAAATATAATAATAAAAGTACTTTCAGAAATGACTTTGTAGCATATGCAAAATGTAGCATATGACGAAACCCCATATTTAAACAAATATGTCTTTAATATAGGTATACCAATATATTGTTTGTTTTTACATATTTACAATATGGCCAACAATATTCAGTGACCAAACCACCAGATTACAGGGCAGTAACTATGGTAGCATTAGTAATGAAGTTGAATTCAGAACCTTATGATGTCATTGCATCATTACAGAGGGAAGTACTTTGATTGGTTTACTAGAACTTCACAATGAAATGACTCGAGATGAGAATATGAATGAAGAAGTTTTAGAGCGACTTAGAGATGATAAGACTGATAAAAAAGATCAAGAACAACATAGAAAGAATTTTGAATTAATGCATCAGTACCTGAATAATATGCTGAAAGAGTGTGGACCACAAGGGTGTGCAGGTAGCTAAAATTAATTTAGGATAACTAGGTGTTTTTATTTATATTCTTATACATACATTTATAGATAGTTCATACATATATCTAAAGAGTATAGACCCCATTTTGAAAAATGATAAATAATTGATCATCCGGAAAAGAATCGAAGTTGAGGTTGAAATTGAGGTTAAAAGAAAAATGATACTGAAATCATGACTATATTTAAGAACAAGATGGGAAATGGGAATAGAATAATATTGATGTAAAGGATTTGAAAAATTATTTTATTTCCATGCGGACAAAGCCATGGGCAAAAACAAGTGTATTTATGAACATAAATGAAAGTAAAAATCTCTGGAATTTTTTGACGTACTAGTGTATTATAAAGTTTATTTAATACTGGCTTTTGCCCGCGGCTCTGTCCATGTGGATATCCAATAAATTATTGTATTTTTTATATCGACCGACCAAGCTGTCAACCATGATCCCAATGTTGTTTCTTTTTGTTTGATTTGAGTGCTGCCTTTGTTTCTGAATCTGATTCTGGTCCCGATCTTTAATTTTGATTATGTTAAAAATATGTAGCGAATTTTTTCATCTTTTATATCGGCCAATTGCCACCCATGATTCCAATCTTGGTCCTGTTTTCGATTCCATAGCAGTAATGCCCATATTCTTACAACAAAAACACACATATTGCTGCTATTTTTTTTAAATTATGAAACAATCCCATACTCTCAGTGGTGCTCGCTATTTCGATACCAAACCGATGTTGAACTTAATCTTTCTTGAGCACTGTTGTTACCCATAATCAATCAAAAGGTCTTTGCATCTTTGCATTTCTTTGTTGTGTTTATACCTCAATTTTTGTCACTCATCCAAACTTGGAAATGTTCATGTAATTTAAAATTTCAAGGTTTGTTTAGAGATATCTGTGAACGGTCAACAGCTCATTAAAATAAAAACCATTTTCAAAATCTTATTTAAGTAATTCATTAAACAGTCCTGAAAACAACCAATTAGTTTTGGAGTCAGTTCCAGAAATTCGCTACTGAACAGATATCTCGGCAACTTATCCATGACAATAACTTTTCTTTCCAACATCCAATTGTAATGAAATGAAGTGTATTTATCGGTTCAAGCAAATTTTAACCATGTAAAAATCTGTTTATAGTTTTTCGTAATCCAGGTTATAGTTTCTACAGAACTTGAGATCTGGGCAATATTAAATTTAAAATAATTGGAATATTTTCCTGCGGTAAAATGGTGCCTATATTTTAGTTAGACCCCTAGCAATATATCGGTGAAAACTACATTTAATTCCATGCAGTACTTTTTGCGTGATGTGGTAACAAACATACCGACAAACGAAAACTTTTAAAACTGTTTTTTGGCTTCTGTTGCACTACTAAAGATCCCCATATTATTTTTTTCCGTATTTAATATTTTAATAATTTTTTCATGAGTGCAGACATTTGTAATAGCTTTTTCTCGCAACTTCGTCCGCGTGGTCTACAATATTTAAAACATTTTAGAAGCGCTCGTGACGTTTATTCATATATTTCCCACACGACCATTTTTAATGACTTCCCTAATTTATGAAGGGCAGTACTATGGAGAGTTCAAGCTGTATCTCTGATTTTACTCAATAGAATTAGATGAAATTTAGCGTAGATGTTAAGTTGGACCCTAAACTACCAAACTGTGAATACCTCATCAAAATCCGTTCAGCGATTTTTGCGTGATACTGTAAAAAACATACAGACAGACAGATAGAAAAAAATTCTAAATACTGTTGTTTTGGTTTCTGTTACTCTAATAAAGACCCCCTATATCAGTTTTTTTTTTAATATCTGTAATGTACGACATTGGTCTGTTACAGTTTTATTATATGTACAGACAAATATTTCTTTTTTGTTTCATTTGTTTTTATTTTTTTCCTAAGGCATTCACCAAATAGATGCTCCCAAAGATGCAGAGTGTACTTACCAATATCTACAACGTGGCTACTGGATGCATATATTAAGTTTGAAACAGCTTTTAACTGAAGCACAATTAAAGTAAGCCTATTTGCTGTGTCTTATGTAACACATTGATGTTTTGGAACTGTGAGTAAATTTAGTGTGATGCAAACTATTTTCAAAAAAAAATCAAAATATCTCTGTGTTATATGAATTTGTTTGTAATGTGTGTGCCTCTATTTTTGCTTAATTACTAAATAAAGTATGTTACATATTAATAATATTGTTGTTCTTTATTTGAACTAATATTCTGTGTACAAAATATACAGTTTAATAATAAACAAAAATTTCCTAGACTTCCTGCAGAAATTTCAACAGTGAATCCTTCTTCAAAAAAAATACCCGAGTGCAAAGTAACAATTGATCCTACACAAGATTTCTTTATGGAAAAATTGCATAAAGTAGATGTTGAAGGTTGGGAGGCGAGCTTGAGTATAATGCACCAAGTTGCTGAAATGTTTGATGTTTTCAATTTTGGAATACTTGGCTCAAAAATGGCTCAATATGTTGATACTGTAAGTCGAACAATGAATGTAAACATCTTTGTGTTTAGGATGATAGTTTTGATTATTAATTTCTATAAATATCACAGAGTATGAATATTCAGGCGGACTGATGGACAGATGACAACAAAATCTCACTGTAGGAGTTTTGTTTGTGCTTTCTGTTTACCATGTGAGACCTCGTTAGTTTTAATCACTTGTCCGTCCATTTGTTCGTCCATTATTTAGAGCTTGTTGTTAGAATGATTTGCATTTTATTATTTTATAAGTATATAAAAGCTAAAAGTTTATTTGAATTTGTTGGTATGCAATACCTTTGGAAACAAATGTAAATGAAATAGCATTTTATTTATCTTACTCTGTGTGGATTTGATGATTTTATAGATTTGTGTAGATTTAGTAGTTTTTTTTTTGTGTTGCAACATAGGATGTATCAATTCACCCGTAGCAACTTGTTTTGTTAGTTCAATTTGTGGTTTGAAAATATATATATGTATGGTCGTATTTTAGATTAGCGTATTTAGCGTTTCCTCTACGACTTCCTTTTAAATTTACATTCAATAAAAAGTCTCTTTTAAGGTTATTTTTAAATTCAAAAGGGGCCTTCATATATTGTGTCATTGATTTTTTAATTCCCCCACAATACTTCTATCGACATTAATAAATATACCTCTCCTCTTGTAAGCTGACGTGATTTTCATTCTTTCCGAAAACCGTTTTATGATGCATAACGAAATACCTTTAGTTACGCTGCTGATCATCCGACTAGCAGATTAGCATTAGGATAAACGATAGTAAACTTGTATAGAGGTCATGCTTAGGTTTTTAAGTGTTAACTCATGTCTTCATAAGTTGAGAGTTATAGCATGCTTTAACAGCGTATCTTTTGGCGTACGATTTTATAAATGAAATCTATATGAAGCTTTTACTAAAGTTATGTATACGTGTCGTAATTACTGCAGAGGAGTGTTATTAAACCGCCAGTAGCCACTTTAGGTGGAGTAATAGTTATGTAGTGGAGGTTGGACACCAGAGTTAATATGGAAAACATGAGTTCCACTAATAAAGCTACGAGATCGCGAATGAATAACAATTTGGCGCGTCTAAATCTATTATATCTACAAAGTTGAATTTGTGGAAACATTGAATTATACTATATTGTAAGTATCTATAATGGCATCAGATAGATCTTTGTTTGGTATTTGATACGTTATAACTCGACTGTACAGTTTTAAGTATCCGGAGCAAATACAATAAACTTTGAAGTAAATTGTTTTTACACTGGTTTTTCGCCCGCGTGTACATAGAATACACGCTTACTTACACTGATTTGAAAACCGTACGCTTTGTGCATAAGGGTTCCGCCTTTGTGTGCCCAAGTGTCCCTGCGTAGCCCATGACGGCCCTGGACATTGTGTCGTCTTTCCGAAGCTAGAACGATTGAACAATTCTAAGTCTTTTATTTCATTTCCATGGATTGTTTATGATAAAATACATACTTATTCAATACAATATAGTAATTAGAAACTGTAAGACCAATTTCGCAAGTTCTCTAAAGGCAGCTAACTATTGGTTCCTAATACCGACAGAATTAGAGGAATGTTTAAAAAACTATCATTTCATACATTGAAATTTATTTTGAAACCTTGATTATCTGGTTGATACTTATCAGGATTTGATCTTTTGACAGTCATGCAAAGAATGACTTGAGAAGGTCATATCCCTAGACACATTACAGGTCCGATAAGGATGTTTAATACAAAAAAATTGACATCGAAATATTTATGCAAATTTTAACAATAAAAATAACACACGGTTTCTGTTCTTAATTTTTTTTTTTCATTTGGGTGATTACAGTAATTTGGTGGACTTCCTCCATCAATATTTTGGATGGCCATTATTAGATCGCTACCCCAATTAAAACCTCAAGCGAAAATCATCATCAAGGTTGCAAATAAACCCTAAATGTATAAAAATGCAATGGATTTTAAAGAGTTTTTCTAATTCTCTTCCCCAATATTATATAATTTGTACATACAAATAAAATTAAAGTACCTATCTGAGATTTCAAAATAATTAATTCTTTTTTATCCGTTAGGATTATTTATACATTATCAGTATCCAAACAACCTTTTTTTTTTGACCTTGTCTGTCTGTTTGTTTGTTTGTTTGGGGTAATCTTAGAAATAGTTGAACGTGTCTGAATGGGACATTCATTAGAAAGTAAAGGAGTTTATTAGACTACACATTGGGTACTTTTTTTTTATCTCTAAAATGTTTAGGGTTTCCTCTGTAAAACTCCGTGAAAATTGAAAACCCCCTTGAATAATTCGATCGGAATTGAATTTAATGTGGAATCGAGATCGGTATTGAGTGCGGCACCAGAATTGGGAATTAGATTAAAACCAGGATCATTAGTAAGAGCAGGAACAGAATCAGAATCGAATTCTGAATTGAGACCGAGACCAGAATAGGAATCAAGAGCAGGATTAGGATCATAGTGGACATCACCATTATCACTTAATGTGATATATGTAGGAATTCATTCTATGCCAACGTGGGTGAAGCCACGGGCTAAAGCTAGTCTATACAATTATTCTTTATAAGTATGAATAAAATTGAAGAGTGTCTGTGATTTCAAAATAACTATATTCTTAAGTCGCAATTTTGTAAGGGTTATTTAAATGTATGAAACTCTTTTAAATTTTTGTTTTATTTTCTGGTAATCTTCGGAATGGCTAAACCAATCTCAATAGCACGTTCACTGGAAGGTAAAAAAAGCTTATTGGGCTACACATAATTAGGGTAAACTTATCCTAGAAATATTTAGGATTTTTGTATGCTCACCATCCGTTATAAGGGGTTTTTAATTATTAAAAATCCTTTAATAACGGGATAGTTTAATCTGAAAAAAAAAGGATCGAAATCGAGAATGGGATTGGAATCGGGATCCAGATCGAAAACGGCAAAACCGACATCGATTTCATCAAAGTGGTCATATATAAAAGACTTCTTTTTGTTTATTCGATTACTAGGAAATTTTG
This sequence comes from Eumeta japonica, assembly GCA_005406025.1. NCBI lineage: Eukaryota > Metazoa > Arthropoda > Insecta > Lepidoptera > Psychidae > Eumeta > Eumeta japonica. The sequence goes on along the minus strand of BGZK01000440.1, from coordinate 129,565 downwards.
GTTATATGTTTGAAGCACTAATAAGTAAGGATTCTGAAAAAAAACTAGCATTTGTCCTCATGACGTACTTTTGAAAAATTTTGATGTTTTCCGACTTAACTCGACGAGCTTAGTCAGAAAATACATATGGTTCAAAAGTATATATATATATATATATATATATATATATATACGATATAACTCGGGGCTTGTCAGCACGATAGCGTCTACAATTCTTTGAGATCTTAACGAAACTCAACATACATGTTCTACAGACGGTTGCAAAGGTCAAGTTCATATTTGAGCCAAATCGGTCAAGTAGTTTAGAAATTACAGCATTTTAAAATTTTGAAAATCCGAAAATTACATATTTCATATGAATTGAAAATAAAACGAAATCTACTTTCATTTCGGTAGCATAGTAGCTTTTTTTTAATATGCCACCAATATGCTATGCATAGAATTTTCTAGAGCGACCCTTGCCAACCTTTCCATCACATTTGCTCTATAGATTTGTTGTGTCACTATACTTTCATTCATCCTTTCCAGATGGCCAAACCACCGCAAAACCTCTTTCTACTCTAGTCACTACATCTTCCTTCAAAACACACCGCTCTCTAATATCACTGTTTCTACATCTATCTTTCCGAGACACTCCACACATATTACGCAGCGATAGCATCTCCACTGCATTGATCCTACATTAATTTTTCTTCTGCCATACCCAGCTTTTACTACCATACATAAACATAAAGATTAGGACCCCATTATGGATAGCCAAGCGCGCTTTTTGTGAGACGCATTTACATAAAACTCTTTCGCATAATAGCGAGCAAGGCCCCATTCGCTTTATTTCCCACATTCACTCTCCTTTCGATATCTCTGTCATGTTTACCATCATTTGTAAACAGACTACTTAAGTATACAAACTCTCACTTCACTTCACATAGCATTCAGTCAAGCGAAAGCACGACTTTCGCTCCTTTCAAACACCATCAGCTTAGTCTTACCGAAATTTACTTTCTTGCCCCTTTTCTTAACAGAATCATTCATTTTATTTATCATCTCCTGCGGCCCGCAGGCCTACGGCGCAAGGATTACTTAGTCGTCGGCGTACAGGAGGCATTTGACAGACAGCTCATCCATCCTTAGTCCGCACTCTTTCAAATCATATAGACAGCTAACCATGAATAGGTTGAATAGCCACGGTGAACATTCCTGTCTGACACCCCTGCGGATGTCAAACTAGTCAGTGTATGCCCCATATATTCTGACGCAAGCACTGGAGCCCCCGTATAGGCATCTCAGTACCTGTATGAATCCGCTACTCACTTCATGCATTGATAGGGTTCTCCATAGAATATTTCTTTTCACTCTATCATAAGCTTTGACCAGATCTACGAAAATACAGAAAACCTTTTGGCCGCGGTTCAAAAACTTTTCTGCGATGTTTACCGAGAAAAAATATGGTCCGTACACCCCATATCTCTTCGAAATTCCACTTGTGCGTCCCAAATCTAGTTTTAAGTCTTATTCACAACTTTTTTTATAATGATTTTCGCATACAGTTTGACAACGAAGCTGAGGAGGCTTATAGAACGGTAATTTGTGCAAAACTGTCATGAGCTTCTACAGAGGTACAATGACTACTTTGTACCAGTCATTAGGTATCCTACAACTTTTCTAGCATCTATTAAAGTGCTGATACTACCCCCACCCCCACTATACCCCCACCGTCTCTCAGCATCACTGACGAAACTATCATATCTGGCAGTTTTATAACTTTCATACGTTTTAGTACTTTCATCGTAATTTGACTTTCATTTGCATCATCAATAGTTTGTCATTTATGGAAAGCTATATTCGCCCAGACTGATCTATATTTTATTTTAATATTAGTCTCGGCTTCGCCCAAATCAGGACTGTAATTTAGCGGAATCGAAATCGAAAACAGGACGGGAAGCAAAATCGTGAGCTGAGGCCAAGGTCGAAATCCCGAAAGTAATTGGAATTGAATTTAGGGACAATTCCGGGATCGAGAGTAGTTTTGGAATTGACAGCAAGAACGATCAGTACAAAAGATTAAGGAATACATTCCATTGGCGAGCCAAAAAACAAAGCGCTAATTGCTAAGTTAAACGTAAGATTGGACAGGGAATTAGTTTATGGAAATTCTGTCAAATTTTTACGGGTTGCGTTTTTTATTTTGATGCAACTTGCCACAATATACAATAAACTCAATACCTGCTTTTGAAAAGTATAAAATTAGTTATTAAACACGTTGAAATTTTCAAATTGTATCATTCTCCATAACAATTGTGAGACTATTATAAAACCTATTCGCTATGTGCACGACATTAGCGCCGTCTAGCTTCTGCAACCTATCTGCATTTATCCAATATTTGTGTGTCCATTTTCCATGAAATAATAAAAACATTCATGAGCGTACCCAGGAGGGCAGAGGGTAGAGGAGGGCAGCTGACCCCCCGGAAATTGTATGTTTTATTACAATATATTACGCCCCGTTTACATAACCTTCGATCTACATGATTAAATGATCTACAATCATTTTCATTTCCTAGAACAATAATAATTATCTGTCTACATTTCTGGCAATCAAACATCAACTAATTTGAATTTGTTAGTCAACCAGATATTATTATTTCCTTCATTAGATACATCGACTTGAAACAAATATTAAATTCTTCTGAAATAATAACGACAATTTTTGCTGTGGACTCTTTTTGGAATTGAAGTAGCAAAGAATACAATGATCTTTGTTGTTTTTGTAACAATTATAATAAATAACAATTATCAAGACAATATTTTTTCCTTAAATTGAATAAAATACTTAAGAATTGTGGCTTGCACAATTGTAAGATAGTTTGCCCAAAATAACTAAATTCGTTATGGCACTGGTTAAAGTTTTGTACAATTCATAAAAACATCCTTGAAGTTATGGTTCTGTGAAGACAGAACTGTCCCCATGTAACCAATGTGCCCTGACGTTTATGTTTTTATGAAGATATTTGAGATAATTCAGATTTTATTTAGCAGTTTATTTGTAAATTATTTTTCAAATTTTTATTACTGAAATTGTGTCTCGTTTGATTGATTTAATTGATTATTATACTGAATTTTCACAAAAAAAATACCCAAAATGTACTGCGTTTCCCGATAATATTCACATTACTTTCACAGCGAGTCAAGTGTATTTCCCCCACCATATACTTCGTTTGAGCGAATGGCCCTGTTGCAGATGATTTTAATTTAATATTAAACAGAGCAGATAAAAATCGAACCATGTACCACGACACAAAGAAAATCTTATTAAAATGTAATATATCTATTATCATTGTAGTAAATTCAAAACACATAACAAAACATTCAAAACACACAGTGAAACGTTCAATAAAGTAATAAACGCAAGTATTTATTAATCTAAAGCTGACAAAGATGATTATTAATAAATCAGATTACAATAATAAAATTAATAACATAATAAAGAAATAACAAGAATTCCAATAATTGTCTCATGATCCCAATAATATTTATATTGCAGAAGTTCAGCATACATCCAAATTCTTATTCCCCAAAGAATCAAAGAAAAGAAAATTTATACCAATTAATCCGCAAATCCCTAGATTGTATGGCCTGCAAAAAGTGTAAAAAGTGAGCGAACCCCTTTGTCCGATAGTATCGTATGTCCAAGCACCGGCATACAATTTAACAAAGTACATAAATAATACTAAATGAAAAAATAATTTTAACTGGAAATATAGTAAGCTATATTTCATCAGATCTAAATTATTGGTTTCAATCTGGTAACAAAATAAAGACGTTGTTCTTTCAATTAATGCAAAATTGAATTCATTTGGTATTGAAAATTTATTCCCAAACATTCCATTTACAGAATGCCTAATAATTAGAAAAATTAGAAGAAAAATATTACATCTGAGGGAAATAATGGATATTGTAAAATTAACTGAATTGTTAATGTGCCAGACTTATTTGCGATTCAATGACCAAGTTTACCTTAAAAAAGAAGATTTAGTCAAGAGTCCACTAATGGCAGAGTTTTTTATGGACGCACTTGGAAATAATCATATAGTAAATAACAATAATGTACTATATTATTTTAGATATGTAGATGACATTATCATATGTTGGTTAGGCAATTCATCACAATAAGAATTATTTCAAAATTTTGGAAAATCCAAAAGTGCACGCCTCATAGCGGTGTTCAATTTTTGAATATATACATATTAGTACGGATGTTTTTTTTTTGTCATTCGTGCATTTATATAAGTCTGGAGTAACATGAAAAAATTTTAAGTTCATAAAATAGCTCGTTTTATAAGGCGAGAGTAGAGCACTACCTCAGCGATCCACTTATGAGGCATGCAAAAATACTACGCAAGGGTTGTGAACGGACTTAATTTTACTATACTATATATATATATATAGGATATACAACGAACAAAATGTCCAGTCGTATTTTTATAATACTAATTACAATTAAACTGCGTAGAATTAGAACGTGACATTTAAAAGGACTTAGTTTAGGATAATATTAAAGCGTTTGGAAAAAAATGGACTAAATCAGTTAAGTTTTTCGGCAGTTATCGTGACCACGCGAGTATGGATATATACAGACACACAGACGTTCACGGAATAATTTTTTTAAACATCTTTTTCATTAATTTAAAAAGCTAAATGTCTTTTAAAAATGTTATAAGTGTTTTTTCTTGGTATCATGTGTAAATATTATTATATAAATGCGATAAAAAATAGACACTTTTAGTTCAAAAAATCACTTGATTTTTGTAAAGCGAGAGAAGAGCACTTCCTCAACGCTCCGCTTATGAGGCGTGCAAAATTATATTCTGTTTCTTCAAGCTTACATTTATAAAATTTAAGCTTGAAGAAGAAAGAAACAATTCAATAAACTTTTGGATCTTATAATAATAGAAATAATGATGAACATAAATTTAGAATAAATAGAAAACTTATCTACACAAATACCGCAATACCCTTTTCTTCTTGTCACCCATGGCAACAAAAATTGGCAGCATACAAATCTATCATTCATCGCTTATTTACTAGTCAATAGTCAAAATTATAATCTAGAGCTAAATACTATAATATAGCATTAGTAAATGGATTTAGTAAAAAATGCAGTGATGTACTCATTAATAAAAAACAGAAATAACAGCATCTATTTAATACAAAAAGAACATCAAACTAAGTATGTAACGAGTATGATATCGGACGTTTCAATAATACTAAAAAAATAATACAATATTCAGACTGCTTTTAAAACGGACAACACCTTAAAAATATTGTAATAATAAAAATAAACTACATAAAACCAAAAAATTGGGAATATGCAAATGAACTTGCGACGTATCCAAGTCTGTTTATCTAAGTCAAACTGGATATTGTTTCAAAACTTATCTAGTTTTGAAACAACATATTTCGAATTATAAGAACAATAAAGGAAACAAATTTTGTTTCCTTTATTGTTCCAAAATAATTTTGCCAAACATTTGTTGGAGACCGATCATTAGTAACAATCGTAAATTTGATGTTTGAGACAAAAGCTTTTCTCGCGTACATGCAATTTTAAGACAAATTAAATGTCCTGGAATCATTTGAACTTTTAAAACATAAAAATAGGGATAATATGGTTAATGATCAAATTAATATTTATAAATCTGCATTAATAGATGCCTGTGACAATTGGGCAATATTTTGATGATAACCGCCAAGCATGTCTATTAGTCTGTCTATAGCATGTCTACATGTCTGTGATTGCTGGTGGAGGGACTTTTATCACCTTAACGTACCACTCACGGCTTGACCATGCGTCAGGCGAGATGGTTGGCAGCGCATCTGTTGGTAATTTTAACGCTTCTGACACGTTGGTGGATATCGATGTTTGCATTTTCCTGAAAATATGTCTAATTGTTATAAAACGAACGTAGGAATTGTAACTAATAGATTCTTGGTAAAGATAAATAGAAAACTAACACATACTTGGGTGTCCGATATTTGTCAATCCCCTCAAATCAATCTTCAATTCGTTGGATGAGGATATGTAGTGAATGAAAAGATTCGACGGTCAGTGGTGGGTTGCATGTTGTATGTTACCGCATGTCGCAGGCAAGCGTCTAACGTGATAATCATTTTATTTCTTGTTGTATGTGTCATTAATACAAACATAAATATTGTTGAAACTACAAATTCGTGAAAATGCCATGTAAATGAGTGTCCATGCGAAAAACAGGTTTTGGTAAAGATATACAATCCTACCCTCTGAAACGTCTGACCTTGTGTTTTATTAATGGTTATATCGAAAGATACTTCTATTAGGATTGTTTTCTTATCATTCGAAAGGCACATTACCAGATGGTGAGATGCCAGTGCGGAGTTGAAATTGACGCGCGATATAAATATAGTTTTATTGGAGTGAAGCGAATTTAACACTGATGATGTACGCGCCTGAGTGAGTTACCACCAATTTAGAACAGTGGTGGTTCCGTGGTAGGACACTCGACTTTTCATCATGAGGACGTGGGTTCGATTCCAACAATGAGTTTGTTAAACTTAAGTGCAATAGTTATTCACCAATACCGCTCACTACCTGTAAAGGAAAACGTGAAGAAAATAACACTTCGAGGGTAGGTAGAAACTTACTACTTTCTACTTTCAAACTGTTCTGTTTGAAACTTATGCACAGCAATACGCTCCCAACCTGTCACGTTATGTTGGGACTACGAAACATGGATGCGTACCAAATGTGCTTGACAACCCTATTTGAGAATAACGCCGTGAGTTTATTTAAATCAACTTTTGATTTGCAAAAACTAAATTATTTTTGTATGTTGAATATATCTTTTTGGTATCTTTTTAATGTAAGCTTTAAATTTTTGATGTATTAAAAAAATGGTCCATGTTCCTTATTAAGAGGCTTTGGTACGTGTTGTCATAATTTGCCTCTCGTTACCTTAGATTTCACGCTACCTCTGCCAAATTTTTGAACTTGGTTTAGTGGTCGTAAGAAACGGACGTAACAAACTTACTATTTATTGTTGGGAATTACAGATTATTTACAGCTTTCTATAATCTAATTGTAGTTGAAACTGTTTGTTATAAATTTCATCTGACAATGAAATTTGATTGATTTATTTACACCAAAAATTACAAAAGGACGAAACAAAGAAAAAAACACGAATTATTACTAAACACAAAAAACGAAATATGATTCTTAGACTAAAAAAAAATACGAAAGTAAACTTTCGTTTTACGTGAATTATTTTTATATATAAATATTTGTCGAAATGATTCAATAAACCAAAATGTGTAAATAAAATACCATTTCAATTTCATTACAAGTCTCATATGTTTACTTCGTTATAGAACACATATGAAATTCATTTTGGACAGTAACTAAAAGTCAGACTGAACAAATTCATTTGCATAATCAGGCTGAAATAGGAGTATTATCTACGTCAGCCTTCAAACAGATGTCATTAATTTTCTTCTATTTTGTTGTTCCTATTTTACAGACTGAAGCTTTAAAGTGCCCAATTCCCTTCAATAATAATTATATAAGCTCTTACACCAACAATAACGATAGAGTTATGTTAGCTTGATGTTTAAGGAAATTTTGTTATTTAGACAATATTCAGCTTTTATGTTTTTCTGAAGTTATAATTATACAAAAGCTCGTATTTGCCACATATAATTTATTAAAGTTAGGGTCGATTTCGCCATGTTTACATCCATGTGTTCAAATATTGCTGTAAAATCCACTCTTAAGACGGCCTATATGGTTAAATTGGACCTCAAGCTGCAATACAGTAAGTAGTGTTAAACTGATTAAAATCTGTTTCTTTAGGTTAAAGTAATTGTGCTGTTTTATCAGTTTTCATCATTTGAATTGGTGGAATGAGGATGGAATTTGAGAATGTGCCATACGGACGGACAGTCTGGATTCAATTATTGTTTATGATTTCATTTTTCCCCAGTGTATTAAGGAATTCTGATAAAAATACAATAATTATTATGCCTTTTTGTAATTTACGCCATTTATCTAGAAGGGTAAACAGAAACGATAGATCTCCACATGGTACAATTTACGCATACTTCTTTGGCTTCAATTCAATGATATCTATCAACCGTTTCATGTAAGCTAATGGATTTCGGCTTATCTTTAGTCTGCATAAAATTTTCTAGAGTGATCCTAGCAAACTCTTCCATCATACATATTTGCTCTATTGATTTGTTTTGGTAGTCTATTTTCATACATCCTTTCCTGGTGGCCAAACCATCACAACATATTTTTTTCTACTTTAATAAATAATTTTTCTTTAAAACCACATGGCCCTTTGACTTTACTATTACTATATTGAATTCAAAAACACTCCACACATACTAATGCAGCATATTCACTACAGTACATAGCGTAGAGACTAGAATTCCATTATCGATAGCGAAACGTGTTTACTGTGAGATACCTTTACTACTCATGGCAGCAAGCAATGTCTTATTCATTTTATTTACCGCGTTTGCTCTCCTAATATAATGTGTACCGTCATTGCAAATAAACTATTCAAGTAGAAAAACATATGTGAGTTAATATATGTAAGACATATGTTCAACTTTCTCACCTTTTATATGCATATGGCATTGAGTAAGGTTTTCGCTTTCAAGTCCTTAGTCTTACCTTCACACTTGGTTTCATAACACCTACGACGCAAGGATTGCCTGATCGGCGGTGTACAGGAGGGATTTGTCATATAGCTTACCCATCCTTAGTTTACATTTGTAGTATTTCAAATCATAAAAATCATTGTCCATGAAAAGGTTGAATAGTCATGGTGAAGCTACATGTCCCTGTCTGATACATCTATAGACGTGTATGCTCCGTCTGTTCTGAGGTAGATATCGGAGCTTCTGTATATTAACCCACTACTTACATCATGCATGGATATATTTTCTATAGATCATTCCTTTTTCTTGTTACTACGAACTTTTTATAGATCTATGTAAGTACGGAAATCTTAAGGCCATGATATTTTGCAAGGACAATGCTTAGTCCGCACACCCCATCTATTGCTGAAATCCCGTTTGTACATTTCAGAATATACTTTTGATCTCACTCACAACGCTTTCGATAATAATTTTAGTATACAATGTGTCAATGACGCCAAGAAGACTTAGATGACATTAATTTCCGCAAACCTGTCGTAAACCTTTCCCTTTGTAGAAAAGCGTTTCATAATAATTTTTAACACTCATTAATGAACTCGTACAGGTGATCTGTCACTATCGCTCCGCCTCCCATCAACATTTCTGTCAAAACTTTATCGATATGATACGGTTTTGTCTTCGGTCGCTGTTTCATCTTTCATATACGTTATGGCGTTCATCGTCATTCATATATTTAGTTGCATCTGTAAATGTATTCTCACATCCAAATAACTCTTTTTGAATAACTTTTCTAACGCATGATTTTCTTCTTTCAGTAAATATCCATTACTGTCTCTAATCACATATATACAAGTTGTCTCAGAGTCATAGCGGGTCTTTTTCATCATATTCTAGAAAAGTTTGGTTTACCTGAAAATTATTTGAGAATATCCTTTCATGGCCTTATTTTATTTAATTTTTCCATCTTTTCACACTTTCTCTTGCTTTTAGTTTTGTAACTTTGTATTCTCTTTTAGCCTCCGTTAGTTTATCTTTCAAACTGCCCGTTTTTTGTTCTTTGTGGTTGACCTTTGCAGATTGTAAATCTAGCTATGCTTTTTTTTAATACTTTAATTTCCATTCTTCGAAATTTCACCAATCATCTTTCTAATTAACATTGTCCTCTTATTCACTCCACATACTTTTACATATCTTTACACACCACATACTTTTTTTACTTCGTCTACTAATACAGATTTCCTTAACTTTCACAACTCGTTAAGGCCGAGTTCATACGATTTGAATTCGCCCAAGTTTTCCTCCAAACGCTCTACGTATTCTTTATTACATTCAGATCCTGAAGCTCACCAACTGTTATTCGTTCTAGCTAAGTAGCAACTCACACGGTGTGGCCAACAGTGGCATAAAGTTTTAATTCGACAGATAACTAACAAGTTATTCCTGTCAACATTAATGCCATGAAAAATTTTCATAACCATAATTTTGCTACTGAACCGATCATTCACAATTTTAAAGTCTATCGCATCATTCTCCTCTTTTTTCTACGTAGCCTTAGTGTTTATCATTCACAAGTCTAACTCTTGGCATAGCAAAGAAGGCAATCACTATTTTCACTCACTCTTATCATCTGTACTTACTTATTATTATATTCTCCTTGTGAACATCTACCTATATGCGATTTACCTAAAGTAACCAGTGTTCAATTATAACTACGAACTAACTACCGTGTTTCGATAAATTAAATTTTATTAATAAAATGACTTTACATATTGCGTTCATCTATTTTAGGCATTTTTAAAACTGATGTCCAATATCTATAAAGGTTGTTCCAAAAATATTTTCTGCTACAGCTCTAACAGTTCTATTGACATCTCCTATTCTATTGTCACACAAGATCAATTAATTGAAAAATTTGAAAAAGAGATCAAAGTTTTTAACTAGTTTCTCTTATTATTTTAGATTTTTACTTGGTTTGGTGTAAATGTACATTTTATTGTTTTAAAAAACTGTTTTGTCGGGAATAATTAAAGAAAACTACAACTGTGAGAAACTTTTTTCTTTATTTATTTGTAAATTATAGTATTAGTAAATTGAGTTGATTACAAGGAATTTCAATTATGATTTCTTCGTTTCTCTGGTATGATGTGGGCTTGAACCAGCGATGCTAATAGTAGTCACGTCACCAGTAGCCGATACTCACAGCTCGCCCAAGTCGTCCACAAAATCTATGGATAGACACACAAACTAATGTTTATTACATTAATAAAATAATACTAGCGTTTTAAGTTCTCAAATATAGAGAGGTACACAAAAATCGGATTCACGCAATTTGTGTGGTTCATCGTAGGTTTAATTTTTTTGTATGTAATATATATATATCACAATCATACAGTTGTGAAATGATTGTTTGCATATTGTTGAAATATTCTGTAGATTGATAATTAATCAGTGGGGGTATTCGAATGAAAGAATATAAAGATAAGAGTTTTTAATATTTTCACAAGGTTAATACAGATTTAAACTTTACTCGAAGAACACTTAGATGCGGGTCAATCCACGAAGTATTAGAGCTCGGTCCACTTTGGCGCAGGCAGTGATCGCTCGCTACACGAAGTGACCACGTATCGTGTGTATACATGAATATGTATGTGTACAGCTATAAAAAACGAAACAAAAATCACGTCGGATTTCATTCTGATCTGCAATGAATCTAAAACTTATTCTAAGCCTATACAACTTATTGACTGCTTTCGCTGCATGAGCATTGACTAACTGGCAGTAAATAAACTCCCTAGAAAAAAGTAAGTGACTTGTTTGTTGCACGCAGTACTATATATATATATAAATTTAGGTCCTTGAAGTCAGGAAGGATTATGAGATGCATTGTTACAAAGGTAATTCGCGCTTGATTTATTATTTACATCAATTAACCTTCCTAGTTTATGGTTCCATTCCCGTAAATGTAAAATTGAATCATATTTTTGTTATAATTTGATGTCTTTTTTAATCATCAGTTTGTTATAGATTTCTATCTCAAACGGTAAGAGATAATTAGGTGGCGTGAATATTGGCAAATAATGATAACTTATTTTCTTATTTGAATAGTAAATAATTTTATTAAATAATTATATGGTGACATTATGTATTATCCTGCTTTTAATTTAGTAATGAAATAATATTAATAACAACTATTAAATTCATATAGCTAAATGGACATCCTCAGACCTAAGTATCTATCAAAAATTAAGCACTACCTTAATTAGCTAAATAGAAAAATGTCAACCCCAACGATGCAGGCTACCGTAGGAGGATGTAGATTGGAATAGGGCTAGATTTCTTGTTGTATTTTGCTATTGTATGTATGTATATTGTATGTTTATATGACATATATTGTATATGACTATCTAAGAACGCATGTTTGTTCCTAGATTAGTTGACAAGTTAGAATTTGTGTTGTCGCAACAGCATCCATCTTCGTGGCTGGGCTTGCTGGCGGCGGGCTGGTGGTGCGGCGCGGGCGGGCACGGCGCGTGCTGCGCGCGCTGCTTGCTGGCTGCCTACGTCCGAGCTCCGTCCTACCGCCGCCGTCTGCCGCTGCTCTCCCTTGCTGCCATATTACATAAGTGCGTCTGTCGAACACAATAACAGATACGATTTTGTATTATGGAATTGTATGCATGTTTCACTGTATCATAATAGATAAAATATTATTTGTTATTAATATGTATGGATCATATTCGCCTTTTTTTAATGAAAACATTGTTACAAGACATGATTAATTAAAAATATAGTAGGTATGTCTTTCTTCAGTCACTTAATTGACGTCCACAATTTCCACGGCGGACTATCCCAGGTTACTGTTGCAATTGGCAATGTTATTCCGCAATCTTTATGTAGTCGTTTATCCACGTAATGGCTACCCCACGCTATGATGATAAATTATTGCTTGCCTCCCGAGAACATGGTATGTTGATCTGTCACAATATAATATGAACACTAAAAACCAGATATATATAGAGATATAGAAACAATCGAAACATATGTGATACCTAAATTGGCCTTTTTTATGTATTTTCTTTAATTTTAATTCGCTTGTTAGTTGAACTAACATAAACTGAATAAAAAAGTAATCAAGTAATGAACTATACCAAATAATATTTCTGTTTTGGTCAAAGTTTCAAATACGTTATATCATTTGCCAGAGATGGTATTTTTGATGTAAACTAAGAGGTTCAATTTTTATTTAAATGAAATACCCCTATAATCGTTTCTTACATATTGGTTAGGTGTTAATTAACTTCTCATTTCCGTCTTCCAAATGTCTGATATTCATCCATTATCCATTAGAATAAAGCTTAAAATTTATTGGTAAAATTAATCATTGTGTAAAGAGTTTGTTCAATTATTTCGTGTGAATCAAATAAGTTTTTCCAATTGTATCAAAACTGAGTACTTTTGTGGGAATTTATTAATCAAAATTAAAAGTAAAGTAAAAAACTCATAAACTACTGCATTTTGAAAATAAACTGTATTTCTTACTATGAATTCATTATCAAAAGAATAGTCTTCTAGATTAGAGTGAAAAGGAAATTTGTATTTGACAGGATTAATTATTTTTTTCTACTTTTTAGCATTTCGAATTTAGTTTCTGAAAATAATTCCATATTTTGTGAATTTTTTGGTAAATCAAATGGAATGGTATTGTTCTTATACGCTATGTAAAATAAAATAAATTAAAACACCATGAAAAACTATATATCAACAAACGAGTACTTCCTAAATTGTGGTATAATATTCAATAAATACAAGAATATATAGTTGCTGTATTTCTTGAATAAATAAGAGTGCGCAGATCATTATACAACAAAAATTGCTCGTACAAAATTCAATTTAACCGGATTCTGCCAGTAAACATACTTCTTGCAAGAACTATGTTTACTGGTACAAGAAGGCCATCGGTGTTTGAGTTGTCACTATTGGGTCCGCCATATTGTAGTCAACTGACCCTTTTTGTTCACCATAGCTCATAGCTTTGCATATGTTCAAAGTCGTTTTTTCATGTGGATCTGGATTAGAAATTTTTGTGACCATCGTCCATAAATATACTATAATTTTACTAAAATGAAGAGTGTATAAAAATAACATATTAGCGTTACTGAATCTAGCCCAAACATAAAAATAAATTTTGACTTAAATACGACACATATTGTACTTAAGTGATACGAGAGACGATTTGTTTGGTGCATATTATTTTTATTTTATTAGTTTCAGAAAATAAATATAACTCATATTTATTTTCTTGACCGAATGAATTTGGTAGGCATTGACTTTGTAGTGTAATTTTAATGTTAATTTCATGTAGTAGTGAGTATAGATATTACATGGAAGTGATTTGAATTTTCAGGCAATCTAAATTGCAAGATGCCAAAGATGTCGCATATATACTTTTTTATATATCGCCGAAGAGTGCAATCGGAGCTTTTTTAGTTGCTGTTTCGCACTCATATTTGGTAAGTGTATATAAATACTTATTTGTTAGAATATCTGAACCATAAAATAAAAAAAAAATGCCTATATGTGAACATCATGTAAAGGGTAATTTTGTGATGTTGAAAGAGGGAAGTAAAGTTCGTGTCTCGTGTGGTAAGAATAAGTTGTTTGGCTTTCACTTTTTAAATATTTACCTGATATCTACATCTTTTTTTTTTTTTAATTAAAGTTGTCACATCGTCTTGATATAAATCCTAAGGTTTCTGCGTAATTATAGTACCCGGACAGAAATAGTTTCGTTTTCCTGTTTTAAGACATGAAAGTCTATATATTTAAAATTTGCTCCTTGACGCCATGGAGATAGATTGTACTTATTTCAAAATTTTATTGATTTATCGTTTTTCATGTATATTTTTTTGCATTATCACTTCGTTGCCAAGTGCACGGTAAATATCTTTATCATGAAATACTTTTCTTTGTATTTACTTTCCTTTTTAATTTTCATATAAATATCATGAATCGATATTTATGTGAAATCTCAGTGGAGAGAAAGTCATTAAAACTACTATACACTTTTGGAGCTAAATAAACATAAAATTGACAGTATAAAATTGTGGTTATCAATTCAATTCCAGGGCGAGTACGAGCAGGCCGTGTGGATGTACCGCTACGCGTTGTCGTTCGACGAAACCTTCATGCCGGCCAAGGCGTGTATGCACGCCACCATGTGTCTGATGTGGATGCGAGAAAACGGCCAGGGGAATAAATTGAGTAAACTCAATTAATGTTTATATTTAAATTATTGTATTGGTAATAATTCACTGTCCTTTCTCTAATGTGGACTAAATGAGCGTATTTCATATTTACTTCGATTGGTAAATGGTACCTAATAAATGGATTTATGTAAAACTCGTTTTTAATAATTTTTCGAGACATCCAATAAATCCGTTATTAATTAAACATACTTGCAAGAACCATTTTAATTTCTATGTTTTTAATCAAAAGCCTGAGCCCCTCCTTCAATTTTAAGCCTTTAACGTTTTGTTTAATTACTGCAATGAGTTTCGATTTAAAAACATTATTCAATATGTATTTTTATAGAAATGCTGTGGTTGATAAACATTAAAATATTGTGCTCTTGACATTTATCATAAACTAAGCCCGAAGTTAATATAGCATTAAAGACGTATTAAATACGTATTATCCAGTAGGTCATTTATTTAAATGTCAGATTAGATGAAGTTTTCACTTAATTTAAAGTTTTTTGCAAATAAAGTATTTTTTTCAGTCAACTATTTAAAGTAGATTTGGAAAAAGCTTATAGCATAGAGCACAAAGGAATTATCTATGAAAAACTCTCCATATCTGAATGGTGTGCGTTGCGGATTGTTAAGGGCAATGCAGTCTCTATTCAGAGCTTTCAGTGCCTGCATCATAACAAACGAGACATTGCATTTGTATTTAAATTGTAACAGACATGTAATAATAATAAGTTGCTAAAAAATAAGACTAAGATAACAGTCATTTTCGCTCAATTTTATTCTAAGCGCATTCCGATGCGTATTGATTTGTTAACAAAATGTCGACAGCGTCGAATTTTGCGCATGCCGAAACAACTGCAAAAGCCGAAACGACTACGTAGCCAAAGTGAAGACACCCGCAGGAGCGGCCTCAGGCTGTGAGGTGAGGGCGCGTGGCGCGTTGATTCCTACTTTTTTTAACCGTACCCAAAAATTCCTAACGCAATATACATTTTTTATTATTTAATTTTTAATTGCGATACGCAGTTTTGGAACTTCCTGTCTATGTTGATGTTCTGTCTATGTCGTAGTATGCGTAAATTTATATACACGATACTATTAATGCCAATCCTGTAATACTGCGTATAATAAATTGTTCTGTCTATATAACAAGATGTAATACAATATAGATTTACAATATTCAATTACATTTCAAATTGATATTCGTTGTTGCCGAAAACTGATTTTTATTACATACATTGTGAATTCCATTCAATTTTAGTCAATTGAATTTAGGTACATACATATGAAATGAATGCAAGTACAAGAAAATGAGAATACTGTATATACTGATAAATTAAGTATCTACATTACAATTGGGTCTCTTCTTGCTTCGCTGTAGTCTTCAGTAGCTGTCGAACATGAAGGACCTTCAATAACCATTGGAACACGCACAAGAGTATTATTATATCACTAGTCTTGTGCAGTGACCAATAGTTGTTTCAAGCCTCATTCACGACGTTTCATCTTCAGTAATTGCAGGTGCTTATCATAATATCCTGAAAAGTTGACGAAGATGCGACGGAATTTTTTTTTTGGGCTACTTGATTTTTAAAAAAGTAGGTTTCAGTTAAAAAAAAACATGAAATCGTAAAACTTTCTATTAAGATACGATGTTCGAAATTTTATTCTATAAGAAATTAAATCAAAGAAGATCAAAGTATGCGCGTGAATCGCCTTAATTTAGAAGTTTAGATAATAGAAATTTATTTACATGTTTACATGGTAACAAATTAATTACTGTATATTCCAGCGTTCTTGCAAAATTGAATAGAAAGATGAAGAATCGACTTTGAACTTACTTATAACAAATATTCGAAATTAGACACAAATATTGTCAAAGAGAGACTGTTTTTTCAGATAAATAGGGTACATTTTAAACACCTAAATTAGACATAAAATTCTTATGAGAATTGTAAATAATTTTATTCTAAGTTCATAAAAAAATATATACATATTCTATAAAATTATATACATAGTCTATAAAAATATATACAGGGACATATATAGTCTACCCTTATTATTAATAATTCTAAGTGGGAATTAAGTTTCATTATTCGTAGATTATAATCAATTTACAATTTAGGACTAACTTAAAAGTCTGGGCACATAAATAGGGTAGTAGTCATTCCGTTCAAATGTTAGTTTTCTAAAGATTACAAATAAAGTTTTAAGGCGAAATGCAATTGCATTAAATTTGTTTCGCCTTAAAACTTTAAGGTGAAACAAATTATCGAACTTCAAATGAGCTTTCTGCTAATTTAGCAGAAAACTCATTTGGAGTTCGGGGAATACACAAAATATATACAATTGTCGTATTTCTGCATATGATAGAGGCGCTGGACCGCAAAAAAATCACATCTGTGTTCATCTCATAGATAGTTTTTTTAAAAAGGCTCGTGTTTGATAAGTCGGTATTTCTTTGCAGACAATACAATAAAAAACCAAAACGCCTCTTTTCAATGTCTTGCCAAAGCTTAGCGAGGATTGCTCACTGTTCAGTGCTAAGCACTAATCGAAATTGTGACGAGGAGGTAATAACATCAACAGATTTCCGGTCTATTATGAATACATGTGATATATCAAATATATCACATGTCTTCATAATATGTGTATCGATATTTGTGTATCGAGTCTCCGTATTATATGAAATATAGAATCTATTTGATGTTTTTTGTCGTTGAGAAGGTATTTTTGCCATGTCGTTTTATGTTCTACAATTCGATAACAAATGTCTCTTTTGAAATAAGTTTTTGATATGTAGTAATCGAAATTTTAACTTAATATTACTAATACACTTAAAATTATATTAATGAATAAATTTCAAAAAGATTATTCCATAAGTAATTGTAGAACGTTTCGTAGTTTTATTCTAGGTAGTTTATTATATATATCTAGTAGTATACTATCTAATTTAATGATAGCAGAATTACAATACTACAACAGATGGCGCTAAACTATGTTATTTAGTTTTTTAAACTATATTTCACATTCTTTAAAAATCATTAACATTTATTTAAATACGGTAAATGACATAATAAGTATTGCACATTCAATAGATACTTAATTAGGGAAAGTAATTTTATTAATTTTTGGACATTCATTTTTGTTATTCTTGTAATATAATTAAGGGAATTAGCGACGATCCCTCTAATTGTTCTAAATGCTGCCTTTGTGAGTGTACTTGCTTGTGTGTTTGTGTCTTAGTGCTTTTTGTCATTTTAGTGTTTATCTCAATATTTCTTATATTGAGCTAGCTCTCCTGGATATGGATTATATTCCTTCGGCTTTTATATTGATCGATCATGCTGTCAATTCCGATCCCGGTCCAGCTTTCGATTCTGATTCCAGTCGTTCCTGATTTGGTAACATACCCATACTACGTGACCCATATTTTTCAATTTTTACCCCCCTAGCCACCCTTCGATGACCAATCGTAGTATATACTAAGACCCCTCCCTAGTTTTCACGTAGTAATTAATAAATATGAT
Source organism: Eumeta japonica (assembly GCA_005406025.1). Lineage (NCBI taxonomy): Eukaryota > Metazoa > Arthropoda > Insecta > Lepidoptera > Psychidae > Eumeta > Eumeta japonica. The sequence goes on along the minus strand of BGZK01000440.1, from coordinate 111,087 downwards.
TATAAACATTTTTTTTCCTAACAGAAAGTTAATATAATCAAGGAGAAAAAATTTATATAAAAACATATTGTAACAGGTACTTATTTACAAATAGAATAGTTTTACTAATAGTTTTAATTTTACTACAAATAGAATAGTATATAAGCGCACTACTACTGAATGAGTACAAAAACTATCAGTTTTAAATCAGCTGGTGTCCCGCGTATTTGCGTTAGTGTTGTTATATGTGAGTTTAAAAAAGTGCTGAACGCTGCGCGCCATAATTTGAATATATCTCCGAAAAAGCGCGAGAATTCTCTGACTACGTAATGAAGCCTTAAGCCCCTCTCGTCCTGCGACTAAGCACGGTATTTTGAAGCCCCCCCCCCCTATGAACGGGTCACATAGTATGGTTATGTTCCCTTTCTATCCCGATTAGGCTCTCGATTTTTGTCCCATAAACCACTTTTCATAACCACTTAATGTACCAATCTGAATAAATATTATCATTAAAGTCTAACTTTGTTCGACCGATCACCATAAAATCCATTGCAAAATACATAAAAATGTATTTTGCAATGGATTTTGTGCTATTATTTTAGTTGTATCTCCTTACCAGGTGGTGCTGTAGCATACCAACTTCTATGTCATTTAACCGATCACTATAAAATTTGGCATTGATATGTATTTTTTTGTGGAGAATTTGTTTCTGTTATCCTTTTTGTTGCAACTTACCACCAGATGGCGCTGCGGCATACCAACTTTATCGTTTAACCAATCACCATGAAAATTTTTTTGTGGGAAAGATTTTTGCATCTTCCCTTTTGTTTTCTTTGTGCTATCCGCTTTGTTGTGGGGTATTGGAATATTGAAAATGAGTGTAATGGCGAAGATTGATGACGTATGATAATTATGGATTTAAAAGTATGTTAAATGAACTTTATTGTTATAAATATTATTTATATGTTAATGTGTTACATAAAATAAAAAAAAAACTAAAATTGAAAATATGAATAAAATTCAATTCATTTATATAGACCAGCAGGACAACGTCTAAGTTTACTCTAAAGAAAAACATTAAATATTTTGGAGCATATTAGTAAATTATTTTTATTTATGTTCGTATGTCCTTTAACGCCGCAATCCGTGCAGAACGTCTTAGAGAACTAATATAGTAGATGTTATGTGTAAAAATAAAAAAAATCTATTATTTTCATTTAACATCATAATTACTTTATATTTTTATTAATGTATCAATAATAATGCATGTATACCTATTTGTATGTAGCTGTTTGTTTGTTTGTATATAAATAATTTTCAAAAGTACTGCCAGTTCAGTTTATAGTTTCAGTAAGAATCAAATAGATTTTAAAGGTATAAATTAAATTCAAATATTTCTTTTCAGATAAAACTTAAAAAATGTTATATTTTAAAATCTTTATTCTTAGTTCAATGATTATTTCTTTGTCAGAGGTTATTTTTTAAATTAAATAATCACAATGTTCTTAATGATTGTTTTATCGTTAAGACGTCACCAACGTTTAATAACATGTCTGTGGGCCTACAATGGTATGAATAGATATAGTGCGTTATTATTGACATTCTTTTCTACGTATTTGGGAGCGGTTGTTGTATGGTTTTAAGACAAGCAGTCATTTTAAATAACAACTGACAAGCAGTCATTTTAAATAACAACTTATAATACCTTGAAAGTAATAATGTACAATTAGCTAAAAGTGTCTCCCATTGCAGGGTCTAATTTTGGGCGACCCTATGGCTTAGCTATCTACATCGAATTTATTACGCAAAAAATGACGGCACGACTCATAGTGATTTTTGATAAGAGGAGAGTGAGCTCACAAGTCTAAGCTGCGCCCACTCCTTATCCCTAACGTCCTCTACCCGTCTCCCGCCTAACCCATTTCATATTCTTCTTCATATTCTTACGGTTCCACCTCATACTTGCGTCGATGCGTTTTGCAAGTTCAGCGTGCTGCAGCATTGCATCGTACACAAAGAGAAAGCGTCATCAAACCTCCGTTACAACTATGTCAAAACTTGCGGATGCGAACGCGCAATTTTATTGTGAAAGTTTCGCATTTGCGGAGGCGGAAGCGAGGTTCCGTTACAACACTAATGAAAATTATGACTATAATCATATCATTGAAGTTGATAAAGCTGTGATTCACATAAGGAGAATGAGGCCAAAAAAGTGTATTATTAGTATTTGACACGACAGAATTAAATTTCAATATCGTGGAAGAAACAAAATGATGCCAAATTTCCAATTTGACTTTGGTACATGTAAAGCATTTTCTTGATATCATGATGTTATATCACAATACTAATGCAACGCAGGTACTGACTTGTACGTTGGGAACTAAAAGTGTTTACTATCTTGCATCCGATACTTTAATTTGAGATAAAGCCTTTTTTTCACTAAATGGATATGTTGAGTCACATTGAAGTATTTAAGTGGATGGGTGAAAAGGTTACTATGCGTAAATAAAACGTTGGAAATGTTAAAATAATGGAAAGGGCTGATACGTACGCGGATTGATCGACATGCTACTGACGATAAGCTATTTCCTTTACTCTTAACTTTTATTTGGTGATTGATGTACTGTAATGCGATCTTAGCGTAGTGGTGTGTGCTGTATCTTTCAAAGACGAATGTAGGAGTCCACAGAGATTTCAGAGAGCAGAGTTGAGTGGAAAAAGATGGAGTGATTAGAGTAGAAAAAGGTGTGTTGTGATAGTTTGGCCGTTTGGAAAGGATGAATGAAAGTATACTGAAAAAACAAATCTATTCTGCAAATGTGTGTGGTTGAAAGATTACTAAGGGTCACCCTAGAAAATCCTATGCAGATCAAATTGGTGGCATATTAAAAAAGGGCCAAATTTAAGCACCCAAAATCGACGAGCCTGTATGAAAAGATTGATGGATATCAATGAAGTGACAGAGATAATATGCAAAGATCGTATCATATGGATCGTACCGTAGTCTCAGCCCACCCTTCTGGTAAATAGGCGTGAGTTTATAACAATAATAGTAATAACGTACTCTGAATATACGACTGTCTTAAACTATGTAGGAGAAAATATACTAAGCGCATTACACGTTTTTAGTTTAGTTCTTTTTCTTAATCGAACTTGTCTATTAACATTTAGGATTGTACTGTTACACTACTATCGTATTAAAATAACTCAATCATCTGATAATCTTTGTAGATTTAGCAGCGGATAACAATTATTGTTCATTCATCAATAGTCAAAAATTCATAGTGTTGCAAAATCATTCTGTCAAAGTCATTCTGTTTTGCAGGAAACAAACTGATAAAATTAATATATGCGAATTTATTTATGTATATTTTTAAATAATTAGGATTGTTGTAATTGTGAAATTCCATATTTTTATTTAACCTGTAACACTGCAACAAATAAATTTGAATACTTCCATGAACTATTTTTATAATCGAATAAAAACCTTTTTGGTGTGAATGACTTGTGAATTGATACTAAAATTGTGAATTTAAAGCTAAAATGAGGAAATATTTAAGATAAAAGTTTTTAGATAATTTTCAGTCATGCAGATGACATTGCATAGATTTAGAAATCGTTCAAAAAGATGATATAGTAACTTAAATATACGGAATGTAAAGTAATACGGTCCAGTACGTTACTTTATGACAATAAATAACGTCACAAAATTTGATGAACATAAAAAAAAACCAGAGACTCGCATTCTAAGGGTTCCTTACAAACTTAATTATGTATATATGTATTCATCCGTAAAAAGTCTCATTAAATTTTTGTCTGTTACTTATATCGAGGTGTGTAATAGTCTACGGAAAATCAAAACTTTTGTTATTTTCAAAAAAAAAAAAAAAATCCGAATTTTTTAAATGTATAAATTTTGGAAAAAACTTTAAGTTTTTATAGCGATAAATGAAAAATTTTCGCTATAAACTCTTTTATATTGGTCTACATCATGGTCCATTCTCTAATTGCTACTGTAAGATTGTAATCATAAAAAAATATTTTTCTATACGGTATAACCATATATTAACATTTTTCAGCTTTTTTATTCATATGTGCTGTGAGAACTTTCTTTTCGCCACATTTAATGATTCTAGTTCAACGGGAAGTAACTTAATGATTTCGATTTGCTGGCGAGTTTCAAAATGTAAGGGGTATTATGGTTGAATTTTTTTTTATTATGTTGACTTTGAAGCTTGATTTTTTTACTGTGTCAAGGAAATGCAGATATAAGTGTTTGGTGTTAATTTCTACTCGATATCTTTATCCGTTTCTGAAAAAAAGCGTCTTGACAGACAGCGAACGAATCGTGGTACGGAATCATAAAAATTCTGCATAAAACACAAAATAAAGAATTTGACAAAATCGATTAGAATTGTAACGGCTTTCTAAAAGTACGACAGTATATGCTTTTTATACTATATTTTCGAGTGAGAGTGTAGTATCGAGTAAAAAAACCTGGGACGAGGACACCAGTGAATACATTTTCAAAGCATTTGTGTCATTGCAGAGCCAAAACCCAACATTAATATGTTTATTGAATAGAATTTGCGGATATTTGTTAATATAAAGTTTTATCGGACAGTTAAAAAAAGAATTGTAAATTAATGATTTATCTAAAGTAACTGCTAATCATATAGATAAAAAAGTTCTTGTTTGTAGTTTTTAGAATGAATACAAAGTCATAAATAGCAAATTAAAAAAATTTGTAACACGGTTGATCTTGTAAGCGTTTTCTCAAAATCTACGTAGCGAACTACTTCGAAGTTTCAGGAATTCTAAGTAGAGTGGACCTCTTTCGAATATCGCAAACTGCGTTTCGATCGGTTAATTCGTTCAAAAGTTATGAGATGTTTACACACACGCACACACAAGCGTACACGCACACTTTCACGCTCACGTACGCAAGCACGGACACACACATACAGACATTCAGACATCACACGGAAAGTGATCGAAATAGGTTCATAGGACCCTAAAGTGTCAAGATCTGGTGAAAACTCGATTTTCGAAAATCAAGGAGAAAACAATAACCTTAAAATTTTATGAAAATTTTTAAATTTTCTGAGCTAAAAAGTAACTAAAATGTTATCCTGAAACTTTGTAATTAAGTACGATTCGTATTAGAAATCTCTATCATTATACAATATTATTTTTGCTAACATATTTAAATGTCAATAACATAATGAATCATTACTCTAATGAAAAATGTATTAATTGTCTCCGGATTATATGACTTCAAAGTCTTCAAATTTGTCTCATTGCAAAATTGAAGGAGTGTTTAATAAACTATTACCATTGCACCCGAGCAAGCTACACAGCAATCTAATCCGCGTTTTCTATATCCATACAAGCAGCGCCGCATCATGTCGTATCATACGAAATTTTCTACAGGTTTTCTGGGGCTGGCGGTGGAATCATTTTATTATAATTAGTTTCAACGTCTCTTGGTAATGCCCAATCTCCAATCTATCCGTTAAGTATCGTTTTCCAATTGTCATTATACCTGTAAGTAAATAGACTTCAAATGCTTCGAGACTGTATTAACCTAAAGCGGTCATGATACCAATTGTTCCCAACTATCTTTAGTTATAGCTTCCATAAATGAACAATACCTGAGCTCTTCCCTTGGCTTCGCTTTTAAGTTTTTAAAAATTTAAAAATTTTGCCATATTTTCCGCTTACTAGTTATTTCATAGAAATTTATCTTTGTTAACTGCCTTGGTAGCAGAGTGCTGAGGCAGTTAACACGTCTAAAACATCGATGTACATATTCGAAGAGCACTTACTTACCGAAACTGTATTTGTAGCTGTTTCAGCTGTTTACGTATCGGAATTAACTTTCGTTTGACTATAATGAAAATGTTATAGACTAAAAGATCTGTTCTAAGCATTCCACCACCTCCAATAGCCCCTCCGCCATTTTCTCACGTGGGCCGAATCGCAGAAGCGCCGCGAAACACAGATAAATCTAATCCAACGGTTCTTCATGCTTCTTATAAGTTATTTAAATATCTCAGTTCTATTGTCCCTGAATACGACTCTCCTTTAACAGGGCTTGACACCACAGCAACGAATTTCGTTGAGAGCAGTCCTCTTCCTTCTTCCTGCTTCACTGTAGTTCACCGCGCAATCTGTGCTAGTCACGCGCAAATTCTCTAAACCTGCAGAAGTTCGCCAGAGAACCGAAGAGATTCACATAGTAGACCGGATCCGTTTGTAAAATTTTCATCCCGCAGAATATTTTAGCCCTAATGTCATAAAGAGGACATGCCTACAGAAGGTGATGCATGTACTCGTCTGTCTGTTCGCAAATACACATACTAGTCTCATTTAAATTTATTCCATGCAGTCGCTTTCTGAAGCACCCACGCCCCGTAAGCAGCCAAGAAGTTTCATAGTCCGGTTTAACCCGGCCAGAACTGATTCCAACCGACACATCCGGGAAGTAGCGATATAGCTCCCTACCATCCCATCTCTTTCGCCATAACTAAATTTCATCCTTTACACGCCACCTAAGCACCCCAATCTCGGCCCTAGTAAGATTGTCACGTTCGGGGTCCACTCTACCCGCAATAGTCACTTCATTATTTATAAAAAAACTTTAACAAGTGAGAATTTTGTAAATTTGTTCCTTTTTTAAAAAAGTAGTAAGTGCACTTGGAGTACTTTAAATGTTGGTTCAATTTTTATTTAGTTAAAACTCATTAAAAATATAAATCATTATTAAATCTCGATGTATGCTCAGTTGCTATTTAACGGTCATAAAACAGATTTGATCGATTTGAAAAAAGCTGTATATACAAAAAAACTCGATACTTGGGTCCTACACGAGTTCACTGGAAGAAATCTAATGAATTATGTACTCATTTGGGATTTTCTATTGAAACGTAATGAAAGCAAACTGTTTTGGAAAAAAATGATCTCTGGTGATGAAAAATAGATTACTTACGATAAGGACGTGCGAAGATCATGGTTAAAAGGCAAGTATGCGCCACGGACTAGCGAAACCCAATCAATTCGCAATAAGATGATGCTCTGTGTATTATAGGATTAGAAAGGCACTATTCATTATGAGCTTTTACATCCTTGCAAAACCATAAATTCGGATCTCTACTGCCAATAGTTGATAAGACTTACGCAAAAAGTAGAAAGAAAACGATCAGAATTGATCATCAGAAACGGTGTGGTTTTCATCAGACCACACCCATTTTTAGTCATACAACAAACATTGAAAAAGTTTGGTTGGGAAGTCTTAATGCCTTCACCATATAGTCCTGACCTTGCACCCTCAGATTTTCACATGTTTAGATCTCTTCAGAATCGTATAGGTAGTGTTAGATTAACATCAAGAGAGGACTGTCAAAACTATTTGTCGCAGTTTTTTGGTCAGAAGTCCCAAAATTTCTACAACAATGGGATTATGTCACTATCCATGAAATGACAACAAGTTTCTGAACAAAAAAGCATATATGCATTAAAATTTAATGTAAATGAAATATGATGAGAAATTATCTTAAATTTGTATATAAAATACGAAAAACTCTTTTGCTCGATCTTGTATGTGCGTGTTTTCTGTTATGGAAGTGGCATAAAAAGTCTTCGTTGTATAAAAATACGTCAAGTGTGCGCACACAATTAGGCGCCCACGTGCCGTGTTATAAATAAATATTCGTATTTGATTTTCCTTTCTATTTCGTCATATCTCGGATATCAGGAATAAAATGAATTTCTGTTTCTTGATACTCTTAATAACTTTTATGTCATTAGTAATTTCTGTTGAAGGTCAACTAGTAGCCATAGCCCTATCTCGTGTTCAGTAGCACGACTAAGACAAGTTGTATCAAAAACTTACCAAATCACAAAACATGTAAGATCAGTGTATAATATATATATTTCAACACGAAACAGGTAAATTCTGTCATTAAGCAAAAAGTATGGCGAAAAATGTCTGCTGAGATTTCTCAGTTATGTTTCACGGTTTAAAACTAAGTTTACTGCTCACCTCCTGATTATATTTACATTACATTTCATCTTTTCGGTTGTTTGTTGGCTTAAATATCTAGCACGTTTATGCACAATATACTCTTTGTTGGGTACGGCTCTTTGAGAGTTATGAAAGCAATTTTTTTATATATTCTTTTAACATGTGATGATGAATGCGTGGGAAGTATAGACGGCAGCGTAAAAGCCGACAATAACAACGTGTTGCGATTAAAAAAAAAACCATTTTCCATCCGTGCCACTCACAAAATAAAAACAGTTCTGTTCACTGTCACCTGTCGCAATTACGTTTGTATTGATTGATACGAGTTCGGGAGTGACAACAAGATTTTTGTGTATAAAAGACCAGAGAACACATTTTATGTCTGCGCAGGAGCAGCCGGGGCGGAAAACTAGTATGCAAATACATAATCAACTCTTGGGTTACGTTTCTGAAATCTGAATATTACTATATCAAAAGTAGAGAAATAGTTTAGTATGTGTTAGTTACTTTAGCTGGAATCGACTCATCAAAAGAAGCCTTTTGTCTAAGTTCCTGCTTTTTAACTTTAATGGTTTCGGCTTCGCGTCGATATGTTTTACTATAATATTAACTTTTGCTTTTATTGTCTCCGTTTTTGCTGGTAATCATTTTGTGTGTAACCTTATTCATTATAATTACATATTTTTGTGTTGGAATAGTTTTTAATAACTATATTGAAGTGAGCCTTATAAATTTATTAATATATAAACAATATCATCATATTGTGAATATGAAATGAGTCACTGGAAAAATGTCAAAAATGTTAAAAATATCATGTACAAAATGAATTCTGTTTCTGTATAAATTCATCAGTATCGATGAAAAGATGGCGAAATCATAAGGTTTTATATTTTAATATGCTGGTAATTTAATTACATTAATTACAAGTAATTTAATATGCTGGTGTTTCGAGAAGAACTGTAGGAACGCGTTCAGAAAGAAAAGGTTCTGTCGGTTTTTACATAGAAAAATGTGGTAAGCCGTGATATTATTTTTTGATAAAAACCTTTTTTCTGTCTTCGTAGCCTTTATATGACGAAGCTTATAGTAATATTTGCCTATAATGACGTGAAAATGTCAAATTTTAAATATTTTGGCTGGTATAATGGATAAATATCGAATTTCTATGGACAAGGGAAGTTTCAAGCAAATTTTAATTTTATTGATTAGTGACTGAAATTTTGAGTATTCGTTATCATGATGGGTTTTCGATCTGTTTTTCTTCATACATTCTTAGAAAGAAAAGATTCTGCAAAGGAGACCGAGGCAATATTCGACAAAAATTAAAAACAGCTAATGGCAGTGGCCAATCTTGTTTCTTTTGGCATATTTTCAACATTTTGAGGCTTATAATTATTTTATTTTATGTTAAGTTACAACTCAACACATTTCATTATATTAAATATCCAACTCAAAGACTGTAATGGATCTTTTTATAGCAAATTATGAAAAATACAAAAACTGTATTATTAGATGGATAGTTTTAAAAGAAAGTTTTAATGAGATTGTTATTGGTTTCTCCAATTATTTATGATGTTCGAAAAGGATTATATAAAATTTGAATGGGCCTGTATCCTATAGCAAATTGGGTACATATATGTAGAACATTTTAGATATTCAATATATTTCCAAGAAAGTTTTATAGAATCTTATTCCCGTAAAAATCCATTAATAAATTAGTAAAGTTGGCAAGTTCACACATTATGCTGTTTATAGAGAATTTAGAAATAATAGTTATTTAATCATTACACATTCAAAACTTTGGAAATTGGATAAAAATTTTCTGCAAGATTGCCATTGTGAGGTCGAAATGTGCGAGATTTTAAGTTATTATTATTGACGTAAATAGATATTTTTATTTTTAAAGCACGTATTTCCATCGAAATAGAAAAGCATACAGGTATTCCTACATAAACAAAATGACCAAACGAAATTGGCTTCGTAGTAGGCGTGACATACGATATTGGCTTCGCCGCCGTACAGATGTTCACCATGTGTCCTTATTTTTTCTTTCTCTATCTTCGGTTAAGAGATAACTGTCATTCGAAATTACATCTAAAAAAATAATAATAAGGTCTTTTGTAAGAGATTTATTTGGTTTAAAAATTTGCCGTATATCCTCATTTACATTTGTGGAATTATGTTCCACGAATGAACGTAAATTTGTTCGACGTCATAATTCTATGCTTTTCTATTTCGATGACGTATAATCCACAAATCTAGTGCTAATGTGATATGATTTAAATTTTACCATTTTTTTGAACTAGCCATGTTATTAAGTAAACAACTATTTCAACGAATAAAATTTATTACAGTAAAAATGCCAAAATCTAAAAATAACAAACAATAGTAAATAAAAAACAATACTGAAAATGAGCTAACAATTAGTAATTTAAAATAACTTTAAGCCCAGATGTCAAGTAAAACGTCACATATTTTTATTAATTATGTGCCAGTTTTATGGATTAAAATTCAAACGGCGGGCGCGGCGATGCACATTTAGGCCTAGGATTTAATAAATACAGCGCCGGTCTAGGGGTAGAGCGGGTGGAGCGGTTGCTCTAGGCGCCGTGTAACCAGGGGCGCTAAAAAACCAAATGCAATTTTTAAAAAAATTTTTTTGCAAAAAAAAAAAAATACAATTTTCAGAAAAAAATTAAATTTTGATATTGCTTTCAGAAAGACAGAACAGTGTTACGATACTAAAAGTTACCTAATTTAATTTAAGCTTAATACGTGTTGATGTATGCAATAAAAACTTATTTTGAAAAATTAGCAATTATTATTTACTTATAATGAAGCCGAATTAGAATTTCTGAAAAATGAGAGCACCGACTCGAGGGCGCTCTGAAACAATCTCGCTCCACCCTGATCAGAGTTAGGGTCGGCGCTGAGTAAATACTATACGTTGCACCAATTCGAGCGATATGCAGATAGTTTTGGATTATTGTGATAAAGATTATAATAACGCATACAAGTTTACATTTACAAAGAAGGATTGCGTCCAGTCATTGTTTTGCAACTTTAAGACTACGTAAGGTAATCACAGTTTTTGCATCTATTTACTATAAAAACATATTAAAAAAAGTAAACTTAATGAATTTATCGATTAATAGCTAATTATTTTGGCGTGCAAAAGCTTTTATTTCTGTTTATTTTCATTATACTTACTAAAAAAAGATTGTAGGTTTCTACATGGTACGATCTTTGTATATTTATCTTGCCTTCACGAATCTTTTCATCTCTTCTCATCGTTCTTATCGTCTCTGCCTACCCTTCTAGGAAATAGGTGTGAGTTTATATTATGTTTATTATCGGTATTACTAAAAAATAAGAGAAACTGTCGTTGCTTTTTAAAGTGATGATAATTATAATAAATTATCATTAAACTTTTCAAAAATTGGGACAAGTAAAATGACGGAAAATATAAGCTCAGGAAACGGAAAATTAGCTACAAAGAAGGTCTCAAAAGGGAAAAATTAATATAAAACCATCAATATAAAATACATTCAAAGTTTATATGAATAAAATTTTTCCTTTTAAAAATATTTTTTAAGTCTATTACAATAACTCTTTTAATGAGAAGAAGCATCGTCTGTAATAAGGTAATTCACAAAATTATTTAACTAGTAAACTTAAAACAAAAGTTATATTCACATGAAAAGTATAAATGAAAAATATAAAAAATAATGAAAAATTAAATAGCGAAACTGAAAAATTTAACTAAAAAGATGAAAACAAGATGAGTTAAAAAATCATAAAATCAAGTTGATAAATGTTGGCAGTGGGAGAAATCAGATTCATGTTTTGCTTATTACTGCTGTGATTGCAACCGAAGGCTGCCAATGCCCCAAATGTAAAACATAAAATTGTGTAGTCGTTGGTCAAAAACTTCCCCACGATATTTGGTAGGCGTAAAAATTTTTTGCAGTTCATACCTTTTTGAAATATCAGCCTAAAATCAAAGATCTTGTTTTACGTCATATTCACAATCTAATTTTGTCACTTTTGCATACAGTTTTACGTTAACGAAACTTGGCGCAGTAGTTTATGCATTTCTATCGTCTGAGCAGCTTCTTTGTTTTCATATGAGTTTGATGACTGATATGAACGGTGAGGTTCAAATCAGTCATCAAATGAGATCGTGTCCCGTGCAACCACTGAATGTCTCTGTAAATGACAACCCCAGAACGAAGATTCGATCTTACTGGGGTTCAATCGATGTTTCTTTTTGGGAAGTTAGCATAGTGATCCATGGGGTGGCGTGAAAGGAACAGAGAAGAAGGATATACGGTAGAGACAGCAGGTTGAGTGGAACAGGTACGCATGTTCATATTCGCCTCTGTACATCAGTGGAACTGATAAGTCAAGTTTATAGGTAACGTGTTTATAAAGATTGCATGTGTGACTACTAATACTCTCAATTACGTTACACACCAAATAGCACAATTATACAAAGTAATTGAACGTTAACAACTTTAAAACATTACAAATACAACTTAAAAATATACAATATCTATTTACATTACGATAATCGATGGATAATTACAGGTTAAAACAAAACGTTAAATTATATAATGCTAAAAAAAGCTAACGGCTATTTTCAAAACTATAAATATATAAAGTTATCGTAGCACTAGAGTAGAATATTTTGTTACAACAATTATTATAGAATTGTATTTACATTTTACATTGTCATAACTGTAATAAACTAATTAAATGAAAAATTAATTACTCCTATATGACACAAATAGTGTCATATAGGAACTTAAAATATTGTAGCTATGATCTAATTTATCATGTTTCGAGCGTGACGACTCCCGCGCAGCCGTTGACTGTGAAAGGCCCGCAATAGCCGCTGTCACACGCACAAGAGTATAGACTCACTAATCTTGTGCAGTGGCCAGCAGCTGCTTTGGGCTTCGACAAGTACAAATACCGCCGCGGCTCGAATTGTATTATCGCTTCATAGTTGGCTTGATTGTGAGATGTGAAAACAGTACTCGAGTTCGTTTTGGAGGAAAACACAAAATAACAAAATATAAAAAATAATTCGTAGTCACAAAAGGAAAAAAATACAAATGTAGTTTCTAGGAGAAATGTTGAAACATAAATAATAAAAATTTAATTACATAAAAAAAATAGGAGTATTAGGACGTAACACTAATCAATATATTGACATGTCCACGTGTGTACCAAGCAACAATTCTTTATTTTTATAAATACATATTACGTTATTTAAAACAAAATAAAAATATCAAATTAAAATGTTATTAATTGAAATAAAGTTTGATACAAAAGCACTGTTTGGAATATACTCAATGTATAATCTGTTATTTTTATGCGACAGATTAATTTAATACTTGGGTTTGAGTTCTTTATAATGTCCTATTAAATTTGCAAATAATAGCAATTTATTTGTTTAAAAACTTAAAATCGGTGCTCAGTATATTGGAATTGCCTTAAAAATAAAATATTATATGTATATAATTAAAAATATAATGAAACCATAAAACTAATAGTTCATAACTGCTGATTCAAAACTAAGCGATTACTAATTCTAGAGTATTCTTTTTTCTTACTCTGTACGATATACATGTCGTGCCTATGCGATGGTAATAAATTGGTGACACCATAAAAATCTAGATTGTTTAAACTACATATTTTTAAATGTTTACGTTCATATTGCATAGTATTATAGTACGTTTGAGATCCTTTCAAGGGTTTCATGCATTTGACAAAAAAACGCAATCCTTAAAGAATTAATTTTATGTCAGTCTCTTTGTCTGTCATAGACTATTTTTTCCGCATATAATGCACAAAACATATTAAATTTTATAAATATTTAGAGTAGATGATCCAATTATAGACATATAACATTAATATTTTGATTTGGAGGCAAATTACCAAATTAAAAAGAAAACTTTTATAATAAAATTGTTCATCTTAAAGAAATACATTAATGTTTATTCTTTTAATTCTAAAATGGGTAGATTAGAAAATGTTTGAAAACACACAAAAACACATTACCCTTTGTTTCCGAAACTTCCGAACGAGACAGAGAAAATACTGGAAAAAAAAATTTGAAATATAAAGCCTCGCATAATTTACAAAAAAATATAAACAAAAATAATAGGTGTTCGAGTTTTTGTACAAAATATATTTTTGTTACTATAAACAAATTTTGGCTAGATGAAAAAACACGTACGTATGATGGTAATGTCATGATTTATGCTATGAAAATCTATTAACGTGAGTCCGACCTGCACTTAGCTGCTTTTTTTTGTATTAACTAAAAGAATATCGGGACACATTTAAAACGTACCGCTATTTATTCGTACATCTCTTTGTATCTTGCGTAACATTAAAATAAAAGATAATGCAAAGAACACTCAAGGTAATATTCACCACCAGGTTGCCATTTTTTTTTGTTATTGCACAGTTGAGACGTACCATCCGATATTTATTTTTTTAATTTCACATTAAGGACCTCGAACTCGGGCACCGCATCGCCCTAGTTAATTACCAAAACGGGGTAACTTCTCATTCTAAAACAACGCTTTTGACTATTCTACTTCCATCGCTCCGCTATCGGTATGTCTGTCGGATTAACTTTTAAAAAGTTATAAGCGATCACATACACAGAAGGCAATATACGAAGATGAAGAAGAAACCCATGACATGCCAGATTGTTCAACTTAAAGCGCATGAGCGTATTACGTCGCCATTTGATGGGCGCGAATCGAAGTCGAAGAAAACAGTTTATTAATATACGTCGTATATTGACGTTGAATGACAAACACATTGGCAAATTATTAATAGTTATGAAGTTTTCACGTAAAATATCATTTGTTCATGAAAATGTTAACAGCGATGTACTCAGACTATATATATGTATGTCCACAACCACAAAATATACTAATCCTTGCTATTGCAAATTGAAACGCGCGTGAAAATTCATGGATTTGTTTAAATCACCTGGAAAAAGTCATGAGATTATCAAACCCGTAGATAAACCATAGTACCAGTTATTACTAGTAACAAACTCTAATAAAATCTTTTGTATTTCTGTCTTATAGAGAATAGCAAATCACTTATTTAGAACCACATTTTTTTCAAACTATTGTTAAACATTCTTTGAATTAAAAAACACTTTTTTAAACGACTTTTTTAATTTTTTCTTTTGGTAATCTTAATATTTTGTAACGCAAAGTGAAAAATCATTTTCTATAATGTAATTTATTAATTTGCATAAAAAATGTTTAAACAAGTAGCGCTAAAAGTATTAATGAAACATTATGTAGCATTTATAACAACGAATTTTAATAAGAAATAAATTTTTCCATCCCTTTTTTTATTATTTTAATTCATAGAAATCATAATTAAAAAATTATACCTACTAATAATACCTTAACTTGATAATTTCAATAAGTATAATAGCTGTGAAAAGGTATAAACGAAGTGAAGTAATTTTAGTATTTTAGACATTTTTGTGTAACAATAACCCAACTTGGAAGGTAAATAATAATCTAAAAAAAAATAATTAACAATAAGCTCATTTTATAAAAAAAATGCACTTTTTTCTTTGGAGTGTTTGTATCATACATTTTTAAATAATATTTACAAGGTTAAGAAAGAATTTTATTAGCAAGGGCCGGTTTTAGAGCAATGCGCCGGCACAACGCCCACGGCGCGGAGTCGTATTTTTAGTGTTAAATGAAAAGTAACCAAAAAAGATCCGAGATGCAAAAGTATTTTTTTTTCGGAAGTCTTTTCCTCTATTAGATATTTTTTCTAACCACAAGAGTTTTTGGGTTATAAGCATAATATTTTTTTTGATATTTTATATTGTTAATAACTTTTGCGATTGTTTATGGGCATATTTGAAATTATCATATATTTATTTAGACGCCTTTACGAATTTAAGGTTTTTGATCTGGTGAACCAGACTAATATTTGGTAATACATATCCTGATATTAAGGAGCATCCTCACTTAGGTCATCTTGCACGTCATTTTTAATTTAATGATTGTGTTACTCTGAAATATTTCCATGACTTAGCAATAAAATAAAGGTGACTTTTGCTTTAACACAAACTATTTTCTTTAAAACCCGTTGAATTTTTTACTGTCATATAAAAGCGATACAGTGAAGTTTTTATACAATTTGTCTATTCGAAAAAGATGTAAATATTTTTATAAAATAGAAGACGTTTTTATCCCAAAGTTTATTATGATGTTATTTAACAAATTTTTATGAGATGCTTGTTTTCTTTCTATAATTTTTCCGTTCTATAAGTAACACAAAAACGATTTGTCTACTGCACTTTATTTTAAACTTTCGTTTATTTTCTTCAAGTTATAAAAACCAAAAACTAAATTCGAAACCAATTCGACACGTCGTTTCAAAACCGAGTTTTATAATAATGAGCGCACAGTTTATAACGAAATAATCTAATTATATAACTCACACAATCGTGTCACTAATACGTATGTTTCATCAATTCGTTTTAGTGGAGACAGGCGGACCGACACTAAAATCCTGTGCGGCGAGTGTGAAAAACGCACCGGTGTTAGGTGGCGCGGCGCGAAGACCCTCAAGTCCGACGAAGCCCTACCGGCGCCTTTGAATACGGGACACGTGTGTGGCGCCACCTGTCGTTGCCTATCCTGTCTTACGCACGTCAATTTAGACATTAAAATAACGTACTTCACTCCACAGGTATACACATCGCGAATCCACAATTCATGCCTTTGAGCGATGTAGTAATTCTAGAATGAAGTGTCTAGTTGTGAATTCACAACCTATCAGGACCGATTAGATACGTTAAGAGATAGACATATTTAAAAAATTAAAAAAGTATATTTTAAATTTATATATTATATTTATGACATATGATTAATGCTCCATAGACTTTTTACGATTCTATTTCACATTTATCATATTGTACATATCATAACTCCTAATAAATTACTCAAAAATAAACGACGATCGTCTCACCATCAAATGAAATAATTTTAACGAAGGCTGTTTTAATTTGTTCTTATCGTCTATGAACACTGCCAAATATTCATTAGAGATCAACAAATATTTTGTTGATATTTGTGAAAGAATATCAACATCTTCTAGTGTATCCTAGTGAAGGAACGTTCTTTTGTAATAAAAATGGGATATCTAAAACTTCTTAATGTGATTTTCGTTCAGATTTAAATTAAAGTAGACTCTTGATTAAAATTTTTTTAAACGTAATAAGTTTGTGCATCTATGCGTTTTAATTTTTATTCACAAACTTTTTTTGCGAAAAAGGTAAAAAAAAAAGAAGAGAGAAATACATGAAATCAGTATCTAATTTTATACGAGGGGTTGTTGTTATATACAAACCTAAAGGGCCTTACATTTTATTTTTCTTTGAATAAACAGAATATCACTAATAACAATGTAATGGACTTACGCGGAATGTATACACAAAATAATAAAAAAATGTATTTTTGATTGTTTTTTAAATGTTCTCTTAAAGATCAAAAGCTGTCCTTGTTGGCCACATCTATATAAGTTAAAACGGAACGACCACGCGTATCGGTTTTCTTTGTGTCGAAATTCTCAAATATATCGATTGAGTGTTGAGGCATTCTCAATAGATTTTACGCCTTCCCAAACTCATTCAATTTTTCTATTTTCGGACATGGAAGCTGCGAAGGGACCGCGTGGGATATTTGACGTCGCAATGAGTCAAAGTCAAGTTTTGGTGCGTCGTACGACCGGTAGAAAAATATAAAAAAAATAACATACAAAAGTTACCAGGAAAATGCTGGTATTTTTTATACTTCCTTAATAATTGTCAGCGATAAATTTAATATAATTTTGCCACTATACGATAAGCAGTTAGACACTTTATGTATTTTCGTTTACCTAGTAATAAGAATCACATAGACAAATACACGTCCGAAGCACTCAACGAACCAGTACATCACTATTAACGTTGTCAACGACGGCACTATGAATAGTTGTCGGACGCGCAGGCAGCCTTAGAATGAAGCGGCCAGTGCGTCGCGTCGGCCTACGCAGCGCACCCCGCGGCGTGCGGGTGGGGTGAAATAGACCGGCCAACAAGCTTATAGGTAACCCAACACCACGCATTAAAAAACCTCTGAGGAAACCTCCATTTTCAATTTTACACTTTTTATATTATTTTGCATCGTGAACGCCATCCTGCGCTAATGTAAATCTTAAATACGTAAACCTGAAAGAGTTTATTAAAATTTATTTGTAGGAAACAAAAGACGAATGTTGGCGCGACCAATACAAAATGAGTTGGATCGTCGAATTGATTATCAGACGTTCCAACTCATATTATTTAAAGCCGAAGTTTATACTAATAATAAAAGTATAATCTTTTTCATATATTTTTTTTCAAAATTAAACACGTTTTCATCTTTCGTTTAGCAAACATCGACGTGTTGTTATTTGTAACGTCATAGATAATTTGTCTAAACTACACTCTGAACGTACGTCAAATATTAATCTCAAAGTGCTTTGAATTCTTCTCTAAGTGCTTTAATTAACTATCACTGATTAGGCAAAGTAATAGAAATTGACGAAAATGATTCCTATCGAGGTATGAGGGCGAACGTATGCCAAAAGA
Organism: Eumeta japonica; assembly: GCA_005406025.1. Lineage (NCBI taxonomy): Eukaryota > Metazoa > Arthropoda > Insecta > Lepidoptera > Psychidae > Eumeta > Eumeta japonica. Next base: position 92,401 of record BGZK01000440.1, on the reverse strand, counting down.
GGCTATTCGCAAAAGGTTTTTTTAACTAAGCAAGAGTGCACATGAATATTGAACATTGACATATGAGATACTAAACAAATGATTTGTTACGTAACCATAAGAATAATCTTGCAATGTATTTTTAAATTTTATTTGTTAATAAATCAATAGCGGTAGCGTTGATCAGGTCGTAGAAATTGCGCATTACATTTGCGTACCTAATAAAAAGCCAGGCGAATACATTAAAAAGTTAGATTTTTCCACAAGTAGGTTTATTATCAATTTTATCATTTTAATATCATCAACATAATCATTTTAATATCAATCTCGACAGTGCTAGACAATTCTGTATTAAAATATCAAAAATGTAGTACATATGCTGAACTTTACAGCGAATTTAGACTTAAATTCGAGCATTTGTTTGGAAAGGTCATCACAGAAGATCGACTGACGAAAACTTTCGCATGGTTACAGTTTTACAAAAACATGATTACGTCACATCCGTTAAGCATCTACACAAAAACTTATGTTTGTCTCATTTTCAACTCTGTTCATTGGCGTGATTACTCATTTTAAAGTCAGCTACCTAATTACTCAACCTGTTTGGGTAAAATAAAACAGAATTTCAAAGAGTAGAATTTACGTTACAGTATATGTTTTACATCAGAATAGTTAATTTTCCATATTGGCGTTGATTACAAGTCAAAATCGCAAGGCGCAGACTAAGAAAGATCAAAAAGAAAGATTAATGTGAATGATCAAAACCACTTTTGAAAGCGAAGAAGGGTAGGCTCTATGTTGTAGGCTCTATGTCAAAAAAATGATTGTCCTTAAAATCGGTTTACGGACGATAATTTTACGTGGTAATGTCATAAAAAAATATTCATGAAAAATTGAATACTTGTATGAATTGAATTGAATTATTATCACTGAATTATCATTATTTTGTATAATACAAAGGAGTTAATTGAAAATTACAATTTTTTGGATAAATTAACATTTATTTGCAATCGTTAATCCAAATATTTTTTTACTTAAATTATACACATTAATTAGGAGTAACAATGTGCTATTAACAATTTATTTCCAACTTATACATGTGTGATATTTAAGATCTTCCAATCTGCGCTATTTTATTAAGGATAGGATGGTGATAGGAAAAGTAGGAAATCAAAGTGAGTGTTTCAATTGTAATGTGCCTTGAAAATGTTAAATCGATGGTTGTTCCTTTCAGCGTTGTTGACTTATTAACATCTGATACGCATTCGAGATTGTATGTATCTTTCATCTATTTAAGGAATGTGTCATCATTTGACACGTTTATGTTGATTTCGCCGCAAAGAAGAGTTGGTACATCGTCATCAATATCCATCAAGAACGGTAGCACATACTGGCTGTTGTGCACATACGGAACAAGTGCTTATTTTTAATTTTCAAATATTATTTACAGTTTTTGCGAATTTAATTTAAATAAATTGTTTAAATATAATCACGAACAATCAACTGTTCAATAAATTGAAATCAAATCAACGTCAACAATTTGTTAATTTGAAATGACGAAATTGGACAAATAAATCAATTTTTTAAAGTGGTAGTTTTAAAAGCCCGCCTTAACCTATTTGATATTAAAGAAGATTTTTTAGCACGGTGGTTGGCCGGTTCAACTTGTCCTTTAAGATACATTGTTATGACATGTGTGAGGTTAAACATTAATTTTTAACTTACATTAATAGCTACGCACGATCGCTTTTTTTTTGCATTGAGTACTAAATAAAGGCAGTTGACTTTTTATAGGATCGTTTATGTGAGTCATAATAATTTTTTAGTCAAAATTGTAACATTACCTATTATTACTGCACTCGCCGACCGATGCTATTTTTTTTTTAATTATCAAAGAAAAAATAGATGAGATTATATCGCTATTCAAATTCTTAAAATGCAAGAATTAATTACCTTTTTTGCCGTAATTATTTTTGTAATAAACAGTGGAAACTACTTTAACTTTTCACTTTACTTCATAAATAGTTGACAAAACAGTTCACGTCAAATTCTTAAAATGCAAGAATTAAGAACCTTTTTTGCCGTAATTGTTTTTGTAATAAACAATGGAAACTACATTAACTTTTCACTTCACTTCATGAACAGTTGACAAAGTAGTTCATGTCAAATTCTTGAAATGAAAGAATTAATTACCTTTTTTGCCGTAATTGTTTTTGTAATAAACAATGAAAATTACATTAACTTTTCACTTCACTTTATAAACAGTTCTCAAAACAGTTCATGTGTAGGTTGTGTGCGGCCACTGTCTCTTTTCTAGTCGGTCGCGTCCGCCAATGGAGTGGAAGAGAGATAGGTGCGTCACGACCCGAACGCTTAGGCCGATCGTGCCTCTCGTTTCGTCCGCGCTTTCGTTTGCACACTCGGCTTAGGCGGAATGTGACAATGAGTCATACTTTTTCGTGCGTGCATCCGGCGTTCATCCATTTATAAGACGTTATCACGTCAAAAAGAGTCTCGAAAGTTGAGACCGGATTGAACCAGGTCGGCGAATGTAAACGTCGACATCGAAAATCAATGTTTTCAACTTTAGAACCTTAACTCGGCCCAAGAGATTCAGATAGTTTTAAATATGATTCTAATGGATGTGGACAATTCAAAAGAATCAGAAAACGTAAGCCATGAGAAAGTAGGTCATCTTCGCCGCCCATGTAAATTCGCAGCCTCAGAGGAGTCACTAATGTGTTGCCGGCCTTTTTAGGCAGGAACAAGATATTCTGATTAAGAAGGTATAGATAGAGGAGAAGTAGAGTCATGTAAGGGGGAGTGGGCTACCGGAACTCTCAGTCACTGGACTTCGGATCTGTATTTTGTGAGAGTGCAATATCTCACAAGTCAAGCGAGCCCATTTTTGTACTGCAACCGAGTTGACCGCAACATGGCTTTATCATCTTAAAATTGCAGTTCAATTGTTCAAAAATGACACGCACCAGCAGGTCAATCTTCGTTTCGATGAAAAACGGAAAGAACTGCAATACATATTGCGCTCATAGTAGGCACAATTCAAGCTTTCATGAAACCATTGTATCGCTTGTTAAGGCAATTCGAAAGGTACTGGAAGCCGTAGAAGTGCAGGCGGCGCCTTATGGGATTATGGCAGGCATCGCGGCCGCGGCAAAGATTTAAAGTATTTATACCTAATTGCACACAAACAACCGCGACCGCAGACATATACACAGCACATTGTTAATCTAAAGCAGTGACGGTTGCGGCTCCCCGCATGCTAATTACGTTCTTATCTATATTTTTCTTCACAAACGAATACCTATTAAAAAAAATTAAAAAGTACTATAAAAAAGGTAGAATAACAGTAGTAGTGCTGAGAAAGCGCAACCAGCTCAACAAGCAGCATCCCACCAAAAGATTTTTTTGTTGTGTTTAGCATTTCAAGATTTGGTAGCACAAATGGAAGCTATTTGCAAAAAACTTATGAGAGACGAATTGGTTATATTAAGTAAGTACAAAACAGTTATATAAGAACCGTATATTCTAATGTAATTGAATTTTATACCTGTGTTTTCTGTCTACTCTTTCAGGAAATAGATATGATCTATTTGTTTGAAAAATCACATTTAACTTCATTATAATGTTTTTGGAACATCTTAGTTTCATTTCATTAAATGTATTTCATTATGTTATTATTTCATAATGTATTCACAATTTTCATATTTTGTATCGTGCCTCTCAGTTGAACTAAGAAGTTTGGTGCAGCATTTAAACATCAGCTAAGGCTTAAAAGCCATTGGGAGAGATATGTTGTCGAAGAGCCAACATTTCTCCTCGAGAAACTCCACGAGCTGTGCGAAGGTTGACAGCATTCGAGGGTCTCTGCCGTGCCTTTGTTTGAACCGCGTTTTTAATTCGTTGCTGTTATGTCAAAAAATAGAAACGATTATTCTCCTACCGGAAGTCCCAACCTCTACCATGAAGAACATTAATATAGCCCGTCCGCGGAATTCCTCTCTGAGGATCCCTAATAACGATTCGACAACAATGCTCGCCGAAAAATATACAACAAAAAAAAAAAACTAAACATTCACTTATATTAAATAATGTTATTCGCAAGAAATGTTAAATTCGAAGAAATGCACATAAATCACCAAACACTAAAGAAGACATTAAAAGGAAATATTTTGGGGACAAACAACAACTTAAAGAGGGAAAATCGTGTAAACACACGCAAAGGCCATCGACTTCAACTTTGAGTCACAATACTTGATCGTAGTCGAATTATGCTCTGTGAACAAAACTATACCAGTGCATTGTTTGAGGATTACTTTTTACATGCTTCTATTTAGATATTTAGTAATCTATTTAGATGAAAACAAAATGAAACAGTTTTTTTTTGTTCGGGGATCAGTTAAAAACTACTGAACATAATCGTTATGTGACCTTAAATAATCGACATGGAATTGTTTGTAGATATTTTCAGACTATTAAGTTTTTGAATTACATACCTCTTCTTTCTGTTTTTGGAACGAAGTTCCTTAACCCATATCGCTGAGGGTATGAGTTAGTAGAAAACGTTATGTAACGAAAAACCGTTATGCTCCCTCCATTCGACTCTCAGTCATTCTCTCTCTGTGTCTGTCTCTTTCTAACACACATTAGTCAATTGCGCACATTTACCTGAAGTTTTAGTTATCATGTCAGTCTATTGAAAAACAAATTGTAAATCAATTAATAATATATATATATCTGAGAGTACTTGTCAGACTTTTTAGATATGTTCAAAAATTAAAAATTTGAAAAATTTACATTTTTCTATTATTTACATTTTTTTTTAATATTCCGCGCGGTTGAGCTATAAATTTGAATCGTTCATTGCAAATATCTTGATTCCTATTGAAAATACGTCAAAATAATTTTATAGAAAATTTAAACTCTACATTTTTTATTTGAGCCTTTTTAATATTTTTTTGTTTTGAGATATTTTCAAAAAAGTGATTTTGGGGTAGTTTTTAATTGCTTTTTTAGCCTCCAAACAGAATTAAATATATTTTAACTATAAATCCTTTGAATGTATATAAAATGAACTTGCATTAAAAATGCAGGCTTTCCTTTCGGTAGTGTAATTTGAATGTTCATTTAATTGGACTATAAGGAATTTCGTTCCTGTTGGGGGTGCCCCGACCGCACATGTTTTAGCGTTCCGAGCTAAAATGGTAAAAACTTATATTTTCTTATAATTTTGTTATGACCGTCCGTTCGTCCATCAGTATGTCATAGTGTCCCCGCTCTATTTTCTAAGCCGTATGTCTAAAAAGCATGAAAAAAATGACGAAGGTAACGCTTAATAAATGCTTTCAAGGAAAATTACTTTGAACATGATCAGATATACTCTTTTTGAGTGATCGCCGAAAAACTTCGCTTCTCAACAGAAGGATGTAAGTGCCATTAAGATACTCTCTTTTGCTGATGCACTTTAGTTTATACTAGTTTAATAGTATTATTCGACACACCTATTTGTTTTTCTAGGTATAGGCGATTAAAGTGCTTATACTCGTGACTATTCTGTGCGGGAAATATGGATAAAGTGAAATAACGTACCTTTTTCATCTGTAGTGTATTTATTAGTAGTAATGGCTTCGGGACCTCATTTATTTTTGGAATCCCACATATTTTTTTATTTTCAAAATTAGAAAAAATAACTATTCGTATTCATTTTTAAAGGTCTTCTAACTATTTTAAGTTTTTCCCATTTAAATAACATGGAAACATTGTTTTGTTATCTAAAAACTCTCGTTCAGCTCAATGTATCGTATTAAAAACTGACATAATCAGGTTTATTTAGTAGGTGTGATGTTTAACTCAAAAGTATATATTGAACTTAAATTGTAAGTTAGATTGTTCGAAGACCATATTGTATAAAGGTAAGTTATTATGGAACAACAGTATTTTAATACTTCAGTTCAACAAAAAATATTTTAATAATAATACGTTTTACTAGTTTAGAAGATTTTAACATGATTTATTATTTCCATCTATTTGTAATGAAAAACAAAATATGCGTAAAAAAAAATGTGTAATCGCCAGGGACCTTATTATTATTAGCGATATTATAATATGAAGCTAAATATCTAATTGATAAAAAACGATTCACTTATATTATTTCAATGAGAAAGTTACAATATGTAATCCCTTCAAAATCAATGTTAGAGTACAGCTTTTTTTTACAGTTTATTTTTATATATACTATTTGATTTAAAAGCGGAACCGAAAAAAATTTGCAGCATTTGCTAGTTCCACGCTGAACAGACGACGGTCTCTACTATATATCGTTTAATTGTTTTGTATAGCTTGAGAACATATACTCGTCTGGTAATTATGAACAAAGCTAGTGAACTGCATCTGCGACACTTCAACAGTAGTTCTTTGGTGCTTTAGTCCTAATTATCCATTAATTGGAATATCTGCGTCCAAAGAAGAAAATATATCTGCCTGTATACATAATTTCTATGACATGGTCCACTGTAGTCGTCTGTTGGGTTATGAAAGATATTTAACTTAAAAGGTAAGGATAAACACGCATAAGAATGACTTAACATAGTTTACCTTTTCGATGAGGGCGTCGTGGCGTGTTTCTTGATTTATTATTGACAACCATGATGTCTTCAAAATTACATATCATTTCATTAAAGTGGCTATAAATACAATAATTTGTTTTTGATCTATAAATTTCTATAAACATGTAAATTTGGGCAGACTGTTCACATCGTGCATTTTTTCTGTAGTACCTATTGCATGTAGACAAAAGATTTTGGTATGTATTGAATTTGTAAGTCTTTTTTTTTATTTTTAGTCGTAGACTACATATAAGGAAATTAGATATACAATGATTTGCAGTATTAAAAAAAAATATGAAGGGTTGTATTATAACTTGAAAAACGATTGTAACTGTTTGAAATTTGTGGGTAATTTGTATAGTATTAGGCACAAAGGGCAATGTCGAAAATTTAAATGCTATATTTATTGACAAATTATGTAGATTTATACGGTTCGAATATTGTGTATATTTTTTGATTAAACTGCGTTCGTTTTCTCTCAATAGTTATTTTTATATACCTAGTTCTCACATTAGATTTTCTATATTTTTTCCTTATTTTACAAATGTCATCAATAAAATACTCACCGCAGCCGCGTCGATTTAGTGGGTTTAAGAGATCATTTCAGTTCGAAAACCACGATCTCTTCTGTACTAATTTTATAAAAATGTCTTACAGACTCTCTACACGAATAACGAGATTGGTCAAATCTTTTTTAATTTTCGTATATTGCGCTTTTTTAGTAATTAAGCGCGCGCCCGCACTGGCGCTGCCCATGGTGGCGTGTGCGTCGCCCCGGCGCGCCCGGACGCGCGGCGTCAGCGCTTCCAGCTCTTTGTCCGTTACTTCTCCGTCGACAGTCCAACGACCGGATGGAGGACGTATCGCTCCCGAAATGACGAATGAAGTACAGAGCCACAGCGAACGAGAGGCGCAAGCGTGCGCCCACTCGTTTATTGTGCGTTCGGCGTTAGATCGATATTCCTTCACAGGTATTTTTTAAGGAAACTTCTCGAACATCGCGCATATCGCGTTGGTAGAACGAGCCATCGTGGGTTTTTTCCATGGTCGCATTGAGTCCGTTATTGATTTAAGTATGTGACTCTTACCTGTGGATGTACTTTTAGAAATAAATAGGTATTTCAATTTAGATGGCAACACAGTGTAGTCCTTTCGGAGGGGTTAAATTATTAGGTAAAAGAATCGTTAAGTCGCGGATTGGATTCAAATGCAGGATAATTATTTCAATTGAAGTCGACTTAAAATGTACGAATTATTAAATAAGTGTGAGTAAACGGTGCTCATGGGCTCAGCATGGTGGTGTTCTTATCTTTAGCGATAAACTTATTTGTATATTCTCCTGTTACAGACAACTACCACACAATAAAACGGGACCATAAGTGTTAAGGGTTCCGATTTATTCGTTATTGGAGCGTGGAATGACATTTGTTTTATATGATACTAGCTGTCCCGCTCGCTTCGCTGGGTAATTTTAATTATAAATCAAATGGCGAAGGATTTACGGAATTCGAAAAACGAGTAGCCTAGAACCATCTACAAATCATCCCGCATCGAATGGTCCCAGTCCCATGTCTATAAGTTTAGTAGTTTTTACGTGATCGGCGAACAAAGACAACCTATTTTCGTTATATATGTATAGATGTGAAAAAGTCATTCATTTGTTAGATTTGCTGAAACTCATTGCGTGCACTTCAACGTTTGACAGTACTATTCTGAATGCATAAATCTGTAGCATGCGTTCATCCTCTCCCAAAACGTACGAACGGTTAGCAATCGATTTAGATCATTTATTATTTGACAGGGACCTATGTCCTTAAAGTCCATCATTGTCTATTAACAATAGACAATCACTTTTTAGCGCCGAACCTTTGCCACTGAGATATACAAGGAAGTTATCTGGTGATTTTTTCATGTCTTCGTTGCACCTGAATATCGATTAATTTATTTGGGAAATTTTGAAAACGTTCTCTCGAGAAATTTGATAAAAACGATTTGGAATTCAATAACTATGAAGGCGATTAGAGTATAAAATATTACTTTGGTTTGTCTTAAGGAAAGGGGAACATCGTGAACAGAAGTCGTATGTGACACGCAATGGATTAGCAAATAGCCTACATTGTAATGTATACCTTCGTCTTAGAGGAAATCCGTGTCCTGGAGTGGGAGTTAAATTTAAAGGAATAAAACAAACAAAAGCATTAAAAAAGTAAAGCCTATCACCATTGTTGTTTAAAAAATTCCAGTTCAATTTTTACATAGTAAAGTACATATCAGAACAATTATTATTTTATTGTAATGTGAACAAACGTAACGTAAAAGGTCAGTTTGTTGTAGGAGCAGTGCCAAGGGAAGTTGAAAACCTCAGAGTACCTATTCTGTTAGGAGTGTGACTGATATTATACAGTGATTGTTAATAAAAATTACTTAATGCATTTTTTTTATCGTAACACAATTAACTTTATGTTGTTATTAAAGTCGAAAGCTGTTCTTTCGACAACGGTCGTAAGGAACATCACACGCTGTGCAAATACGAGGTATATTAACTTATAGAACGAAATCGTGCCCAGAAAATCGTTAACGGTTGTCGAAACCTTTGATGCACCCTCTCAAAGATGTTATAAAACGATTCGCAAGTTTTTTATGCTTATGATGAACATGTGTTACATTATTTCGAAAATGAATAAATAAAATTAAAGACAAAATTATTAAAACGAATTATTCAATTCCTTTTTTTTATATATATTAGCATTCCAAAGTCTAAGTCAATACAGAATTGCATATCGATTATCATATTGTAATATTAGTTAGATACACTCAGAAATCCTATTTGTATTTAGCCTTTTTTAACATAATCGTACATCTATCAGCTCTACTTATAGACATCAAATTAATCAATTGGTAAATAAAATTAGGAAGTTTACATAGCTCTCGTATTCCTAATTAGGAACTTTGCTAAATATATATGATGTTCCGATGACAGTACAAAAATATAGTTGAGCCATCGAGATTGCCAGATGAAGGGCAAAAGCACTCTTCGATGACTTCGAGTAAATCCTTTGTTTTGAATGAAACGTGTGGTTTCAAAGTTTTAATCATAAGAAACGTTGGTAGGGTCAGGTGACGGAACCGAAAGGTAAGCAATATAAACTTTCGATGGCTTCCAATAAATATGTCAAGTTTTGGTTAACTTATTCAATTTTGAAAAATTCTATTCATTACTTACTTTGTCGAACTCTAATGACGGCTCCGGGTAGTGAGTAATGGAATAGATTCAAGAGCTACATTTTGAACATTAACTGCATTCTAATCTACGGATTTAGATAATTATATACTGCATACATACGTTGAGCTTATTATTTTGGTTTTATATACTTATAAATATATTACGCTTGGCGATGAGAATCTGTTTATAAAATCAAAGTTAAATAATAGAGCCTCCAATTAAGGCTATCGGTAGGCCCGTATTGGACACCTCATATTGGAGTTTGAATGTCTAGCAATACATAACTCTTTCTTTTATCGAAATATAATATTAATACAAACATTAACGTTTGTATGTTTTTGTATATGAACTGTTAAACTGTTTGATATATCACATTTTCATCACTCTACTGCAGGTGTGTATATCCTACAATCTTTTTATTTGAAAGTTAGGGATTTGAAGACAGCCTTCCTCGTTGAACGCGTTGACAATAACGCGAATTGAGGTCTGTCCACCATTTTGATCTATCGATTGTCAACGTATGTGACCGATGGCTTAGTATATTCTCCGATGAAAGGAATGATTGGTTCGAATTAAGTTAAAAAATCATTTGTCAAATCGTTTGCGGGGAGAGATCAAACCTGTTGCCTTCCAATTCCAAAAAAAAAAACCGCCGACCACAGTCTTGACAGCTCGAAAAAGAAATTTCTCTTATAGATTAAAGACATATCTATGCATCTTATTGATGCTCGATGCACAAAAACCCTCATAACGAGAGAAAATGTCTTTTGGGTAAGAGCTGTACTCGCGCTCGGCCATTTTTTTTTAAGAAAATCGCAACGAATACAAAAGCTGTTATGGATTAAATTTACGAATCGTCCGCTCGGAAAGGTATGGTCGGGTGACTGATTACGTGACTAAACCTGACCGGAAGGTCCTCGTAAGGACGGCGAAGCAGATTACGAGGACATCGGATCCGCGAAGCCCCGGCGCGGCCGCGTCCGGTCACCCAACACCGCGCGGCCCGCCGCGCCCCACGCGTGACAGACAATGTAACCGGCTGTTGTTTATGTATTCTAGTAATTATTTGAACAAAAATTATAGATCTTGTACTCTACACGACCTTCGAGCATGGTGAATGAACTCAATGACAAAACGAATAAATTGAAGAATTAAAACCAAAAATCGATGCCCATCTATTAATTAGGAACATATAAGTTACATATTGTTCCTAATTTTTATTATGTTTTTAAATATTCCAGTAAAATTGTTCATATGTAAAAATTAATGTTTTTTTTAGTCATTATAAACCAATAACGGTACTTCCGTTCACATTCGTAAGTCCTAGGTCGTGAAATAGTTGATTTTAAAAATAATTCATAGCTATAAAAATTTTCATTTTTTTTGAAAAATGAGGAGAAATACTCCAGATATTGAGTCAATCTTTAATATAAAAATATATCGACTTTTCTTAAAAACGTATCAACCTTTTCCAAAAGTTTTTGACCTTTTTTGTAGTTGTTGTTTATATGCATCTTTGACGTCTGAAGCATTAACCTATGCCTAGAACTCATGACACCAGAGCAAATCAAAAATACATTTTCAATGCTAAAAAGATTACAAGCAAAGGGTGATGAAAAACTAGTATATACAAAGAAGGGAATAAAAAAAGGTAAAAATTTACTGTCAATCAAATATTTGTATATTAAAATCCGATAATTTAAATACAAACAGAAACTTTCGCAGGCCTACTTAATTTTTTCTCTTTACGATTTCCTTGCCGCTCTAACTAGTTCTTTATGCTGTAACAAATTAAAAACCCTATCTATAATATTTAAATTTAATTTAAACGGCTCTTTGAAGGAACACCATTAATCAGCTTTATGAGTACGTCAGAATGACTGAAAACAATTCTTATCATTAAGATGATTTTCCATAGTATCTTTATATTTTATTTTTGAACACAAATATTCCATAAAAGAAATGAAACAGCGTCCTTTGATTACTCACCTGAAATCGAAAGAATTAATTTAATCGAAACATCCAATACCTGTTCTACAGCGCTTACAGGAATATATTTTAAATAAAAGAAACATGTGTATGAGTTAATAATTTTTCTAAACGACGACGGTATAAAGATCTCGCACAGAGGGTCTTGCTGCCTTTAAATAAAAGACTTAAACGGGAGTCACGGTGCAGTAGCACGCTCGCTTAGCGCCCTCCGCCGCCACGTTTTGGTGAGCGTGCCATTAAGCTGAATACGCTCCAACGATTGAATCCATGACAATGAGAACCTGAAATATATTCAAAGGACCGACAGTTTCGTTTTTTTTTTTTTTTTGCTTTTCTATTAAAATATAGTTTTGTCAGAATTAGCTGATATGCTAATATGCTAAAATATTGTTTTCAAAAATACGTATCTGAACTTTCATGTTCTAGAAAAAACTATTACAAGAATTGGATTTGAATTTTATTATAGTTCAGAAAAAAAATTTCGCACATGTAGGCTGTTAAAGAGTGGAGTGAGCTTTTAGCAAAATATTGGAACGTGTAGACGCAAGTAGAGAACACTGATAAATAAACTTATTTTATTATCAAATATTGAATATTAATGTAATTGAGATAGGCACAGGAAACTCAAATTTGATTGGGACTGGGAAAATAGTTCTTTGTACAGGAAATTATTGTATATTCTTTGCATACACACATACGTAAACGTTATTTATTAGTGTTAAATTGTAATTACTAACAATACAATTGTAAAGGTAAATTCGAGATTTATCAAATCAGTTACATAATTTACATTTGAGATTAATATTAACTTAAATTGAGGTTTAGTAACAGAATTATTTGTTATTAGTTACCTTTTGTTTTTTATACCTATTTCATTTTATAAGCACGTGGACAACATTTTGTATAGAGATGTACATTTAATAGCACTAAGTAAACTTATTCCATATTTCGAAGAATCGATCATTCTTCTTCTTGTACTAAATACAGTTTTTTTTTTAACTTTGCCCCTGATCGAAGGGCAAACGAGCAGGTGAGCCATCAGAGGTTAGATGGCCATCGTTGTTCATGGATACTTGCGGTTCCAGAGGAATTTTTTAGTACATTGCCGGCCTCTTGGAAGGGGATAGAATATTTAATGGAAAGGGGAGCGGGTTGACGGAAGAGAGAGAATGGGATTGGGTCACCGGAAGTCTCATTCATTGGACGAAATGTAACAGTAAAAGCTGCTACTTTACGTCTGTATTCTGTGAGTGTGGTCAAAGCACGGCTCTACCGCAGCAGAATATATCAGATATATCTCAAAATTGGTAATATTAGTTCCCAATTTTCATTGAAGTAACACAAATAATTTTATAGATGTAAAGATACACATTATAAATAATTAAATGTAAATAAAATTATAATGAAAAACTTACCAAAAATTGTATATAAGATACGAAAAAGCTTTCCCCGACTTTATATAAACGAATGAAAATATAAAGGTAGATAAATATGTAATAAATTTTCAATCTGTATTTTCTAGGTTTTACTAATAGCCATTGAAAGGTAGATTCTGGCGACAAATCGCAGTATTATCTTCTAACTCTTAAACGTTAAAGAGTACTGTGGTATCCATCATCAGCTCAGCAGCATGAGACGATAATTACAAGCCGCAAAAATTTTAATAGAGCTCAAACATGCTATACGTACTTATAATATATGAAAGTATCCCTTGATTTTCCTGGGATCCCATCATCCTGTCTTGGTGACAATTCCAAAATCGGTCCATAAATGACGAAATTATCGCTGAATATACATAACAAATATGTACAGACGAACATAGAACCTCCTTCTTTTTTGAAATCGGTTAGATGAAGGAACACATTATATGTCCACGCGAGCGAAGCCGTGAGTGGAAAGTTAGTGAAATTATAAAATTATTTCTTAGTATAAAAAGAACCTTGTTCACCAATATCAAATAGTTGCTAAACCACGTTTGGGTACATAATTCTTATTCATATTACAATTTTTAATCTGTTCGTCCTTGGACATTTTTAGATTTTGAAAATAAAATAAAATAACTTAAATGGGCACAAGCTGTGATTCGATCACGAGATTGTTCTGAACATAAAAATAAAAATGACAATTTTCTGCCGTCGATTTATCAAGTATGTGCCGATGTGGTTACTATTAGGAAAATTAATATTTCAAAAATCACTATTAAATCATACGGTACTAGTGGAATGGAAATAGAAGACTATATACGAAATAAGACGTCAAGAAAGAAACGAAGACCGCGATCCATAACAAAGGCTGGACAATTTTAAAATGGATCTAAACACGAAAATTTACAATAACTATCATATAAGAAAATAATATTCATGACAGAACTATAAAATTACTAAACCACGACGAAAAGCATTATTTATTTTTCATAATAGCGTAAAAAATACAGAATCTTATGAAAGTGATATATGCGTTCGCTTTGACGGACCTCTCTTAATTACACTCTTATTTATGATTCCCGATTTTTTCTGATTTAGGAAATGTAAAAAAAAGAAAACTTCTTTACACAAAAAAATATAAAAATCAATAACAATAACGAATTACTTAATAGAGCATCCTGCAGGATGCTCTATTAAGTAATTCGTTATTGTTTATATTATACATGTATAATTATGTATAGTTATTACACATGCATACATACATTAATGTATAGTTATTATACATGTATAATTATCGTTCAATATCTCCAGTATTTCAAAAGTAATACGATATAAGCTATTACGCTGTTAAGGCGTGATCGCCGCGTTCTTTTGCCTATAAATTAAACACACAGTGAAACACGTATAGAACACAAACACGAAAATCGTCTTGTATGCATTAATATCGGCGCACAAACGCAATTTCAGATTCTGCCTAGATGGAGAAACCGACAAAATTAAATCGTTTTATGATCTGAACGCTTTTCTGATTTTAAATAGCGTTTTATAATTAATACGTATATACGTCATTACCATTTTTAACAGTCATGACGCTGTCGTTTTCGCAAACACTACTGTTTTGATAGTTTTATATTATTTGAGTTATTTGTTTTGCAAGTAGTAAAAATCTTTAGTTACAGTTGTAGAATTTGTAACGGAAATGTTTTCTTATTAAAATTAAACAGTAGTTCAACGCATTTAACCAGCTTTTTTATACAGAAAAGTTACAAATTCTGCAAACCGGCCGGCCGTTACCGAATATAGACGACTCAAAAAATAGGAAATATAAGTAGAAAATTTAATAGTAAATATTTTGAAATGTTTAGTTGGTTTACTGTGTGCAAACACAAAAATTGATTGCTACATTTTCCATGTATTTTATTCGCAATTACGCAATCGATTTGGAATAATCACAGATACATTGATTTTTGAAATTTGACAAATGCTGTTAAAAAACACGACTCGTTAGAAAAACACCTAGAGTCGTGCTTAAAATTACATACTTTTGGCAAAACTAGCATTGAAACAACTTTATGCAATTAATATAAATTAAATATTCAAAAACACAATTCATAAGTACATAGAAATCGTAACGTTTTTCAACGTTTTATCGATATATTTTGTTTTTATAGCAACTACCTGGATGCGCTTAAGCCAACTGTTATCAATGAGCATCAGCGCGAGCGACTAGAGAACAAAATTGAAAACCGCCTTCAAAAACATACTTAAATAATTTTTGAAGGCAGAATTCTTTTTTTTATTAATTTATTACGTTTTTAGTTACCGAATAATTATAGCTTTATAATTAATTTAGTTATTTTGCATGTAAATTTGCCCATGGTTAATTAAATTAACCAGACGTCACCTTTGCTTTTGTATTGATCAAGAGAAAAAGCAGTTCCAATCCCGAATTTACTGACCATTGATAATTATTGCAGTCTTTACAGTCTTAGGTGGGGGGCAACTACTAAATTATTTTTATACAAACTACATAAATTATTTTCATTCTTTATAATACAAAAGTTCTACAATTTATATAGGTCATATTTTCATTGTCTTCTTACACCAATTCATTCACCCTATTTCTACTGTTATCGCTAAAGAGGTCCGATGTATTCCTGTTAAGATTGTCATGTTTGAATAATGTAAATGAATGAAAATATGCAGGTAGATAAATAAATAATTCATTTTCATTCTGTGTAAGTAATTAGGTTTAACTACCGTTGGAAAGTAGTTTCTCCATCACAGTATTAACCCCAGCTCCTAACCGGCAAAACAATAAGGAAATGGCGGGACACCGTTTTTACTTTTAATTGTTCTTTTTTTTAAATATTATCTATTTAATGTAACCTAAACTAGCCAGATACAAACACCGCAACCAAAGAGATTTTACTACAACTTTTTACTTATAAAATACAAAAGAAAACTTTTCCTCGACCTAATATGTGTAGATAATGAAAATGCTTAGCACTAAGATAATTTGTGTTTCCAAATACACGGTCTTATTTCCAGACGGTAGAACAGGAATACGATATCTCCCTTCTTATCTTTCACGATCATCAACGAGAGATATACGATATCCTTTGGAGATTCACCGTATAAGGAATTAGTTGGCTTAGAAACTAGTCGATAATTCTCTTTACCCGTTATATTTTATAAAAAAAGAAATCCAAAAATTTATGACTCACAATGTTCCCTTAAAATGATCCCATTTTATTTTGATAAAAAACAAGAAAAAATCTGAAGTTTAGTGCCGTCTAGAATATATTGTACTATTCTATTATTGCCACTATTATAATCGAATCTCTTCCAAACAGATGATAACGAAAAGGTACTTTTTATTTCTTACTACAAAAGTTCACTACTATTTGTGAGAGTCCCTTTTTGGTCTATTATTAAATTATATTTTCTATGAATTATCATTTAACGACATAAAATTAGACAACTATTTTCAATAGCAAATATCTTACTGTAATTCTAAAGCTAATAAAAATAAAAACCGGCCAAGAGCATGCCGGACCATGCTCACTGTAGGGTTCCGAAGCCGTTTCTACAAAGAAATGCACTACGAATGAAAAAAACTATTATAGATTGTTACATTATTCCATGTTTCCTGCACAAAATAGGTAAAAGCACATTAGTCGCTTATCTATTGCAATAAGTAGATATTTGGACTGTTACTCTTAAATTTGGGTAAACTAAAGTGAATCAGCAAAGAGCGTATCTTTAAGACATTTACGTTCTATTGTTGAGAAGCGAAGTTTTTTAAGCAATAACTCAAAAAGAGTATAATATGTGATCATGTTCTAAATAATTTTCCTTGAAAGTATTTATTAAGCGTTACCTATGCAATTTTTTTTTATTTTTCGGACCTATGGTTTAAAAAAATAAAGGGACGGATACGTAATTTCTGCTACTTTCGAAGTGATTATTCCTGAAAATATTCAAATACTCAAATATATTCAAATATTCAAATATTCAAAAACTGCTTTTAGATCTCAAAGTGTTTTTATCGTAAAAGAACGGTCGAAATATGTCACATGTTGATATCCACAAAAATTTTTTTTCACTTTCTGTAACATGTATGGAGTACTCCGCTTAGAAGTATTTATTTTTGTTATTTAACCATCAAACTAAGTAGCTACTTACGCAGACATATATACTCTAAATTTCATCAATATATATGCTGCAGTTTTTGAGTAAAATGCCTGTGACATACGGACGGACACGACGTAACTATAAGGGTTTCGCTTATGACATCTTGGTTAGGAATCCTAAAAAGGGCTAAATAAATGGCTTTTTCACAAGTGATTGTGTTTTAAGTTTAGCAAAGCTGATGGACGGGATCAGTTTTCTAAACTATTTTGATGTAGTTTTTTTTTGTTTTTATTAAATTAAATCGATTTTCGAAGCTAGAAAACAAATTAGGTGGTCGAAACCATTAATGGGTTAATTAAAAGGGACTTCAAAATATACCGTCAAAGTTATTTCCATATGTGACGCATCATGATGGATTTTAAAATAGATGCGGCAATGATTAACGACATGCAACTTGCCTGTCAGAACAATATATATATATATATATATTTAACAATTTATACAAATAATCAACAAAATTATGAAAAGGAGAATAAGCTAGTTATTTATGTGACTAAAAACAATTTAAAATACCAAAGACTGGCGTCGAGAGAACGGAAATGAACGATGTAATTGACGAAGAGTTCCCATTACAACAAAACAGGATTTAGTATTTTTAGTATTAGTAATATACCATATTAAGTTGGCGAAGTAATTGTTTATTTCTGGTAGAACACTTGTGAATGAATAGAAAATATCTGGTAGAATTATACCGTCATCCATATTTGATAAGCGATAAAACATTAATAAGAGGAAGGATTCAGTCCAGACACACAAGTAAATATTCCACTTATATAATTAAACTACATCAAGTAGACAGTTATTATTGTACTTATATACATGGACATTGGACGCTGGGAGTTGCGAATACATTTTGGGCAGTATATAATATACGTGTTCTACGAGAAACGAAAATATTAATGTCCCCCAGAAGCGTTTTTAGATGAAACTGTACTACGATATGTAAAATAAATACTTAATATGTTTTTATAATATAAGAAAGGTTGTATTATGTTTTATGTAGGTATGTATATATGTAATATGTTTTAAAGCCCAAACCTTCATACATATTACAGGAGAGAGAATTGAATTACTTTGAAAAGCTGTTTCTTTAACGTATTCACTCACATTTTGCTAATTATTTTATTTTTTTCATTCCTTGTGTACAGGTATGGATGTTAAAATTGATGAAGTCTGCAAACTGATGAAAGATATGCTACTAGGTATTCTATGCGTGAATAAGTCTACAAACACAGGTAGTGGTGCGGCCATCAAACACTGATTTTTTGAAGCTTATTGATCTGGCGTTGACCAGAGCCAACGAGGATGTGTGTTGGCTTCAATCTTTCAAAAAGATTATATGAATATGTAAGTCCAAGGCTCTTCTGGTTCAAAGTTAAAACTGGACTGACACGGTTTTTATTATAAACGTATACGCCTCACATATGTCCAAACCGCTCGAGGAGCGGGAGGAATTTTGGGCTGATGTGAGCAACATATTAGTGAAATATGATTGAAATGAAAGTATCGTTATGTTGGATGATTTTAATGGTGTATGTATAGCGGGATGGATATAGGTAAGTGTTAGATAAATGTGGAGATGAAAGAGTGAATGAGAATGGTGATATACTTTTCTTAATGTCTCAAAAGTAGAGGCATGCCGAAAAATTTCAGACAAGGCGAGCATGGTAGAAAACCTTTCCAGTTTTACCATTGTTTCGATTCGTGATCCATCGACGGTAGCTACCTGTCC
The DNA here is from genome assembly GCA_005406025.1 of Eumeta japonica. Classification (NCBI taxonomy): domain Eukaryota; kingdom Metazoa; phylum Arthropoda; class Insecta; order Lepidoptera; family Psychidae; genus Eumeta; species Eumeta japonica. The sequence continues at coordinate 73,231 of BGZK01000440.1, read as the reverse complement.
TACTCATTTCTCACCGTACGACAGATTTTTCTCGACAATTCATACTCGTCGTTATTTAACCTACCTGCTTGTGTAAGGTTTTCACAAGCAAGTAGGTTAACAAACTTCAAGCATTTTTAATTTTTGTTAGCGACTACGACTTTCGACATTATCTATAATCTCGCAAAATACGCGCTTGTAATAGTAATGACCATTATCAACGCCTGTCTGCCCGATTGGTGCAGTTGGTAGTGACCCTGGTTGAAGACGTGGCTTCGGTTCCCATACAGGACAAACATTTATTTATTTGATTAAAAGTTAATATTTTTATTGAGTCTGAGTATTTCCAAGTATTATGTGTATATATTTACAAAAAAAGTAAAATATGTTTGTACCAACTATCTGATACCCATAATACAAGTCTCGTTGCTTAGTCTGAGATTACATGGTGGTATGTGTCGGAGGAGATTATTATTATGACTAATATATTATATAATATTAATAATACCACTTTTTCCTTAAGATCGGTCTCAATTGAATCTAAAAACAACTATAATTGTTATAAAATTCAGTTCTATACGGTGCCACCAATCTTTCAAGCCCTTTAATTTTTTGGACACTATTGACAATGTCACTAATCTTTTTCTATAACATTTTATACGATATCTATGCATTAAAAAATATTGCTATTTCGGAATTGGAATTCGAATTTTTAAATATTTCTAGATATTTAGAAATTCGAATTCCCTTCCCTTTGCAATCGATTTCACTACTTCCTCAAAAGATAGTAAAAGGACAGTTTGAAAAATGGATTAAAAAAGGCTGAAAGTACATATAAAGATGCAAAAATAAGAGCTAAATAATCCATGAAGAGAAGAAAGAATGAAATAAAAGAACGCTATGGCAAGGGATTCTCGTACAATTTCTGAGCAAACCAAAAATTTTTTTGGCATATAGTGAAAAAGGCCCGGAATAATTTCGATACATTGTGTATAAATGTGATTAGAGAACTAGGATTAGGGACAATAATGAATGTTGATTGAATTAGAAAAGTTGTGTGAAAGAGCGCTGGAAGAATTATTTCGAAAGTATCTTTGACTGTGAGGATACAGTTGCAGATGACGATGTTACTGCAACTAAATATATGATTGATGATGGAAATGAAAGTGAGATTACGATGAAAGTACTAAAACGTATGAAAGTTGGAAAAGTTGCCGGATATGATAGTTTCATCAGAGATGTTGAGAGATCGTGGGGGTGTAGTGGCAAGCCTGCTGTATCAGCACTTTAGTAAATGCTGGAAAAGCTCTAGGGCACCTAATGACTTGTCCAAAGTCGTCATTGTGTCCCTGTAAAAGCTTACGATAGATTTGCATAAATTACCGTACTATAAGCCTCCTCAGCGTCGTTGGAAAACTGTATACGAAAATCATTATTGAAAGGCGAATGAGACTGGAAAAAAGATCAGGGAAGTACATGCGTAATTTCGGAAATGGATGGGGTGTATGGACCAAGTTTTTTTCTCTGTGAAACGCCATGGAAATATTTTTGGCCCCGGATAGAAAGGGTTTTCTGTATTTTCGTAGATCTGGAAAAAGCTTATGACAGAGTGAAAAAGAATTTATGCATGGTGTGAGTAGCGAATTGATATAGGTACTGTAATCCCTACACATAGGCTCCAGTGCTTGCATCAAAATTGATTGGATTTGAATAGATTTATCCTCCTGGAAAATAAGTGCCAACTTATACTATTATTATTGCCTTGATAATGGGTCAAAAATTACAAATAGTCATTAAAGGTTTATGAAAAGTTTGGGAATATCGTTCTCACCAATTGCTTATGAGCCTGCGCAGTCCTTTAAACTATATAACCGAATCTTTTGCCATTAGCAATCCTCATGCTGATAAGGGTCATCAAATTAAGAAGCGGTTACCTCCCGTTGCCCAAATCACAGTAGTTCAGAAGGTTTTAAGATGCATTTACATCTGTTTAACTACTGACAATTTTGTCAAAAGCAATATATTAAAAGCAACACTGTAGCCGTTTGTTGAATGATTCTTGCCACAGAGCATCGACCGTTCCACAAAATACGACTTGATGAAACATATTGCTTTGTACCCAAAGTTCATGCATTCATTCAAAAATATTTCTTCTACAAGTCATATTTTTTGGTAGTTTGTTTTGTAAAAAGTGGAAATTCAATGAAGTAATGAAAAAGTTAATCAGTTTATTGAGAATTATAGAAATAAAGAATATAATCCTAAATGAATATAAAACAATAAACAGAAAAAAAGATGCTTATTTAAAACTAGCCGATCGGTATTAGTGTTCAAAAGAGACGGTGAAAAAGAAAATAAAAATATCTGAACAGCATTCCAAAGAGAACATCAAAGAATGACCAAAAAGAGAAATGGGTCTGCTGTAGATACCTCCAAGAAGTGGTTTGCCTACGAGAGCCTCCTTTTTCTTATGGACGTCATACACCTAGAACTGGACTTTCCAGTGTTTCGCAAGTAAGTTTTAATTGTTGATTTTTGTGGGAATGTGTATGATGAAATTCCATGAATGTTAAACAATCTCGACACTTTATTTAGTTAGTTATTATATTTATTTACATATAGAAATATATTTAGGTATTTATTTATTCACATATTTTGTCAAGTTTATGGCGAAGCCAGTACAAATACAAAAAAATACAAATATTAATTATATTTCTTGTCGGATATGCCATGATCTGTACTCTTGTAGTTGGTTATTTGTACTACACAACTACCCTCATAATAACATCTATGGATGGTTAATGTCGTTTTAAGTGTACAGGTTCCTACTTTTTCTTATTATCTATCCATATAAATAAGTTGAATAATAATATAATTAATTGTAAATCGCATTATGTAACTGTATGATATTTTATAATAAAATAAATTAATATTTAAGGCAAGAAAAACACAAGAGTTTATAAACACGGTTTTAATATGTTATTCAAAAATATAGCACACACTTATGCATTGTTTTCCTGCCATTCCATTCTCCCTTCAGGTGTCATGAAATAGTTTTTAAATTCTTCCCCAACATTCAAGGCAGCGTGATTAGATGTCATTGCTCGCCTGGGAAGGTCAACCATTCCCATTTCATTCGCTGTCATTGCTCGCCATCTGCCTTGGGAAATGACTCCAGTAGAGAGATCATCAACATTAACACTTCCAAAGCTCAATAATCTTAGAAATGGTTGTTTTCTCATAAAATTATGCAAATAAATGCAAGCTTTTGTGACAGTTTGTGCATTGTTTACATTTATATTATATGGTTTTCTAAAAATGCGAAATATTGCTGATAGGATACCAAAGGCGTTTTTTAGAAATCTTTCGAGCTCTTGAAAGCCTGTAGTTGAATACGCCTTCTGGTGATCCTCCTAATTGGCCGGGATACGGCTTCAGTAAATCTTTTCTTGGAGAAAAAGCATCATTTCCAATAAAACAAAAGGAAATTTAAGGGATCTACCCCAAAATTCTAGTGGGCTTGGCAAATTCAGTTGATTGTTATCTAACGGTTTATAAAACTCAGGGTTTTTAAAAACACCTCCATCCGAAATCGTGCCTTGGCAACCTACATGTGCATATATAAACTTGTAATTTACATTATCAACTGCCATCAAAACCATGCTAAATGTGTGTTTATAATTATAAAATTAACTTCCACTATTGGCTGGAACTTGTATGAAAATATACTTGCCGTCGATTGCTCGAATGCAGTGAGAAAAAATGCACATTACTTCAAAATCTTGAGCAATACTTTCCCATTCTTCTTCATTTACGGGACACTGAAAAAATATAGTGATTGTACTTTACAAATTTATAAATTCACTTTGTTTCCTTTTCATAAAGATGATGCCGAGGAAGTTGAAAGCCCAATTTATCAATTAACAATAAAGATTGTAAACCATGAGAGCTCTAGAACAAATGAAGGAACTCAAAACAGCTGCACCAATTCTTTGTATAAAAAGAAACGATAGTCTAACAAATCAGAAACCGAATGAAGAGCTGATGAAGCTTACGAAATATTCCAAATCTCAACCAAAAGACACGAGTCAACTGTTTTTAGAGAGTATGCTGGAAACGAAATAATAAATCTGTCTAAATAGAGCTCGGATACACGTTCAGAGTTTAATTAATAATATTTTTTATCAGGTGACTTTAGGAAAATATAATATAAACCCTGAACCGCAAAATTTAAATGCAGTCAGTACCAGCCAAGCTCGCACATCAGAGACTGATTCAAGTTGCAGAGACTGACATTATAGCCTTCAGATACTACATTAGGATCTGAAGGCTATAATATCGTGATACAGCTTCCAGAAACTCAAGAGATGAGAAGTTGTACTACATTAGGATCTGAAGGCTCTAATGTCGTGATACAGCTTCCAGAAACTCAAGAGATGGGAAGTTGTACTACATTAGGATCTGAAGGCTCTAATGTCGTGATACAGCTTCCAGAAACTCAAGAGGTAGGAAGTTGTACTACATTAGGATCTGAAGTCTCTAATATCGTGATACAGCTTCCAGAAACTCAAGAGGTGGGAAGTTGTACTACATTAGGATCTGAAGTCTCTAATGTCGTGATACAGGTTCCAGAAACTCAAGAGGTGGGAAGTTGTACTACATTAGGATCTGAAGTCTCTAATGTCGTGATACAGCTTCCAGAAACTCAAGAGATGGGAAGTTGTACTACATTAGGATCTGAAGGCTCTAATGTCGTGATACAGCTTCCAGAAACTCAAGAGGTAGGAAGTTGTACTACATTAGGATCTGAAGTCTCTAATATCGTGATACAGCTTCCAGAAACTCAAGAGATGGGAATTTGTACTACATTAGGATTTGAAGTCTCTAATGTCGTGATACAGGTTCCAGAAACTCAAGAGGTGGGAAGTTGTACTACATTAGGATCTGAAGTCTCTAATGTCGTGATACAGCTTCCAGAAACTCTTACAGAAACTCAAGAGATGGGAAGTTGTACTACATTAGGATCTGAAGTCTCTAATGTCGTGATACAGCTTCCAGAAACTCAAGAGGTGGGAAGTTGTACTACATTAGGATCTGAAGTTTCTAATGTCGTGATACAGCTTCCAGAAACTCAAGAGGTGGGAAGTTGTACTACATTAGGATCTGAAGTCTCTAATGTCGTGATACAGCTTCCAGAAACTCAAGAGGTGGGAAGTTGTACTACATTAGGATCTGAAGTCTCTAATGTCGTGATACAGCTTCCAGAAACTCAAGAGGTGGGAAGTTGTACTACATTAGGATCTGAAGTCTCTAATGTCGTGATACAGCTTCCAGAAACTCAAGAGGTGGGAATTTGTACTACATTAGGATTTGAAGTCTCTAATGTCGTGATACAGCTTCCAGAAACTCAAGAGGTGGGAAGTTGTACTACATTAGAATCTGAAGTTTCTAATGTCGTGATACAGCTTCCAGAAACTCTTCCAGAAACTCAAGAGATGGGAATTTGTACTACATTAGGATTTGAAGTCTCTAATGTCGTGATACAGCTTCAGAAACTCAAGAGGTGGGAAGTTGTACTACATTAGATCTGAAGTCTCTAAAGTCGTGATACAGCTTCCAGAAACTCAAGAGGTGGGAAGTTGTACTACATTAGGATCTGAAGTCTCTAAAGTCGTGATACAGCTTCTAGAAACTCAAGAGATGGGAATTTGTACTACATTAGATTTGAAGTCTCTAATGTCGTGATACAGCTTCCAGAAACTCAAGAGGTGGGAAGTTGTACTACATTAGGATCTGAAGTCTCTAAAGTCGTGATACAGCTTCCAGAAACTCAAGAGATGGGAATTTGTACTACATTAGGATTTGAAGTCTCTAATGTCGTGATACAGCTTCCAGAAACTCAAGAGGTGGGAAGTTGTACTACATTAGGATCTGAAGTCTCTAAAGTCGTGATACAGCTTCCAGAAACTCAAGAGGTGGGAAGTTGTACTACATTAGGATCTGAAGTCTCTAATGTCGTGATACAGCTTCCAGAAAGATGAAAAGTATTACTACATTAGATTGTGAACGCTCTAATGTAATAATACAGCTTCCAGAAACTCGAGAGATACTCTCTGAATACCTTACTTTATGAAAAATGTGTAAAATTTTTAAATATAATAAATAAATACTTTCATTACATATCATTTGTTTTCATCAATTTCAAACCAATCCTGTTATAGTACTATTTATTATATAGACATCTAGGAGTGCGAACTTACTTTTACGTAATCTTGTAGTTTTAATGTTATCGTTCGGCAAACTTCTGGAAAAATCGTAGATATCGCTGAGTAGAATACTTTAAACAAATACATTAGAGATTTATGTGAATTTTCTGTTGTAAATCTGTTGAAAATTGTATATCGGTGTAGAATAAAATTATTTTTGTGTTGCAAAATACACACGAACATCTAAGGTCTCGCTTGAAAATCGATTGAGCTAGGTCCGCTGTAGTAGGTAAACGTGAAAAGAGGTCAAGAGCAAGCCAGGCTTTAGTTTACTAGCCTGTAACCTAATTTGATAAAACCTTGGAGTTATTCAGGTCGTAGATTTACAAGCTAAGCTTATTAACATGGCATATCTCTATATCTTCTTCTATGTTAATATTGAAAAGAAATTCATTTTTTAAAAATTTTAACCCTTAAAAAAATATATCTGTCAAGAAAATAAACAGTTCATAGATATGGAAATTTTGGGATTTCAAGGAGTTTTCACACTAAAAACTAATTAATCATGATATTGCTTGATAATAATAACTTACAGTAACATATATATATCTAATTTACTAGCTGGAAAATATTTTGTCTCAACCATTTCTCAAAATGTGCTTTCGCAAAAAAATGTGAATAGTGATTTTATAAGCTCTATTATTAGAAACGTATATATGCCTTCATTGTCTCGTCCTCGGTGTCGTTAGTACTGATAAATATTAACAGACAAATAATAATTATATCTAGATTTTTTTTTTATATTTTATAAAAAAAAATGAATACAATTCAGAGTCAACAAAGAGTAATTAATAGGTACTTCATGTAATTTATACGTAAACTCTCATAATTATTTAGTTACTTAAAGCGCAATAAAGCGTAGTTTGGGTGACACAAAAAGAGAACAATAATTACATCGAAAATTTGGTCCTTGTCACATATTCTTCGAACAGAGTTGAATTATTTTTCATAAATCAATATCGGTATGTATGTGAATATTTTATCAATTTGACATCACCAAAGTTAAGCGACAAATTACAATAAAAGCGCGCGCGACAACCCGCCCCGCGGTATTAATAGACCGACCTTCAGATTAAAAATAGACACGCGATCCCTCCCGAGCGAGGTCGAGAAACTGGGTCAGTGGATGTAGAGCACCGTCTCGTTCGCGCGCGCGCCGCGCGGGGCCAGGGGGGCCGCCCCGCCGCCCTGGCGGTGCCCGTGACGTCATCGTATCCGTTCATTGAATTTTACAGGCGCGGGCCACGGGGCGAATCGCTTAATGTACCGGTGCAACGTGGCAGTCTTACTTGTATGAAACGTTAGAAAATCACTATTGCTATATCATTGTGCTGAATCGTCATTTGCATGGAACGAGTGCTCATGGTCCATAGAAGTAATTTAATTGCCATTTTAAAAAGTATAGTCGATTTAATGTTATCTTCGTTAATGACATCGAGTTTTTTTATTTCGATGTCCATTAAAAAAGCGGGGTAATATTCATGTTTATTATTTATTTAACATAGGATTTCATATGTATCGATATCATAAGTATGTTCCATGGCATGCATCTAATTTACCCTCGCGTTATTTCATCAAAATTATGAATATCAGTCTGTAGATTGACAGTTTCAATACATTTTCTTTGTGTCGGACGATATTGCTATCTCTTAACATATCAACAGCTAGCGCACCTGGATCGAACTAGGGAGGGACGAGGGGGTCTGCTGGTGACGTCAAAGCGGGTGTGGCCGGGACCCGTGACGTCACAGGAGTTCTCTGACGTCAAACCGACCCCCTTGCCCCTCCCCGAGGGCCACACCCCTCGCATGCGAATTGCCTCTTCAGTTTTATGGATAATGTTACTCTGTGGCCTTAGAGGATTATGCATCCGGTTTTAACCCCTTAATAAAAGATATCGCCTCGTACATTTTCAAATTATATAATTTATCATCATAAAAGAAACTAAAATCAAAAGAATCATTGTTATTTTTTACTCAGCGAACAGCTATTGATATCTTTGTTTAGTTCTCTGTATATTGGTCTCAAATTGTGAAATGGAATTACGGTATGAAAAATAATAGGCAAGATAATAATTGAAAGAAGGGTACTAATACTGATGAAAACACTTTTTTCAATAATGATCAAATTACCTATAAGTTTTTCTAAGCTATAATTAATTTGGCTTGTTTTTATAATTGGAACTTAAATATTGACGGAGATAGAATAATATGTAAAGATGAATGTGTAGAAATGCAAAAAGGGAGTTCATTAAATTTTTAATTAAAATCATTATTAAATAATATTGGAAGAAAAAGAAATATTATTTCATCAATTAATTACATATGAACCTTAATTTGATTCGAGTTGCCTACAACGAAATGTGCAATAAATTATATAATTTTCAAGAATTAAAAAAACAAATTACAAAACTTTAAACACGAATATATAGAAGTGCTATATTCGTAATTTAACTCTTCATCCAAATAAGTTTCAATTATGACATTGTATAGAGGGCAGTAAAATAATTCTCTAAAAATTTTCAAAGGTAATTAAATTATTTACAAAATAAAGGGCAATTAAGTAAAAATTAATAACTTAGCATTTAGAAGGCTCTATTAAATAAAAACATAACAGTGCTAGTAGGGCCTACGATGCCTCATGCCTCAATTACCGATGGTAATTGAGGTAATTACGTAGATAATCTAAGTTCGTATTTCAGACCTTACCTATACTAAACATAGAAGACGTAATCTATAGTTAAGATTTCTAAATCGTGTTTCATAAACAAAATAATTTTTTTTAGTCTACTAAAAGATTTTTGGAGTCTTAGCGATGTCTTAGGCAAAGAATTCGATTTAAAAAATAAAAGAAATATAGATATCTATGGATTTGAAGTAAGTACAAAAGAGTTGCCAACTATTACATCATCGCCGTATGTCTGGGTATAAATATTTCATTTGTCAGTTGAGCTTTTCATAGAACATTTATGTTAATTATATACTTCAGCTACAAAGATATAAATGACATATAAAAACAATTATTATAATTTTTACTCCAAATGTAAGAAAATGTTCGATATTGTAGCCTGGGTTTTTATTTTAAAGAGGGACAAACAGTATAATTATTCTTATAAATACAATGTACCCAAACATAAACCACGTTAAAAAAGAAGATTTTTTGCAAGAAATAAATCGTTGCTCGCAGAAATTGTTTGAAGCTAGCTATGAGCGGCGCCAGCTATGATGAGTTAGTGCCACAGCAGTGACAGGCTGGGTATATAAATATGCTTTCATGTACATTGAATTGTAGTCTATCACTTTATTTTGAACGATTTTGAAAATTTCGCTTTGGTTCAAGTGGAACCTTGTTCGATCGAACGATTATATAAACTTACAGAGACATAGGAAAACGAATATTCGTATTTCTGTGTATTTGTAAGTTCGATCTGTACACTGTACACACACACATCGCATAAGTGATTTTCGTCGTACATGATATTAAGAGTAATAAGATTACTAACGTAGTACGTATAATACATACAAAAAGTTTCAATGATAGCTTTTATGTCAATTGTTGTGTTTGGAAGTATAAACGTCGGCTGATTCAGAGTCGACATGGTGTCTGTACATCAGGCGGTAAAAAAGTGCCCCTATCTCTTAGCTAAAACATCTTATTAAGACAATAGAGAGCACCTCTTGCACCTTTTCGACATTATTTAAAAATTGTAATGACTCGGACACAAGTAAAAACAATAATATTGAGTCAGTACCTGAGAGTCAAACCATGATGACTGAAAAAAAAAATCTAGTAATAAAAAATGTATAATCAATCTGGTGCATCAGAATATGCAAGGAATACTTAGTAAAGAACTGGAAATTGAGTTATTCTTAAATAACAATGAGATTGACATATTATGTATTACAGAACATTGGCTTAGAAGTCACCAGTTCATGTTTAATTTCAGTATGCACCAGGTAGCAAGTTCGTTCAGCAGAGAAAAAGCTATACATGGAGGCTCCCTAATACTAATTAAAAATAATATAAAATATAAAGAACGTTTAGATGTTGTGAGCCTGTCTGTTGAGCGAACTATTGAAGTGGCCTGCATAGAACTAGAGCAGCTTGTTGTATTAAGCGTATACAGACCCCCCTAAGTCATCCTATGATGTATTCGAAAAAATAATGTATATTATTTTGTATAAGATTAGAAAAATTGTAAATATATTGCTGTTTGCGGAGACTTTAATATAAATCTATTGGAAAATTCTTGTTTATGTACTAGAAGAAAATCTCTATTCCAATGTTATAATTTAAACAATTTATTTTTAGAACCGACTAGGTTCACAGGTACTTCGTCATCCTGCCTGGATAATATATTCACAAATATTAATCCAGAGCATAAGTCAGTTATAAGTAAATTATCATCTGACCATTGCGGACAGCTGGTTACGTTTAAAATCAATGATAAAGAAATTATAAAACGTAAAATCAAAATTGTGTTCATTCTAATGACCGTTCTTAAAGCATTCAAATGTATAAAAATGAAAAAAACTGCCGACCTTGATGGCCTTTCAGTAAAAATAATTAATTCAATAATAGATTGTATTGCTCCATGTCTAGTAGTAATTTTTAATGCATGCGTCGATTGTGGTGTGTTTCCGGATCTAATAAAGCAAAGTAAAGTAATTCCATTATTTAAATCCGGTAGTATATCTAGACCCTACAAATTTTCGACCGATATCAATACTACCGACGCTTCGTAAAATTTTTGAAAAGCTTATTTTAAATCAATTATTGTAATATTTTTATAACAATAATTTGATGAACTTTAAACAATTTGGATTCACAAAGGGTCGCTCAACAACCGAAGCCGGCGTCGAGCTTATCCAGCTGATTTTTGGTGCCTGGGAGGATTCATGGGACGCGATTGGTGTTTTCTGTGATTTGTCCAAGGCATTTGACTGCGTTCATCATGACACATTGATTAGGAAACTACATCATTATGGCGTCACGGGTCGATCTCTTGGACTTCTAGAGTCTTATCTAAGTGATAGAATTCAAAGGGTTGACACTAATGGTAAGAGGTCGTCAGGATCTGCAGTCAATATGGGCGTGCCACAGGGTTCAGTTCTTGAAGCATTTCTATTCCTAGTGTACATAAATGATCTACCACATCTTGTTAAAATGGTCATGGGATTGTATTGTTTGCTGATGATACCTCCTTACTTTTTAAGATTGATAGGCATAAACCAGCTTTTGACGAAGTAAACAGTACCATCTCTGAAATCGTTGAGTAGTTTAGTATTAATAATCTACTGCTCAATGAAAGAAAAACAAAACTTGTAAAATATTCTCTATCTGATTCTAAATTGATCAACACAAATGTCATGGTCAAAAACGAGGTACTAGATATTGTGGACACAACCCTATTTCTTGGTCTCACCTTAGATTCTAAATTACGTTGGAATTGTCATATTACGAGATTAGCGAAAAGGCTTAGTTCTGCAGCACATGCAGTCAAAGGAAATTGGGGACTTACAAACGAAAACACCGCAAGACTAGTTTATTTCAGTTGTTTTCATAGTCTCATGACCTATGGAATTTTGTTATGGGGTTGCGCAGCCGATGTTAACACAATTTCCATGCTGCAGAAGCGAGCTATTCGTGCTGTTTATGATCTGAGACCAATGACATCTCTCAAAGAAAAATTTAAGGAAATTAATATCCTAACCTTAGCATCACAATGTATATACGAAAACCTGGTATACGTCAAGACAAATATAAAATCGTTCCAAAAAAGGAGCGACATCCATAACATTAATACTAGACATAAGAATGATCTTGCTGCTCATAAGACTCGTCTAAGTAAAGTTAATAAATCATTTAAGGGGATGTGTGTGCGCTTTTATAATAAGATCCGAACTGAATTTCAAAATTTGCCATTTACTGAGTTTAAACGTTTCGTTAAAAGAAAATTATATGGCAAGGGCCATATAATTGGACAATTATACCGTATTGGAATATCTTACTGAAAAAAGGCCCTAGGATTGAGCTGCTCGCCTATCAGGTTATTTAAAATTATTTTTAAATGTCAACTAAATTATAAATGACTAAATCTTTTGTATTGATGAGTAAAAAGAGCAAACCTTGAGTTTCTTGCCCATTCTTCTCTCGGTGAATCAGCATTTGGAATGGGCGGTAATGTCGAAAAAATTTATTAATGACGTATTTCAAGTGTAATTTCATTACCTACGAAATAAAGATATTTTTGATTTTGATTTGATTTTCTTGCCTGATAGAGAACTAGAGGACGAGCTAGTGGAAAGAAATAACAGTTCGAAAATATGGTGAATAGTCGGTGCCAATATCTACACTTAATGTAATACGGACATAACGATACATAACATAAAAATGGTAGTGGTCGAGCGGTAAAGAGCGTTATCCCTATCAGAAATTAACGGGTTTTTGTATTATATCTTTCATTTGATATGTTCAATGAAAGACAGAATATCTCTCATTTAACGTATTAATTTTTCTGAACTGTACTTACTGATGAAAATGACAACGATTATATGTGATAGAAATTTTATGTCACAGTTAACAGTAAAAAGTTATTGGAAAAATTCCCTCATGTGGAAAAACAAACCAAATTATCAACTGCTCTTGTTAGCTTTTGCTAAGGTATCATATTTCGTTTCAACAGTTAGAAGTGCACTGTTGAACACAGCATTACAGTTTTACTTTGTTCAATTATGGTACACCTGTAAACATCCTACTTTTACCATACCATTAATCCATCTAGTGGGAGTCAACACTAAGATGTTTCACAGTCGCCATTCACAAACCTTCTTCTCAGGCACAATCTATTCCAAGAGTGATTTATCCTGCCCATTGCCAATTAAACTTTATATTTTTGTCAGCTATGTCTGTAAATTTAGCTTTTCTGTGTATTTCTCTTCTTCGTTTCAGATTTTATTTTACAGAGAGAGCCAAAGCATAGCTCTGTTTATGGACTTTGAGCTTGTTTACGAGACCGAATGTGACGTCTAGAATCTATACATCATTATTATCAACTCGCACAATCTAAATATATTTGATTTTAGGTATCGAGGTATAGTAGAATCAAATAAAATATGTAACTTTCCAAATAATGCTTAACTAAGCCGAATTTTTCATATAGCCTATTCTTCGAAAGTGAACGTGATAGTTACAAAGCTTGGCATTCGATATGATTTTCTTCTTACCGTAATCCAATTAGTCTTAGTATATTCTGTCGAAAACTATTCTGAGGTTTATGGGAATAGCGTTGAGGTTGAGGTTGGCGTTGAGGTAATTCTGCCATTATGACTATGCTGTTAGCAAATCGAAGGTAAGTGGTTGATTTGTCATATATCTTGATGCCGCATATTTTTCAACTTAAAAATTTGAAATTTTTTTTAATGGATATGCTACTTCGTTTGCGCGCCTTTTGCCTATTTGAAATTCGACGGGTTTCACGTTTTCATGCTGTACTCGAATTGTTATAAGGCTTTCATTTTACACAACACATCTCAACACTTCGATAAAGTTACAGTAGATGTAGCGTTCTTAAAGAGATTGTAGTTCTGTTTAGGCTTTACAAAAATTGAAATTTTATTATAGTTTACGAGTGCTGTGTATAACGGTATTCCTTAGTTTTTGTTATAAACGATATAGATATAATATAAAGAGCTGGAACTTATCAGAAACTGGTCTGCTTATATAGCTGGAAGTCACCATAACTGTGTTATCTATGGTCTGTAATAAACTTCAAAAAAAGGAAAATTGTATATGTGACTTAAAGGAATGGTGCGTCTGCAGTTAGAAAGAATGTATTGCTTTTTTGAGGAACAGCGCCATGTCGCTCATGCTCCATGCTTTAGGCATTGTATCTTAGTGTATTACAGAAGAAAATAATTTATGGAGACAAGAAAATACTTATTCCTTATAAATTATCCGAAGTTCGATCGTAATTTTTTTTTCTTCTGGTGCTTCACTGTTTTTCAATTATTTAAAGATCATTCTAACCTCATATAAGCAGATATCTGGTTTCTTTTCTATACAGTGTATAATCGCTTTTTTTTCCGAATGTCTTGAGCTCTTCTGAACTTATTTTTATATTCTTGACGAAATGACTTTGTCCTTTTAAGTTTCACCTGTTATCTAGCTTTCTATAAAACATAGCATTTGTTTCATTGAAGCGACGTATATGATCTTACTACCTCGAAAACTTAATTATACTTGTCATTTTATTGATAATATGTGAGATATCGTGAAGACTAAAGCTTGCTTTATATCTCATCTTTAGGGTAACTAATTTTAAAATAACTTTCAGAATTTTCGACTTTTCTTTTAGGTTGAGGCATTAAAAACTTAGGCTTTATCGTGCTAATAATGTCTACAACATGCGTATTATCTACCGTACTGTATTCATTTAGGCTGAGTTCAAACTTGAAGCGTATGAGATTTTGAATGTTGGCAAATAAATATTCGGTGGAATTTTATCTTTATCGAACAATACTTTGTTAATTTTGAATTATAAACCAATGTTTTTCTTAGTATATGATAATTTTTGCAAAGTTCAATTTTTTATAAAACTAGTAGGGTTAATCTAGATAATGAGATAGAGTTCCTTTTTCTCTTCAGAAAATCAGCTAGTCGATGTTTTTTTCCATTTTGCTGCCTAATTTCAGCTCATTGTCAGTTTCGCGTTGAGATACTTCATCACGACTGTGAAGTAAATGGATAAGATATATATTCTTATGTCTTCTGTATTTATATACTATACGGAATTTAGGGAAATTTGAAATGTAACATCATTCAGTAATTTTATCATGGGATTTCAAAGTGCACGCATTATATAGTTTCGTAATGACCTATTAAAAGCGTCGAAAGAGATGGAATCGGGGTGCGCGGGACAGCTTGTTTACGCTTAGAAACTTTTATTCTTGGATATATTTTTTCTACAGGCAATTAATTTGTAGTTTTATTTTTAGCTTGCGAACGTAACTCGTAACAATTTGCTGTTAAATCGACTCGTCGGAGGTGGTAGCAGAATTTTGGAGCAGAGTATTTTTAAACACTCCGTGGTCTACAGTTACCATGATAGGTATCAAGACTAACCGTAGCAAAGAATTGTCACTGATCTCAAGTCCACACTTACCAATTTCGATTACTGCCCACTAATTAAAGGGCAAAATAATGTGCTTATCTTTTATAAGAATTAGCCTACAGGATGAATTCGATCATACATCTTTTCACAAAAATTCATAATCTCCTTCTTTTATAGAACAACCTTGCCAAAGAAACTATAACGAAAATATATCACTTAACATATATTCGAGGAGCTGAAATTCAAAAGGGTATCTTTTGATAAATTTCCAAAAAATTTTTTTTAAGAATCTGGTAGAAAATCTTAAACTTTATTGATATTTTTCATCAAATTTGATGAATAAAATTTTTTTCAGTTAAAAAAATAATTAAATTTACGCTTGGGATCAAAAGATCTTTTTGTAAAATTAAATAAAAAAATCAGTATATATCATTATTATTAAATCACTTAAATATTGTTAATATATTTTTTATTATTATAATGTTATTTGTCTTGATATTAATTTAAAATCAAAAGTTATATTAAAATTAATATTATTATTAATCTTTTTACCATTAGTATTGAATTTTTTTAAAATTTATATTATTTAAAATAAATAAATGTCTAGTAAGCGTTTGCAAAAAATTCTTTCAAGCAGTGTTTTCTGTAACTACAAAAAAAACAACCACTATCAGTAAAACAATTTTTCTTGGAAAAGTTATCACCTTAAATCAAAAGGGTACTTTTTTGTCACTTTGGATCAAACGGGCACTTTTTCTAATTTTAAATATTAATTACACAAAGAATTATAATTTTTTTCAATAATTATAATCTTTTGAAATTTAGATTCTCAATTTTATAAATATTATAAAATAATATAGCCACAACCTTAATAAGTACTCGGCCAGATTGCAAACATGGGCGTGATCGGGTTACGACGCGACACGACTAACTCTTATCGATGCAAGTTTGCGACTGATCGCGGCTGTGCGAAGCGGATCACTGGGCGGCCGCGCGCCGCGCTGCGGCGTAGTACCTACACGTCAGCTCTTCTAAGGTTGTCAGTGTGACTTTTACGTAGATGTTCAAAGCTATTTTTCTCAAATAGCTACTTCAATGATTATGGTTCCTTTAGCAAAATTGTTTTATTAGGTAAGGAGTATGAATATTTACGACAAGACTCACGATAACATCGATTCTGAATAATATGTCGGTTTGAATTGCATTTGTTCTTACGTATAATGTGATATATGAAGGTAATCAATACAAATTAGCTGGTAGTGGAGCGATGATGACCGAGTAAATCAGAACATATTGGGTTTGGATTTCAACTAGGGGTGAATTATTAAGTGACTTTTTAACATAAAACACATTCAATCGCTTACTAGAGTTAGTAACTTAACTAAATATAAAGAAAAAAAGATGTAAAAAAATTAACAAACAAAAAAAAACAAATTATGTGGGAAAGAAATAATATATCTAACAACATATAGTGTATATAGTAATACTATGACTATATACACTATAGGTTGGTTTCAGCTTTTCAGTATAATAGATTCAAGTGTATGTGTTTCTAAAATTTTACTACAGAGGTAGATTTTTCATGTTATGTTGAAAAGTTTAATGTGAAAGTTATAAAGTATTTGAACGGAATGAGCATACATACATCATCAATAATTTATTCGCGTCCCTTTTCGTGTTCCGTAACCAAAATGGCAAAAACAGAATCTTTATAGTTTCGTCACGTCCATCCGTCCGTCCGTATGTCACAATTTACTCACAAATTATAAAATGTACATTGATAAAATTTGCAATATACGTCTAGTATAAATCGCTACTTAGTTTAATAGTTAAATTATAGAAATTATTGTTTCTTGGCACTTCATGTACGTCACAGAAGATGAAAAACATTTTTTTTCAGTGAACATCATCATGTTTGGAGATATCATAATAGTTTTTTTAAAAAACACTAAGGTTTTTAAGCATTTTTTTGATTATGTGAATATTTTAAGAAATTCCTTTTTCTTTTATACCGTAAGTTCAAAAAATATTAAAAATAATTGCAAAGGTAAAGTTTAATAAACGATTTCATCAAAATTATTTGCATCATGATCGATGTATCGGTTTTTATCAAAAAGACCTAGGTGCCATGAAAATAACTTCTTTGGCTGGTACATTTTAGTACTCACTAGTTTAAGAGTAATAGTCGA
The DNA here is from genome assembly GCA_005406025.1 of Eumeta japonica. NCBI lineage: Eukaryota > Metazoa > Arthropoda > Insecta > Lepidoptera > Psychidae > Eumeta > Eumeta japonica. Next base: position 55,685 of record BGZK01000440.1, on the reverse strand, counting down.
CATACCTACTTGTTTCTCTAGTTATAGGCGAATAAAGTGCTTATACCTACTCTGTGTAAGAAACATAAAAAAAGTGTATCAACGATTTTTTTTCATCTGCAGTGCATTTCTTTGTAGTAATGGTTACAGGAACCGACACTGAGTATGGTCCAACATGCTCCTTGTCCGTTTTTAATTGATTTTTTAATTCCTTTTTAAACTATTATTTATCTTTATTGATTTTTGCATTGTATATTTAGGACAGTCGTAATTTGTATTTAATTATAAATTTATGTATGGATGGTAATGCTTTTTCACGTCCATTGTTTAGTTTTTTTTATTTCAGAACTCTTAGAGGATATACTTGCCTTTACAACCATAATCACAGTAAACAATAAGTTTAACTGTTAAAAACTTTCAGAATGTGGGCAGTAACAATATACGAACGCAACTCTATTACGACTCATTATGACTATGTCATAGCTTGTTGCCGCAAATATACAAGTGAGAAAAATATGTATTTTCCATAAATATCATTTAGAGAGAGAGCTCATTTTGATATAATTTTAAGGCTTTGATGTAACACTTAAGCTCTTTTGAATTGGTGCAATGAACAAAATTAGATGACACCTACGGCGGTGCGTGTCACTTCGCCCCAGCAATCTCTGCACACGCCGACGACGTCTAAGTCGAAACGCCAATAACTCCAGGATGTGACAACGTGATCAGCTCCCACCGCGATTCCAGCCAGCCGCCCACTAAAAATCTTAAGCTCGTTGTAAACAGTTCTAAGGAACACGTCTAAAGCGAGTGACACATGGGGGCGTCATTGACTCGGCTGGTTTCCAGCCAACCGCACACCGCGATCGCCCAAGTTGTCCCAAGTCGCCCAAAGAAAAGTGCGCACAAGTCCGAGTTAAACTCTCGTGGAGAGGTTTCCATATGATGAAAACATTTTTCTTTGTCTTCCGTGTCTTTTTATGCCTAACTCAAATTTGTCGGTAGTAACTAATACAACTGTAAATTTAAGTTTTTACTCACAATGTTTAAGAATTTGTCATGTTATTTTGAGACCGTAAACTTCTTATAGGATTTCCTGTAATCTCTAAATAAAGAAATAGTTTATGTATTTTATTAAAAATTTTAGGCGTAGTAGATTCACAGATAAAGATAAGGATTAGTAAATTTTTATCTATTTTTTTATATAATCAAAGCTACTTATTTTAGACTTTGATAAATAAATATATATTTGTGACTTTCGCAACAAGTCTTTTTATTTAGTATGTCATACCGTCAGGTTTGCATATATTTTTTTAATTTTCTAATTTGCCCCGCCGCCATATTAAAAATTCATTCACTTAAATGTTGTTACATGTCCGTGTTTGCGTCTCGAAATGTATATATGTACTAATATTTTGAACTAATCGGTCCAGTACATTCTGAGTACAATGGCTGTCTCACACGGACAAACAAACAAACATAGGAATGATCCTGTAAGAGTTTTTTTTTTCGTTCGAACCTACAGAACTCTACGCTTGTTCTTGAACAAGCACCCTCTTCGCTGAATTCTCTCCTTTTAATGTAATTTTTTTTGTAAAGGTTAAACTAATGCTTTGATTATTTTTCTGATGGAAGGTGATTACTTAAATAATTTAAAAATATGAGTAGCTAATTTCTTATATTTTTGAAGCAGTAATGTACCAGTGAAACGATAAAGTAAGTAGGCCATTCAATTAAGTAATTTCAGGGTGTTAAACGCTTATTGTCATTTATGTGGACTGAATAACACGTGAACAAGGGGACTTCGGTGAGTTTAATACGCTTAGGTGACTTAATTCCTCAAAAATTAGTGAAATAGACAAAATAGATTAACAGTTTTTAGAATTACTGATTGGGCCGTGGTTACTCCATTGTTTTTTAAACACATATACATGAACTAAATTATTGTAAAAAAGTTATTGCATAATTCGTTTCTGATTATATCGAAATTAAAATATTGAAACTTGTAAATATTCATACATAATAAACCGTGAAAACTATTATTAATTTTTTGGGCTGTCTTGTTAAAAATGATTCATACATAAATGCCAATATCAGGTGTACGTTGTAAAACAGACCATATCTTTCTACTTAAATATTACACTACCTAAAACTATTCGTAGGAAGTAAATCCTAGGCTCTAGAGCTTCAGAATCTATTTTATTTATTTTTCCTATAAGATAATATATTTGAGAAACATAAGATATATCTTTTTATATTTGCTATGTTTCATTACAATTCATTAAGTGATTTCAGTTTTTAAGATAACGGACATACAACTTTGGATTCATATTTTCATTTTTATGATACTAGCGTACATAATAGGTAATTTAACGTTTCGGCATTACGAAACCATAAACAAAAGCACCTAAATATTAGACATTATGCTAATATGCAATAAATACCCAATCCATAATAGGTTATAATTATTTTTTAGTTGCTTGACAAAGTTTTAATAAAGAGGCGAAATAACGCACCGTTCAACAATAGTTTAATTGCTTTGCTGTTATTCATATTCCTGTGAGCCTATTTTGAATTGTACTTAAATATGTATCGAGTAATTAAACATAGTAATTAAAAGGTAAAGTAAATAAAAAATAAAATAAATTAAATAAACACTACAGTAATTATTGAATCTATTTGAATGGAAAATCATCAACGTGACAAAATAATAATAGTAATCCATACTAGTGAAGCCGCGGGTCGCTTAAACCGATGTAATGAATGATAGGGAACGAAACCGAAATTGAGAAAAGTCTCAAGTTTGGCATCGGGATCAAGATCGAGAGCAGGACTAAAATAGGAATTCAAATCAAAATTTAGACCGAAGTAGCTGGTGGAACTGGAATTTAAATCGAGCGCAAGAGTGGGATTATGATGATGATTGAAAGAAAGATGGCCCTAAAGATGACGGTATTCATTCTTCTACGCGGATGGAACTGCTGACGATACTTATAACCGACTTATTTTACGATGGCAGGTACTTATGTGTCCCAAATATAAAAAAGAAACAAACGTCTATCATTTACTGTTTTTATTTCGTTTCGAAATGTTCTCTATGATGATCGATGCACTTTTGCATAAGTTGAAACCAATTTTTATGGCAGTTTTTCCATTCAGATTGAGGTATCTGCAAAACGTGCATTTTGAAAGCATCAATGGCTTCTTTGCGGCTGGAAAAACGTTGACCACGTAACTTATTCTTCACGTTTGGAAATAAATAGAAATCGTTGGGTGCCAAAGCGGGGCTGTTCGGCGGATGACCCGTCAATTCAATCTTTTGACTTTCCAAAAACCGAGTCGTTTTGGCCGACATTACAGTTAGCATTGTCATGATGAAGAATGATTATGCGTTGTCGTTTGTTCTTTCTTATTTCTTCTAAGACTCCTGGTAAACAAACGGTCGTGTACCACTTCTAATTAATCGTTTTATCATTTTCTAGTGGCACTGTAACCACATGTTGATTTACACCAAAAAATAAGTAACCGTTTGCTTCAAAGTGTGTTTGGCTTGAATTATTTTTGTTAAGTCCAGCTCATCTTAGAACACACACAGTTGACTGTTGTTGAGTTTGGGATCATACGCATAGATCCAAAATTTTTCACCTGTGTAGGTGTTATAAACAGCTTTTGTGTTTTGTTTTTATTGTATTTTTTTATCACTTCTTTGCACCAATCAACATGAGCCTGTTTTTCATCAATGCTCAAGTTGTAAAGTTGTAAGTTGTAAGAGGCAAGACAAAGTAAGGTTTGACTGGAAAATACCCTTACTAAAATATAAAAAGGTTATCTCTGTGTTTACAGATTATGGCCCATTTGTGGCAATTTTTATTAATGTAAACCGTATAAGAGCGAGACAGTACGAGATTGAGAAAGAGACCGGTCTAAAAAGCATTCTCACTTAGGATCAGAAAAGTTATGCCAAAGAGATGTGTTCATCAAATACAACGAGGTAAAACAATAACAAAAAATCAAAAGGCCACAAGAATTTGCTGCTACCTAGGCAATACTGAAAATTTCTGAATTCTCAAGAATAAGGCCACATATCATGTTTGTTACATATTTATTGTTTCCAAAATATATTCCCTTACTATATACACACTTTTTTATTCTTTTTTATTACCAAAGCTTCAATCTTTTTAATTTACGTCGGCAAATCTTCAAGTGGAAAGATACATTCTGCTGATTATCTTTTTCTTTCAGGTTCTATGAAGTACAACCAGTTCTTGCCACCTATGAGTACGTTTGTTCCAATTATTGTTCTCCGTTACATTTTTTTTTTCATTTTTGACAACACTCTACACGTAGCAGTTTTTGGTCATCCATTAAATTATGCGGTATTTATGGAACGCTAAGCTTTCGGACTTACAGATGTACATGCAAAATTTTTTTCACTAGGCTTATGCAGTACAAAATTGAATATAATTTTTTTTAGGGATTTCAATTATTTATAGTACTGTATATATATTTCTTTTGGTATTTGCAGTCGCTGGTCTATCTTCATATAAATCATCAAAGAAGTGATTTCGTACACATCTGAATTCACAGAAGCATGAATACACAAAGCTAAAAGATGTAGTTTCAACACCCAATGCCAGTTGAAGGCTCTGACCACTTTATCGTTGACTTGAGTTACAGCGAAAGTCGTCAAACTCATGGCGTAAGTATGTTAAGACATACTTACGCCATACATACATATAATTTAAATCAAGATTTGATACGTAACCTACTTCCAAGTAGTTACATTTTCAAACACTCTAATTGTTTTTTAATATATTTATTATAAATAGTAAATTATGTAAATTTTCAATATGAGCTAATTAAAAGCACTTATGCATACATCAAGAACATCACGTACATACTATATGCAACTATCATCTATATAGCAAGAAAAGGAACAACAGGTATATCTGTATTCACTTGCACCGGGTCACTGGATCAAGACATGGGATCTGCGGGTAACTCAAGGTAACAGAAAATACAAAAAGTGTACAGTAAGTGTCAGTTAATATATTTAAAATTTCAGACACGGAAAAACAGAGGCATGAAGTGAGGAGTAACGGACATAATCCAGCTTAATCCTCTCATAATATATATTTAAACTTATTTAATCTTTATTCACTCCTAATGTTACTAAGCAAGTCAGCTATTCAAACCTACCGTTTTTTTTCCGTGTTATTGGGTTATAAAAATGCGGTAGCCATGTAAGTTCTATAAATATCAACAGTTGAACTTTGAACAATGTAAATGTCACACGCTGAACCATAATAATACACGACTAAAATAACATGATATGTCAATAATACAATTCTGTTTAAGTTTGATCGTCAATATATATGGTAAAAAACCCGTATTGGTTAAATGAACAAAATGTACAATATATACAACTAGGAACCTAACGTTGCTTGGGTTAAAATATATCGCACGTTTAATGGTGTAAAAAATATATGGATCCATTTTTTAACGTAGTTATTATAAATTTATATCTTAGATATTGAGAGACTTTTTTGACTGTTAAATATGCGGTATATAGAGTATATCAAATTAATTAACTAATTAATGAACTGAAGTAATTATAAGTTAACATAAGAAACACCTTAGTAAATGGAAAATTTATGTTTTATTTACATATTATATTATACATATTGCAACTGCATATGCATATTATATTTTAGTTTCACTTTTTATTTTAGTTACATTTTTTATTTCTTTTTACAATACTTTCTTATAAACTACATTTATAGTTTTATTGTCTGGACTATAAAGTAACAAATTTCGAGGTGATCCTACTCATGAGCATGCGGTGTATAATTGGATGTGTGCAAAATATGGTTCTTTTAAGCTAACGCCACAGTATTGGAATGTTTGGCCCTGTGGTTTATTGACAGTCATGCTGTAAGCCAACTTCACCGGGAATTGTAAGCGTTTAAAAGTAAACGGCAATCCATTTGATATAAGAGGTATCTGTGGTATAAATACTATCTGTCCTTTTTCTTTGCCAATCATTATACTGGCTTCGCTAATGTTATTTTGTAGCTGTTTGATGCAGTCTTGTACCCTTATACAGTTTCGGCGAGTTCAGATTTCGTAATAAAATAATTGGTGAACTAACTTTTTACTTAAGACAGTGTAATGGCATTCCTGGAAAATTTAATGAATTTAAAAATTTTGTAGGGAACTTGATGCTTTCTTATTCATCATTCATTGTATCTATTGATATGTAAATTATATCTTCTCCCAGAATCTTCTGGATGATGATGCCGTTTACAATGTCGTTCTTCGTGGGTAGAATAATTCGTTCGCGTAACCATTCTGAATTGGTATAATTTTCAGCAATACTTAGATATACTTCATTTATAAATTGTTCCAGTATTTCAACAACAATACATAACTCATTAATTAATGTGATTTGGCTAGTATTTTTTTCTATTGGATAGGTCCATTCTCTTATTTGTAAAAGTTTTTCAGGAAATTCTTGAGCCTTTTCATGTCCTGAAATTTACGCCCTCATATTTGTTGTTAATTTAATTATTTTTACGTGTTCACAGATGACCGACTCCTTTAAGCGAGCATTAATTTCATCAGCCGGCGTTAATTTCGGAATAACATGTAGAGCTTGACGAAAATCATCTGATAGCATTAACAATACAATACACCTCCTATTACATTCGTGTAGTCGCTTAAATCTTGAAGTGTTTTATTGAGTGCTTCTAGTGATTTTCTATGAGCCATTATGCTTTCGTCCCATATAATGGCCTTGCATTGTTTCAATATTTGACCACGTGCTGATGATTTTGTGATGTCACATACCAGGAATTCATAGTGAGCTACATTTAGTGGTAATTTTAAACCAGAATGCGCTGTTCGTCCACCATTTATAAGCGTTACCGCTATCCCAGATGATGCCAGGGCAAGAACAATTTCTTTAATTGTACGATTTCAACTAAAATTGAATTTACAAAAAATGTTTTACCGGTGCCACCAGGTGTGTCTAAAAATATTATACCACCTTGCCGTTTTCTATAATAATCCATTATTATATCATATGCTTATTTTTTACTCTTAATTAATAAGGGTTTGTTATGTTGGAAGTAAAGCCTAATTTGTCGATATTACAATTAGTTTCTCTTAAAAAATTACTGTTCATGGCATCCAAATGATGTCGTTTACGAGATTGAACACCTAGTTGTATTAGCGTTTGGTTAGATGTTGCTAAACATTTATCATCTATCAATATCAAAGCTTTATCAAAAATTTCTTCTTTAAAATTAGGTTCTGAGTGGAAATTTTGTTGCCGCAATTCAACCAAAATGTCACCGCTTATATAAATATTCTCGATTTTTAGCCATAGTTGATTTGGAGTAGAAGGATTATATGTCGTTAATATAGTTGCGAATAGCTCATGAATTTGATTTGCTGTTGTCGTTTGGGCTGCTACATTCATAACTATCTCCCAATGATAATCGTTTTCTAGTAGACCCAATCTTTGACTTGCTTTGCGATATGTCTCACAAATGTAACCATTGACAGTTTTTAGATTTTCAAAATACGTTGGGCCAGAAATATTGTGTATTAATAAACGTAAATAGAAACATTCAGCGTTTTTTGGATGCACTGTGTAGACTCATCTTATTATGTCACTCTTAAACACTCCATCATATCCTTCTACTGGCATTCCACGTTTTCGAGGATTAAATTGTTTACAAGTTGTATATCATATTCCAGCTTGGTACTTCAGAGTAAAGTAAAGTCTTAGCAAACGGATCTTTCTGGCATAATTCAAAGCAAAGCTGTTAAAGTTATTGTGTTGGTGGTTCCGTCGCAACTTTTTGTGCTGTTTCTGTAGTGAAAATACAGATTTTCCATTCTCTAAAGGGACGGATAAATGGAGAACCGGTGGATCTCGATCGTGTATTGGAACAATTAAAATTCGTTAAATTGCTTTGTTGATATTAATGTTTGATACTGTACTATCTCATCATGCTGGTTTTCTTTGGTTACCGTGAAAACAGCCATATCTCTGCCTTTATTAATATATTTGCATACTTTATCGATTTCACAGAACTGCAGTATTCAACATTGAACATTTTAGATAAAAGTGGATTATATGGAATAACCCATTGATTGTTAACTTGCATTTCTTCATTACCTCGTATTTTGATTTTAGCCGTAAATCCGCTAAATTTTTGTGATCGACGTCTGTATTTCGGATATCCGTCTTCGCCTGTGACTGTTTCGTTCAAAAATGGCTTAGGATAACGTTTCATACATTTTTCATCCTTCATGCACGGAGAATTTCTATTTAGTTAACCACAATGGCTATGAACCATGTTTTTAAGATTATTCTATAAAGATTAGGATCTTCTTCCGGGTTTGGAAAATCAGCCTTAATTATCTCATCTATTTGATTCAGTTGTATTTTATTTTGAAACCAAATTAAGTTGTGAGAATGTGGCAGTTCTCGTTTCTGCCATACAATTGAAAACATCCAGTAAAGAACAGTATCAAATATTTTATTTTTCACGATGGCATTGATAAATTTGATTTGTTTTTGACGAAAAACTCGGGCAACAATATCATGTCGATCGCTGGCTGTCTGTCCATGTTGTAATTCTTCTTTGATTTCCACCCACGAAGAATTACACGTAAATGTTATAAATAAATCTGATCGGTGACGTGGACTTCCAGTAAACGTAAATGGCAAGAAAGTCCCGGGTCTAGGGGTGGGAGGCAAACCAGGGCACTCGCCTCGGGCGGCAGTTTCAGAGAGCGCCAAAATCATATTATAGTGTCATTACGAAAAGAGTTGCTTCACAAAGCGCCTAGTATCTAACACCCATTGTTCTATCAATTATTCATTTGATTTTAAAACTTCCAGTGGGTTTTTGAACACGTCTTAGGGTTTATTCTGAAATACACTGCAAGCAGTTTCAGCGCAGCATATTACTAGCAATATCATGGCGGGGTTTTTTGTTTCACAAATTTATTAATTTTATAAATAATTAAAGATGAAAATTACTTAAAGGATAATTTTAATGGTTTTTTCCTTCCAAGAGATATTATGATTTTTTTTATACATATAAATAAATATCATATTTCTTGGAAAGAAAATAAAGAAGTTTCTATATAATTATGAAAATGGTAGTTATATAGTATGAGAGTTTCGCCTTTCAACTTTGAAAGTTCAAAAATCGAAAATGACTGGTCAAAAGAGTCTATATAGGAAACATATCATAACATGAGTTGTTATGATATGTTCCCTCTATACAATTTTAAGAAAAAGTTATTAGGTAATAGACAACAAAGAGTGCAAATTTATTAAAGTCTTTTTATTATTCTGATCATAAAAAATACCAATTTATGATTTTTTTTTAACAATTTATTTCAAATACTGGAGAGAAGGGTGCAACTATCAAGTTTTGGCCCCGGTTCGGAAAAATGTTAGATTCTAAGCTGCGGCAAGATGACCAATTTTCTCATGTTATCGACGTTTCCATTGATTATCATAGCATCTCTTAAATGGATGTATTCATCCGAACGCAACTTTTGTTGATTATAGCGAATAAACTCTAATCTTTCCGTCTCAATTTTAGCACACGTATCTACAATAAACTGCTGAAATAACTGCCAACAATTTAAAATATGGTTATATACACAATTTCTAGTCATAATTCGATAAGCATAAAATTGCATAGCTGATATTTTGTTAGTTTCGACACCTATAGGTGGATCAATTTGTTGAATATTGAAGTAATAACCAACCTTACCTTGCCAGAAAATTAGCGTATACTGTAAGTGCATCATAACTACGATGTGTTTCAGAAATACGTTATAATTTATTACTTCAGCGTTGAATAACAATATCACGACGACTATATTCGTTATCAGATAGATGACAGATAACAAAGCAGATAAAATACCAGCCGTTCAACGGTTGGACTTTTATCTGCTCGACAGACGATTTTATAATTATATGCAACCATTTGGTTTAGAGAAATCTTAAACACATTGATTAGTTGATTATGATTATGAAGTAGACGGTGTCATTTTTGAATAATATCTACTGATGAATAACTAATATTGTAGTCCCTGAATGTAAGAGAAACGTTGATCTGTTTCAAGGTCTTTGTTACCGATGAAGTATAAATGAAGAAATTTTGTAGTTTCATTGGACATCGGCAAAACTGAGCCAACTCGGTGATAAATTTGGTCTTGAACCTTGAAAAGCGGGCTGCAATTTTCTTTCTGGCATATTAATGAAGCTTCATATGAAGTCATTTGAAAAACAGTTGCATCGACGTATATTTTTTAGAAAATGATTGGAATCAGGTGTTTTTACATACTATATGCGAGTAATTGTGGTGGTGGTACATCTGATGCAGGTAAATTGACTTTACCATTCGAGCAGCACAAACCAGCAGTTTCGCTTTTAAATTTCCTCGCATGACAACACTCGCATATCGTATTCATTTTTCCGATGACAATATTTGGATGTTTACTGTATTGTTTTTTGCAATCAACAATAATGGAATGCCTGAAGTTCTAAATTCTCAATTTTACTTGTTACAGCTGGTTTTTTGGGTAACGTAACCATTCTTTATTTACTTCTTCTATTTTTCACTTCACGTTGATCAGCAGATTGACGATTTCTAAGAGTTCTCATGCGGGATAGTACTGCTTCGTTGATATGTGTTCTTAATTCTTCGGTTAAATTTTCTCTAACTCTTTGCACTCCTTTACAAATATTCGAAAACCATTTTTCTTGTTGTTCTTCTGTTTTGTTCGACGTACTACTTTTCTTTCTTTTGAATCCACTTGAGGCTTTGTAAATACACTTTTACGCTTTGGTATTGTGTATATGTAATATAATAAAGTTGCACAAAATTAATCTCTTGATTGTTATTATGATGACACTGACGAAGTACTGAATTTCCATTCATATACCAGAATACACCGAAATTAATAATACCGGAACATTCTAGAATATTCAGACAGTTTGATCTTTTTTCATTTGTCAACATCACTTGAATTTGTTTAATCACTGTTCATTCTCAATTTAAATTGATCTTCTCTCGACTGCAAACACGATCAAACTGACGAAAAGTTACTGAGTTTTGGTTTATATACCATGATAAAACAAAATTTTTAATACCAGAATATTCTAGAACAGTTATACTCTAAATGTGTTCCGAGGAATCCTAAGGTTCCGTGATACCCCTGTAGGGGTTCCGCAAGAATTTAGAAAAAATAAAAACACCTCTTTCTCTGATCGAACGTTTGGACTCCGCTCGCCGCGCGTATACTTGTGAGCGCGCAGTCCCTTTGATAAAAACCGCCTCTGAATTAGACGCTATAGTTGGGAACAAGCGACTTTCGGCCCTAACATTAAAAACATAAACTCGAGATTGTTTACAACACATTTTTTGTATTTCCATTTTTATTTCCGCTTTTTGTTTATTATAGGCGCCAACTCGAGTATTTTTGAGAATGTTCAAGATTGAGTCTAGGGCTAAGTATAAAAAGCGGCGATCGCGCGTCGCGCCTCATCAGTCAGTTGACGATTAGCGTTCGGAGCGATAAGTTCCTACCTACCTACTTACAAGCTGGCTAGCGAATTGCGGAGTTTAAACGTGATAGAAAACTAGTGTTTATTGTTCTACTGCCTGCTGTATTCAGATTGTATCAGTTTTGTACATTTCTTCTTTGGACTAAACTTAGTCTCTTATACGCAGTAACGATTGTGCATTATTTTGACCCCACCATTCTGACGTGTAATATTACTTATTAATAATGGAATGGAACGTTGGCTTAAAGGTGTTAATCGTGTTGCTACATTTTCTAATGACGCTGAATGTTCAAAAGCGGTACGCGCGGAAAATACAGCAATTACTGATCCAGACGATGATGCCACGACATCAAGCTCCACGATTTCAAAGACGAAAAAAAGGAAGTATGATGAATCATATATCAGTTTCGGATTTGTTAATTCCAACGGCTCACTTCTCTGCATGCTATGTAGTAAACTGCTTCCTAATAGTTCCATGGCAGCTGCAAAATTGCGCCGACATTTAGAAACTGTACACTCCGAGTCTAAAGACAAGAATAAAGAATTTTTTGTTCGTAAAAAAGAACAGTTATTGGATAGTCAAAAAAATATGATCCGTGTAACACAAACTATCAATGAAAAGGCCACTGAGGCATCATATTTAGTTAGCTATCGCATTGCACAAGCAGGTGAAGCGCACACTATCACTGAAAATTTAATAAAGCCATGTGTGTTAGACATAACAAAATGTATCCTCGATGAAAAATCTGCAAAGCATCTTTCTACTGTGCCGCTATCAAACGATATTGTTTCACGGCGAATCCATAATCTGGCAAGCTTCTTCAAACAAGAACTAGTTACACGTCTACAAAAAACACGATTCGCCTTGCAAATAGATGAGTCAACTGATGTCGCTGGTCAGGCTATCTTGCTGGTTATCGTGAGATATCCATATGAAAGTTTTTTTGAAGAAGACATGCTTATGTGTTCACCGCTGCCCACAAATACTACCGGGGAAGAAATTTTTAATAAAATAAACATATTTTTTGAAGAAAATAATCTCAGTTGGAACGATTGCATTGACATTTGTACAGATGGGGTCAAGGCGATGACAGGTAAAACAGCAGTAGTGTCACGAATAAAAAATAAAGCGCCTAAATTGTAGTTCCAGCCATTGTATTCTGCATAGATAAGCACTTGCGATGAAGCAAATGCCGTCAAATCTAAAATTAGTTATGGATGATGCGGTAAAAATAATTAATTTTATCCAATCACGACCACTACAATCCCGATTGTTCTCATTATTATGTGAAAATAAACATAAAATACTGCTGTTCCATACAGAAGTGCGATGGCTGTCTCGGGGTAAAACTTTAACAAGGCTATTTGAACTTAGAGCCGAGTTACAAATTTTTCTTTCAGCAGATACTTCTTTTAACTTGAAAGACCGTTTGTATGATAAAACTTGGTTGTTCCGATAGTCTTATATGGCGGATATCTTTCAAAAATCAAACGAATTGAATTTATCATTGCAAGGTAAACAGAGAACAGTGTTCCAGGCTTATAACAAAATAACTGCCTTCAGAAGAAAATGAGATTTTTGGATTATTTGCGTTGGTAAGAGAGAAATAGAAAGCTTTACGTCACTCAGTGAGTTTGTTAGCGATAACGACTCAGAAATGTTTCAAGATGTGTTTGAAGAATTGGTCCAATATCTTTCTTCAATGCGCGCATCTTTTGAAAAGTATTTTTCCGAAGAACAGAATACAAAAATGAAACATAATTCATGGATTCATAATACTTTTTTATCCAACTTGCAAAAGCCCGAAAGTATGTCAAACGAGATAGGTATATGAATCTCTTTTAGAAATTTCATCAGACACAAGTATGGAGTGACTCTTCAAAACGATGTCTCTCAACGATTTTTGGTGTAGAATCCGTGATGAATATCCAATGCTTGGCAAAATGGCTCTGAATATTCTTCTCCCGTTCTCAACAATATATCTATGCGAAACAGGATTCTCAACCTATGCATCCACCAAAACAAAATATCGCAATAGACTGGACGCCGAACCTGATATGAGACTTCAACTGTCTTCTATCAAACCTGATATCAATCAATTGATGAAAACTAAAAAACAGTTTCATACCTCTCATTAGTTAGATTTTTCCTTTTTTAATATCTTCTAATAATGAATTTGCCATGTGGTAAAGTAAGTAATAATTAGTAATTGTTACATTGTACTTTCATTATGTTTATCAATAAAGAATACACTTTTAAAAACCATTGTTTTATTGTAGAGTTCCGTCAAGTATTTTGCTTTCCAAAAGGGTTCCATCACCAAAAAAGTTTGAGAACCGTTGCTCTAGAATATACAGATAGTTTGGTCTTTTTCATTGGTAAAAATCACTTAAATCTGTTTAATCACTGTTCACTCTTAATTTCAATTGTTCTCTCGACTGCAAATACGATTAAACTGACGAATAGTTACTGAATTTCGAACGGTCGAAAGTCGAGCCTCCTTTTAGATAATGCTCAGTTAGGAAATATAAATCGATTTCACAATAACATGGTTCAAAGACAACAAATTTACCATTTGTTACCTTTTGTTTGTTTACCCTAGCACTATTAATAAGGCTGTTAGAAGCGATAACAAGAAACAGTTAAAAATAAAAAATGAGGTACGATGGGGGTAAGGAATGTGCGAAGTTGTGCGTAGGAGACTAGGTGATGATATATGTGTCTAAAAGGATTGTGGGAAAAACGTTCTAATTAATTGGATGTTATAGAGGGCTATATAGGATTGTGGAAAATTATCTGGCGCCACAAATACAATCGAATCACTCAATAAGCGAATGCGGAATGTAGTCCATGTAAATAAAAGTATAAGGCATATGAAAAAGATACAGTGAGGATACAAAGTAGTTAACCCTAGCGACAGCTGTATTTGTTTCATAATGACATTGACGACATACATGTTACTGTAAATGTAGTTTATGAAACGACCCATTATTATTAAGATTAGGGCATATTGATATGTTAGGATAGGTATGGATTTTAATAATTACTGCTCCTTCTATCCTATTTAATAAAAGTGGTATATTATTAATGTTAGCGCGAATCTAGTAAGTTAATATAGGTCTTTCATGATCTTGCATCGTAAGTCGCAGTAGAAAAAGTGGTAGATTACTAAAGGTTTTTCGTGACCTATGTCTAAATTATTAAAGTTTACATGAGAAAGGTGAAGCTTAAGAGGGAGATTCAGTTCGTGAAAGGAGGTAATTATTCTCGAGTGGTTCGTTTTTTGATATGAACAAAATCAAGAATGTTAGTCAATGGTTATGATTAGAATTATTTCCTTATGTAACTCATAGTTTTAAATGCCGAGAAGACAAGAGGACGGAGCGGCTCTGGAACGTTGCTGGTCAAGCTACTGCATCCCAGTGGCGGCCGTCATCTTCTGGTAGCCCCTTCAGCTTTCGAGGAGCCCACCTTTTGGTTTTTTTATTTAAAATTTTAAAGTTGATTTTTTTTAAATTCTTAGTAGCACGTGTAGTCTTTTCGAGTAGTCGTCTGTCTTTTAAAGTGGGTTTGACAAATTAGTACATCCTGGCAGTTTAGCTAGGTGTGCTTAAACGTAAATAATAAACACGTGAATACTTGTAAATAAATGATATCGTAAGTCGAAAGCCATAACAACGGATGTGATGTGATCGTAATATACCACTCGCATTGTATGATGCTCCAGTTATACATAGGGTAAAGCATCTTGTACTATGTCAGTTGATAAGGAATCCATGAACAAAAGTTATATTAATATCGACAAATATTTTTTTTAAGGGAGGAATTATATGAGTTCGCTTGTGAGGCATACGGCCTCCGTGCTGGGTGATGCGAACGTTAGTTCTATTTCTGTATTTAAAATAGTCAAATTTTATTCGATCGTGGAGCAAAATTAGAGAGATCTGTCTAGGAGGAATGGACCGTGAGAGTAATAAAAAAGAAGAGAACTTTGTGTAATTAGTGTTATAGCGAAGTCACATACATTGATCGAACACATCTGAGAAGTAAACGAATAAACATAGTTCGTATCGCTTCGGATTATTTGATTGAATATTCCGAGTACCAAAAAGGTGATAGCTTTTGAACGAACCCCCGTTGGAAATTCAATCCTGTTGGACATTTCGCCTTCTATATACATATGTATATAGCAGGCGAAAAGTCAAACAAGTGAAAGAGTTGGTATGGGTAGTCTGTTTACAAATGATGGTAAACATGATAGAGATATCGAAAGGAGAGTGTATGTGAGATATAGAGTGAATGCTTGCTATTACGAATAATAAAAGTGTCTCATGACAAGCGCTTTTTTTGGCTAGTTATAATGGAGCCCTGATCTCTGCTCAAGTATGTTAGTAAAAGTTGTATATATCAGAAGTAAAATGAAAGTAGAATTAATGAGATGGAGATGCGATTTTTGCGTAATATGTGTGGAGTGTCTTTGAAGATAGATGTAGAAACAGCGACGTCAGAAAGCGGTGTGGTTTGATCGAAAATGCAGTGACTAGAATAGCAAAAGGTATAGTGTGGTGGTTTCGCCATCTGTAAAGGATGAATGAAAGTAGATTGATGAAGCAAACCCATAGAGCGAATGTTGTATTGGAAAGGTAGCTAAAAGCAGCTTTAAAAAATCCTATGCAAACCAAATTTCTGGCATATTAAAGAGCTTACATGAAAAGATTGGTGGATGCTAACTAAGCAAGAGGCATATGGAAAAATCTGTACCATGCGAGATGTGGAAATCTATAGTCTTTGCCTACCTTTCTGGGAAATAGATATGAATTTGTAATAATAATAATAATGTTTGTAATATAGGTATCAGAAATAAAAAAAATATTTCATATCCGCCCGGCAC
Organism: Eumeta japonica; assembly: GCA_005406025.1. Lineage (NCBI taxonomy): Eukaryota > Metazoa > Arthropoda > Insecta > Lepidoptera > Psychidae > Eumeta > Eumeta japonica. The sequence goes on along the minus strand of BGZK01000440.1, from coordinate 39,209 downwards.
TTTGTATAAGGCTAATAAAATCGAATAAATGTATAGATCATTGGACAAACTAATATTAAAAACTGTAATTTGTCGTGGGCATACATTTTATACACGCCGATGAAGTGGTAAAATACAATGTTAAAATATTTTTAAGGGTACCTGTCCTAGATGTAGGTGCAGGGTAGGTACCGTGTACCGACTACCAGAGGATAGCCCTGGTTTAATACCACCTGCCCTAAGGGTTCGAGCTGTTTCATTGTCTTATAGTGCTATTAAATACAATAGTTTGCAAACAATCCTAAGGATATTGTGGCATAGGAACACAGCTATTTTCTGATCATCGCTATGTCTATGTATTATATTAAAATGTACATAATTTATCTACTTATTAGATAATTAATATTGAATACTTTGTAGATAAGAATGATAGACAATATTTTGCTGTTTCATACTTTTTAAACTGTCGTAGTCGGGTTTTTGTTATTGGACTTATTTTTTATAATTGAATGGTGAGATCGATCGGACGTAGATCGAACTGCCTTATCGATTGAACTCATTCTATTCTTAAATCGAAAGTAATCTCAGAAATATCTAATTATTTTAATTCGATACTCATTGAATTAGACAAATACACGTTTATATTTTTATGCATTAATATATATATATATATATTCACGTGACGGTGTAGGAGACAAGTAAGGCAAAGACAGATGTAGCGCTACAAATTTGTTTTTGTTGTTTACAGCAATAAAATGCAAGCAAAAAATTAAAGCAAAAAAATTCTACTTTTTTAAAATAATTATTATTATTTGGTAAGTCAGTTGTTTTAAATTATCACTTACTTATTTTTAGTTACCTTCAATGAGATACAATGTATATTTTGATTTCAAAATTTACAACATTCTTGTATCGATATAGTCGATAAAAGGGCTAAGTAACCAGAGAATAATATTGAAAAGAATTGTGGGCAGACAGACATATGGAAGACCACTATTAATTACGTCATGGTGATATTTATCATATGTCAACATGTGTCAAAGTGGTGTTACTATTGAAAATTGTGAAATGTTGTTCAATTACAATGAAAAAACTTTAGTACTGTGAAAATATTTTGATACTAAAGATAAAAAATCTTATATATTACACCTAGGGTTCTATTATTTTTGATAGAGTGTACATCATTTTCGAATTAGTTGTTTGCCTACTGTCAATATATGCTTTGATGTCAATAGCAACAGATCATCTGGGTCTATGGTCTACATGGGAGTACCACAGGGGTCAATCCTTGGTCCTCTTCTTTTTTTTGTCTATACTAACTATTTTCCTAGTCTTGTTGGTGATGTTTATGAGATAATACTGTTTGCAAATTATTGTTATTTAAACAACTCGATTATGATGATGTGTAGATTGCTATTTCAAAAGTAGACGAGCGGTTTATTATGAATAACCTAATTGTTAATTTAAAAAAAAGCAATTAAAGAAAAAAACAAAATGTATAAAATCCTCCAAATATAGATCTGGAACTATTTTAGTACGAAACCGGGTATCAGATTTCTTTGATACTCTTGTATTCCTGGGCATTACTCTAGTCAAAAGGTTTCAGTGGGGTCCTCACATTTTTAAGTTGTCGAAAAGGCTTAGCTCTGCTGCTTATGCAGTTGAAAAGTTGATTTTGGTCGTTTCCATAGTCTGATGTCTTACGGCATTTTGCTTTGAGTAAATGCCGCAGATGTACATAGAATTTTCATGCTGCAGACGCGGGCTACTCGGTCGATTTACAAACTGGAAATTCGAGTATCTATTAGGAACAATTTTAAAGAAATTGGAATCTTAACACGGAATCTCAGCGTATATAAGAAAATTTAATACATGTACAAAAAATATAGATATGTTCGAAAAAAAAGATATGATAAAATTTCCGATTATTTTCAGGACAAAAGTCCATGTACATAATTAGTTCGAGTTCTTATAGAGCTGTTTTTTTATATAATTCTTTTGTTATTTATTGTTCTTCTATATAATTCAATTAGAAAATAGCTACTCTCAATTTCTTGCTCGTTATTCTTGAGGGAAAACTGGCTTCCACATGAGTGGTAAGCTTGTAATGGTAAATTAATATTATCACAACGCATTTCAACAGTTATGTATAACCAATAAAAAAAAAAGAATTTGAAAGGATACATATTTTTTATCATATCAATTCCAAGATACACAATTTGTATAAATTACAAGGAAACGACACCAGTACTTTTTCAGTTTAATCATTGTATATACACAAGTAGAGAGGCAAACAGACAAAATAACGGTAGATAAAATCTTTTTCATATTTGGTGTAGTCTTCAATTTACTAACATTAGAAGTATTTCAATCGTTGAGATTTTAAAACTGCAAACGGGGAATTCTGTTTTCTTTATATGCATACTTGTACACATAAAGGAAGTCTCACGGCTGTAAAAAAACTGGGTTATAAATAGTATATACGACAGATTTATCGACAGTGCCCTATATTTTAATGCCGCAGTTTAAATAAATTATTCGTCTTATATTTTATGATTAAATGCTAGAAGCATTAATCACAATGCTTTCACTCAAAACCAATGATTTTTTAAACAAATCTTGTATGCTTTCAGAAGGCAAATTTTAAACTTTAATTGTACAATATTGCTTTTATTTAATAAAATACAATAATTTTAATTGCCATTGTGAACCTTTTGATAATTAAAGGTAGGTAGGGCATGACGGTAGACATGTTATAAAAATTTCGTGTCTCGATGAAGCTTTGTTTTGGATGCATAAAGATTGATGCTGATAAAAAGTAATACCGATTACTTAACAAATAGTATAAAGTCTATTTGAATTTTGGTACGTTTGACTTGTTTTGTAAAATCTTATTGAAATGGATGGTTTTTATGGATGTTGATTAAGTTTGTCTCAATTACTTCTCAGAGCACTTTTCATAATCAGAAATTAAGGTTACAGATTGAAAAAGTAACAACTAAAAATGAAATAATCTTTTGAACGTTAAAGAAGATAATTAAGCTAAATTTTCTAGGAAAAAATTTTTAGTACGAGACTTCGTGAAAACATTCTTTTTTATATCACGAATTAAGAAAAGGGCTCATAATAAAATTTCTACCTCCGTAAGAATTGTTTTATTACAGGCTGAGATTTGCAATCATCGGTAACGTAGAGTTGTATTTATCGTTTTTTTTTAAATTATTTAGTAACATTAAGCAAAATTAATTCATTTTAATAAACTAAAATGTGATTAGAACGACACGTTGTCTTTACTAGATGTTATTTATTTTTCTTAAACATCATTATTCCTTTTAATATATTGAACACAAAATAATCTTTGAAAAAGGTTAATTTTTAAGTTCATAGTTAAAAAAACATAACATTAAATTTTGAATGTCTTTTTTTATATTAAAAACGTTGCAACGATATAACAAAAAAAAAATTACCTATCCAAATTTTCTAATATTTTGTTTAAAAGACAATTAACAACTAATTTAAGTAATTAGCTTTTACGATAATAACGCAATGTCAAAATCTTGTTACTGATACAATTATCAAAAGGTGTTTAAAAAACTATATAGTTTTAAAAGTTCTTTTATTTTTTCAAACTTCATTTAACACAATTATACATTTCCCATATAATAGGCATATTTTGGTGTAACATCTACGATAAATATGTTTAAATCTATTTCTTTGTTAGTGATTTAAATAGTATATTATTTTTAAATTACTAGTATTAAGTAAAATTAATAAAAACTGCGTTTGTCATTCAAAATTGCGACTGTGAACTGTCGCTACGTTCTCAGCGTAGAGTTACGATTTTCAAAAAAGTAAAACCTATTTTTAAAATCCTTATTTACCTATAACTTTTGTAATCGTTCAACTGAATTTTTTTGTTGTGTATCTGAATATGATGTAATGGTGAATGTCAAAGTGGTTTGCGGAATGACCTCAGTTTTAAAAGTAATCCTCTCTTCATTTGTGCGTTTACGATTTGTTTTGATATTAATTTAAGAATTTTGTATGGTCTAAAAAAAAGCAGCCAAGTGCAGTCGGAATATAACACCAACGACGTACATCCAAAGTTTGTACAACGATTTATACCAAAGATTTGCAATCTCTAAGAAATTTTCATGTTATTTTCCCAAGTTTCTCGGACGTCATATTAAAAAAAAAATTAGAGAAACAACAAAGACGTTCGCAAAAGTGCACGTAGATCAATCGAATATTTCGTTTACGTCACATTGTCTTCGATATAGTTCGATATAGTAAATCAACAATATTATTGATTTATTTGATGGTTGTATTGTGATGGCATATATATTTTTTGAATTTTAAACATAAATTTAGCAACGATTTTAATATACGAAATTCAGACGTTTTCATAGCACACTTTTTATATTATTATTTTTTCTTGTATATTATATCGTACTTATTGCTATGTATTAGCAAATTTTTGAAAATGAAAGCACCGATGTTTTAGAAATATCGATTTGTACCTACAAAAACCACTAAAAGCACTTTTTTACTTTCAATGTACTTTATTCCTCTATATTTCTTGATATGTGTATTGTCTCAGGTCATTATACTATTAGGTATTATTTATAAAATCAGGGATTTTTGCTGTTTAACATTGAAAACTTGTTAACTAACTAGTTAGTTAAAAAATAGTTAGCTATATTATTTTAAGATGACTGGAAAGACATTTAAGCAATTTAAAATATGCGATTAGAGATAAAAAAAAAATTCATTTTAAATTTAAAAAAATGTATTTTAGTAAGAGTATTTTTCTCAAATTGAAAAAAATATTGATTAGTTCATATTCCAATGAAATAAATATAAATAATGGAGAATATCGAATTTTATACAGTATAATATTAGTTTGGGAACTTTGTGCTACGTCTAAAGACTCCAGGTATAAAGTTTCGTACTGAGATCTTTAGGCGGCGAGGCAAGTACTGCGTGGGCGAGGTCTACGGCGGCAGACGCCGCGTAGGCGGTGCGTAGCACGTAGCGTACCCGCGCGTGGCGGCTGCACGTGCGCTCGTCTGCTACCTAACGGGTTCCTTAGTTTTACATCCAATGTTAGTTTTCTTATGATGCCATTTGATTTTGTCATCAAAAGACAAAAATAGAAGTATGCATTTTATCAAAACTATGTACTCACCTATTTCAGGAACACTGATTTTACTGAACTCGAGTTGAAAAACATTGTATTACAATTTTCTCTTCTCGTAATGAACCGGTATCAGTTAAAACTTTGTTTGAAAAAGCATTTCCAATTTTTAGGATTTCGGTTAAAAAAGTTCGATGAGAGTACGGCGCCGGGCGCTCCGGAGGGCCCGTCGCGACCGACGCGGGTGGCGCGCGGCTGGCGGCTACCGACTGCAGGCCGCGTCCCGAGCCAAGATAGCTTCACGAATTTCCCTTCAGGAGTTAGGCTTGAATGGATCCAACCGCGGATTGGTCGGCGCGGGCGTGACGTCATAACGAAAATCACAATCACGCGACCTCACACAAAGGGCGCGGCGGCGTGAGCTCGTGTGCGTGCCCCGGCCGCCATGAATGGGCCGTACCTGCCGCGCCCGCGCCGCGCCTCCGACACCTGACGTCACCGCTTCTAAATGTCGCCCGCCCCGCACCCCGGATGCACACGCGCCGTCGTCGCCGCTGCTGCCGTCGACAGAAATAGAATTGAAAGACCTTCATTAATCGGATAACTTAGTAATTACTTTGGTATTTAATGACCATCTGCGTCACAGACGTTATATCGGACCTTATAAAGGTTTTATTTCTAAAAATATTCTTTTCAGTTGTATTCATATTTTTAGATATTCATTTATATTATTCTTTTGACTACTGAAGGTTTGACGCTTACGTGACTTTCAATATATAATTTATTTCAAAATAGTTTCTACGCGCTAGTTCGTCCGCATGGACACAATAAACTCTATTTCTCATATGAGTTCCATCCTATTGTCGCAGTCGATCTAGCTTTAGATCCCGATGTCGACCCCCGTTACCATTTTCGATTTTGACATCGGCCCCGTTCTCGGTTTTTACTCTAGTCCCGTTGTCGTTCCGACGCGGGTCCCAGCTCCGCCTTTATCCGCAAATATTGTTTCCTGTATTTTTCTACGTAACTAATGATAACCGTGATTAACCGTGTTTCACACCAATTAGACGATCCGGTACGGTTGAGGGTTGAAGGAGATATGAACAAACATTCTCTATTCTATTTCTAATATTTTTGAAATACACGAAAAATACTATATTTCTCAAATACATTTTATCGTATAAAAATACATACATACACACACACACACACACATACACACAATGGTCTTACAAAATCTGCCTCTTCCTACAGTTGTCGCGTGCCCGTTCAAATTAGGGAAGTAATGTCGGGGTTGCAGGGTGCAGTTCTAAAAATAGCTCACCCCATCTTCCCGGTGGTTTGTGGTGCAGCGCGCTAGGAATACAGAGTAGGGGGGAGTTGGGTCGTCGGCCTGCACCCCCCGCCCCGCGCTGACCCGGTCACGCGCCCCGCCCGCGCACCGCCGCCCGGCCCGCTTACTGCAACAAGTGGCTGCGTATCGACTGCCCGTTTGACATTTCGGAGGCCCCACTCACAGCGAGATGCGTTTGCTTTGCTATATGTAACGTACAGTAATTCATCGCCACTACTCCATCAAGGATAATTTATGTTACGATTGGTTATGTACGATGACAGATTAGGTATCGATATCGATTGAAATAAAGAATGTCTTTTGAAAAAAAGAACTGGATCCCATTAATTTTATAAGTATAAGAAATTAAATATTATCTAGGTCCCGTAGCTATATTAATGACATATAATCTTGACATAAACGAATATTAAGTTTGTAGTATGGCGGAAAAATTCACATTTGATTAAAAAGTATATTGCTTAATTCGTATATTCCTATGTTATCATAGTAAATCCAAACGAGTCAATAATATAGACTGTCAATATCACTCAAATATTTGACACAAAAGAAAATATATGTAATTTGTATTCAAAATATACATGCAATTGTAATACTAATAATAATTGTTGAACCGTATAAATTTTCTGACTCAATTGTACCTAAACAAAAAATATGTTGATATAATAAAATAATTTTGCTACTTCTGTTTATTTATCGTTTTGTTTCGTTGTTGCGTTTTAGGATTAAACGCTCAAGGAAGGAATGCTATCGATTTTGGATTACGGCCCTTCTAGGGGGTTGTAATAAAGGAATATACACTTAAACAAGCTAAAATGAAAAATGGATGGAGACGAATACCTATTTCTTTTTATCTGTGTATCCAAAGACGCCATTTATTATTTCGAAAGTCACATGACATTTAGAAATAAACGGACATATTAATGAAACTAGGTAATGTTGCGATAAAATGAACTTTGTCGGACAATGAAAATATAAAAAATAGGCCAAACGTAAGATGAATCCGCACACAGAAGTTACGTACTATCACATAATATTTTATGTGATAGTACGTGAAACTTTGGATACTTAACCCGCGATACGATACTATATATCTATAATATCATAATAACAAGTTTCTTATATCAAGACTATAACTACGAAAATTATAACTCGCTACTTATTACGGTTTCAACGATACAGTCCTGTAAAGATAGGTCAAACAGACGAACGGACAGACAGATGGCGTCATATATAAGCTCTTGTTCCCCAAATGACCCCTATAATAAACGAAAGCATAAGTATATCCACCTGGAAAAGAAATCAACTTGATTCGACATGTGACTTCCATCAGATGAAGCTATAGAACGAGTTGTGAGAGTGGGTGAGCCGGATGAATTAAAATATCACATACAAAATGATTTACAAGTCTAAGCTATAATCTGACGGTAAACATGTTTCCTATGTCAACATATAACTGCCGCAATTTTAACATGAAACTACACAAAATTATCGCATATTTACATATTTATTATTATTATAGTCGTCTACTGAACTCAACATTTCGAATCCGGTCCGCACTTGACCAGTTTCTGTCTCTGTCTTATTAGAATTCAGAGTGAAAACTGAAGCTTCAAAAATTTTTTAGGTTTACTCAGGTACACACATTATGATGTATTGTTTATATTTTTACCTAATCGAATATGCGTTGCTGGGTCAGATTATAATCATCCACTGTTGAATAATAATCATTTTCATTTTAATATTCAGGAGTGTCAAATCCTCCACGTTGGCCCGATGTGGTTTGGAGGCCGATCACGACCGCGGTCACCAATGCTTTGACAGCGTACAACGTACGGGACTGAAGGTTTAATCTTTTCACCGAGACAAGGAGGGAATGACTTAATTCGACCCGAGCGAAAAGTTTATCAGTAAATATACCTGCAGTGTGGTGAAACCGATGCCTTCTGGTTCGAAGGCAATGCTCTTGGCCACAATGGATGGCCACTTAGATGACAATTTTAGAATGTTAGGTGCTCTGTCTGTTTGTTTGTTCGCCATTCACGCGAAAACTACTGCACAGATTGAATGCGGTTTTCATAGGTATTTTTCTGAAGGTCTAACTTGAAAAACGGTTTTGTATGTATTTATCAGTATTTAAAAAATACAGAAAAACTGATTCTGTATGTTCGTTGTAGCAAGAGTTATTTTGTAACTCGGTTGCTTCAAAGATGAATAATAAATTAAAAACTTACCAAGAACACACTCAATATCATTTTAAATACGCATATAAAATAAGTACTTATAAAAATTAGAAGTAATGCTTTTTAACAGGTATTTGATAACATATTAATATTATTCTAAATATATATCATCATAGTCAAAAAATAATGAGAAAGAAAAGAACACAGTTTGCAAACAAACTTTATGAATGGAGTAACAAACGATTAGAAAAGTAATCGTTTTTGGTTATTATGTTTTGATAAACCTCTTTTAAAAGAGGTTTATCAAAATCGAATATAGAAAAGACAGCAGTTACACAGCGGGCCGCGGCGCTCGGGGCGCCGCCCGGGCCGGCGCGCGCGTCACCCGCAAGGACGCGGCCTCACTTTCTAGGCTATGTACACGGCCCGAGACACTAAAATGTATAACAATACCCGCCGACTGATGCCGTGCCGGAGTCCCTGGCTAAGTCACGTGTCAAATTTTTCGTCAGAGTCGGCCGAGATCTTTTTCACCGGTTCAAACAACGAATGAGAAATTTAAATCTATAGTACTCTTTAAAATCATTTGTAAAGACTTGCAAATATAGTGCTTCGTAAACATGTAGATGAGTTTCCTTAAAAATAATAAAAAAAATTTCTTAAATATTTAGTTAAAACGCGGATATACAATAATATATGCACTTAGTGTTAGCTACATAATAGGTACTTTTAATAAAAATTAATTTAATAAAATTCGTTTTTTGATCACTGGTGTAGCGAAAATTTTGAAATTTCAAGTCAATGTTTCAATGTATGTGTCTCTAGATCCATTTTTAAGCTCTTGATAAAATTTCAAATAGAACTTACTTAAACTTTCTTTAATAAGTCGCATCTATGGGAAAATTTAAGTATGGTGTGGGCTACTAAATTTACCTTCTATTTATATTTATGTGTTAGGAGGACAACGCAGGTATTAGTTTTCCATTAATGTCACTAAAGGTATGTGTGACAGTGGCAAGTGTTAACTTAAATATGTGGCTTCGCCTGTGCGAATGTGTGATCGTTTCCAACTCCGATTTATAACATTGACAACAGTTATGATTTCCGTCAATCTTTAGTTTAACTCCAAACTAGCTTGCTTTATTACTTTGTTCATTATATAAATTCACTATTCCATTTTGATACTCTCGCTGGAATTTTCGGTAATTTGGTTATTAGTGATATCCACATAGCAAAATTTTAGTATTCAGATCTCTACGAGTAGAGTTTACAGTTGAACACACGCGTTAACATATCAGTCGAAGTATCTCGTGTGTATACATTACATTTAATGTTTTTCATAAACTATTTTATAGTTATATTTTAGAAAAATATTCGAGGGACTGAATCATTGATTTTTTTAAAGTATTTTATTAAATTACTCGGTAAAAGGCTATTTCCAAGTCCACCTGCCAAATTATAGTTTCGAAATGAAAGAAACAAAAATATGAATAAGTCATAGAGCGTCGATTGAAGCGAACTCCGCCAGAATGAACGAGTGCGGTGCGTCAGGGTGCGTGTTTCGATTCATGAACATAGGGCTGCACCCCGGGATGACCCAGTTTTTGACTCGATGCCCAGCTTTCTCGAGATCGTAATGTCGTAACTCCCTTGACAGTGTATTCGAATTCGAACTCTAGTATGGAAGTCTCGATAGGTGTCGTGTGCCGTTCGGCTGTTGTGACTTGAGATGTTCAACTCGTGTACTATTTGATATGACGTCATCGGGTGCGGGGGAGGATGCAGTGTTGAAATTAGGTCAGTTTCATTCTCAAACAGGTTGGTCGGGCGGCGGCCGGCGGGGCGCGGGGGCGGGGCGCGCTCGCTCGATGCTATGGGGATCGGGTGGTGATAATGAAGTATCTACATCGACTCGTTAATAAAGATTGATACCAACGTTTGTACAATTTCTTTTTTAGGGTACTTATTAAGGGCAATAGCATCAGTAAAACCGAATTAAAATAAGAAAGAAACATATATTGCATTTGAAACGATTATTAAATAGTCGCAGGGCAACACATCAAAGCTGCTATTATACTTTCTTATGCGTTTAGTATATTTGTTTAGATCTAATTCGGTAGCGTTCACTTTGCTTCGCTTTCTTTGTACTAAATGAGAAATTAACTAACTGGCTTAGTATTTGTAGCGGTGTCAGAGAGGAAGGTACCAAAAAGATTGACCAAGCTACTAAAAAAATCTGCAATCGATATTATTGAATGAAAATTTTTGTGATGTTTGCACTGATATAATCACAACTTGAATAAACATAGCTCGGTGTATTAATATATTGCTTACAGTAATAATAAGCATCACGTCACGTAGCAGATCATATTTAGTTTTGTCGTTATCGTAACAATAAAGTCTACAATAATATGACGTCGCTCTGCGAAAAGAGAGTGTTTTTTTGGGTGCGCACGCAGGTGAACTGTTGCGCGCGAAATTTGAATTTGTTAGGACATCAAGTTCCCACGTATTCCTATATGATTTAAAAGAGCATGTGTGAGGACTGAAATGGGTGAATTACTTGCAAAACATACCTTTTGTATATTGACAAATAAATGATCAGTTCAATGTTGACGTGCGATTTTAAGAGAGTTCTTAAGTCAGTGTGTAAAAAAAATTGTTATAGAAATAAATGCAAACTAAGCAAATGTCAGGATGTATCAAATTAGCAAAACTGTAACTAAATGCTATATATTTATAAAAAGTGAGAGAGCTAAGCAAGTGAATGAGGTGGTTTGTTCATGAATTAATAAAATGCTAATATTGAAGAAGGATCAAATTTCTTGCATTGTTACGAATAATAAAAGTATGTTGTGGTGCAATCGCATTTAGCTACTCGTAGTGGAATTCTCATTCCAATAAATATTTATGGCAGTGAAAGTTAAGCTTGGAAAAGAATTTAAAGATGGTATCAATGTAGTTAACATTGATGTTGTAATCCCTGCAAAGAATTTGTGGAGTATTGAATGCAAAATAATGGTTTGAGAATAATTGGTTTTGTTTGTAAGGTAAGAATAAGTTGTATGACCATCTGAAAAAGATAAACGAAAAAAGGTTGACAAAACAAAATGTGTGAAAGGAGGTTGATCACGGTGTGGTTTAGAAATTTTCATATAAATTGATTACGTACGAAAAAGGGTCGAATTCAAAGTACTAAAGGCTGCGTAAAATGATTTATTAGTGTTAATTTTAATTTGAGCGATTTGCTAGTTGAGAGTTAAAAGACGAGAGCCGCCGGCTATTCGGGTCCCGAGCCAATGCTAACGTTTTATGTTGAAACAAAGACGGAGGATAAATACGGTGTTTTTTCTTTCTATTAGACTTGATTGCATATATGATGACGGTTTGTAGGGATGTGAACAGTTAAAAACGAGATTATTAAACAACTTATATCTGCGATGTCGAAAGCTAAGAGCTTTGACGCCTTCATCTGAAACGCGGCCATTCCGGCATGGAGATGCCGTCGGCGCGTGACTATGGGTGCCTTTTTAGCAAACACCTCGGCATAGGAGGTCACGCGAAGTTTGCAGTACGGACTGAAACTTCAGGACGGGGACACCGGGAGGCGCTGGGAGCGCAACAGATCTTTAAAGGTCGTAATTAGTGGGGAACCCCTATTTTCTAGTCAATAGTCATCTTATTTACTTCTATAAGTTTTTCTACCTCGACGGTGCGATCGTCGGGCGGATCTAACAGGACATTCCAGGTCTTCTATAAAAATGATGCGGAGGAGGTGGCTGGTATGATACGGCCGAATCTAGTAATGGATTTGGATGGCTACTTGCTATATCCAAGAAACGCTCTGATGCATCCTTCATAAATTTGGTGATAGTTGGGGGCTCTAGGTCCCGGTGAAGCACAGAGTTTTTGACGTACCATGGTGTGTCAGCTGCTCTCCTACAGAATTTATGTTGTACTACTTGCAGATTATAAAGTGTATCAGGCTTTGCATAAGTAAGACTGGACTTGCGTATATCATGACAGGCCTGATGCAAATCGTGTATATCGTACGCTTGTTGCGTAGCGACATTTTACTTTTTTGGCCTTTCATACCATACAAGTGGTATAGGTAAAATAATGCTAGTTTCCGAACACGAGCGATATGATCCCTGAAATGAAGATGCATATGGATCGTAATGCCTAAGTAATTGTAATGGTGCTGTCACTGAATTGATTAATTGAGATTTTTTAAAAAGGGAGTGTCTATTAGAAGTGGTACAGGTGATTTACGTGTGTTATAATTAAAATAAAAGGATGCTGATTTTTCCGCGTTTACTTCTATTCTTTAAATTCGAAGTCATTGTGTCAGTTCAACAATGGCCCTCTGTAACCGTGGAAGGATATTTTGAAGGCAGTTTGAACGCAAAAAGAGCGCGGTGTCATCTGCGAAAAGCGCGAGTTGGACGTCTGTTGACGGTCGCCGGATATCGTTTACGTACGTGGAGTACAAAAGTAGGGAAAGCGTGGAGCCTTGAGGTACTCTAGCTCTGATTGGTCTCATTGACGAGTAGGTATTGTCAATGCTGAGAGTGAAGTGGTGATTACTAACAGAATGGTGGATTATAATGATAAGACGATCTGGGAGCTATACTGATAGAGCTTATGTATAAGTCCTGCGTGCCAAGCCCTATCGAAGGCCTTAGATAACTCAAAGGAGACCGCCACTGTCTTTCTTTTGACTTTAAAACCCTACGAAATATATTCTACTAGTTGGAGGGCTTGTTATAGGCAAAAATGATTGGGTGTAGAACCAAATTGTTTGTTAATTATAAGGCCTTTTCCTATGAGGTGCTCGCTTAAACGAGTTTTGAGCATTTTTTTAAATAATTTACCTAATACACTCAAAAGACTAATAGATCTCTAACTGGAGGTGAGGTCACGTGGTTTCTCCGGTTTCAGAATTCCTATACTATAGCTTCCTTCCAAACTGTAGGAAAATTACAATTTTTAATGCACGCATTGAAAATCGCGATCAAGGGAGCCCCAAGTGGCGCAGAAGAACATTTAAGTGTTTTACTGCTAATTAAATCCAAACCTGGGGTCTTTCTGATTTTGAGAGCTTCAATATGTTTACTAATCTTGTCTTGAGTAATTGAAACTAGATCATGTTTCGGTGGAAGAGAGATTCTATGACGAACCTCCTCTTCCACCCTATGTACATGTTCAAAGTCGTGCGGGGGATTTTCTGGACATCGCTGTTTAAGACTATCGCCTAGACATTCAGCTTTTTCCCGGTCGTTGAATGCGACAAACTTGTCGGGTTTTCTTAGAGCGGGATTGGGGACAGATCCTTATGTTCCAAGAGCTTTTGCTAATCCCCAAGAGGCTTGGTGACTTGGTGAAATTTCTACCATTGGCCTCTTCAATTTTCAGTTCTAACTTCCTCCATGCGGGCTTCCATTTTACGTTGGAGAGCACGCGTATGGCACCTATTTTCGCATGTGGGGTATTTGACCGCTCTACATAAAGCAGCGTTTTTTGCCCTTATCAGTTCGCTAACATCTCTAGGCTGTTCTTTGCGATCAGAGTTCGCCGGAACTATCCGTGAGCTGTTTTTAACCACTGTCCTGCTGTGGTTGGTAAGGGCGCCTATTGCATTTACAATGCAATAGGCGCGAAATGATGTCTTTGGGAATATTATTTAAAATAAGGGTGTCGATTTTCTCAAGCACGGTCGACACCTTCTACCAATTAGTTACAGTTTTCTTTAACGGAAGACAGTCCTCGGTGAGAGAGGCTAACCTCATGAGTACAGGTCGGTGGTCCGCATTGAGACACTGGAGGGTCTCAATGCAGCTCAATTTCAGAGCTACCCCTTTCATGAGGGCGATATCCAGGATATCAGGCCTATGGTTATCATTAGTAGAATAGTGAGTCGGTGTGAGTGGAGTAACAATATTAAAATGGAGATCCTCTGCGAGAACCTCCATCTTCCTACCGTTCCTATTTGAATAGTTACAATTCTAGTTGGTACTTTTGGCTATTAAAATCGCCGTAGATAATGACGGCATCCCCTAGGCCGAGGAATGCTTTTAAATCGCTCCGTAGTAATCTTTTCTTTGGCGGAAGATAGACTGATACAAAGATTAGAATTCCGTGACCTGATGTATTAAGCCTACATGCGGTGGCTTCTATGTTGATTAATGGTGGAATATCAATCGGTCAGTAGTATAGAGAGCGATTGTAATATAACGCAGTCCCACCTTTTGGAGCGCCTTGTCTGTCTGTTCGTAGTTAAGTGTAATTGTTCATTTTGCAAGTTTTCGATTTGTTTGTTTCTCTTTCCTGAATTTAGCTACTAAATCTGCGACTTCGGCTCTCCTTATCACTGGGAGGATATACATAATTGTACTTATATCTTCTCCAAGTGCGGACGCCGTTGTCCCGGAGTTACATGGTGGAGTTTTAGGAGTACCCCGATTGATAGGTCCTTTATCCCGATTGATCCATGGAAGCAGTTTCTTCCAATAATTCTCGGTGGGAGAGGGGCAGGACGAAGTTTGTCCCAGCCAGCTGATCTGGAGTTGGAATTGTTATCCGCCCTCGCGGGTGACCTAGTTCCTTGTTTAAATAGGGGGAATTGATTTTTTTCTAATGTTTTGTCTGTCGCTTGGTTTTTATTAGCATATTTATTTTGCTTAAGTAATCTGGGTTTGGGTGCAACCGAGCACTCTCCATAGTTCACCGTGTGATTCTTATCGCAGTTGCAGCAGGAAGGTTTATCAGCCGATTCCCAATTGCGATGTCAGTCCTTGGTCCAGTGTGGGACCAAGCACATCGCGGTTGCACGTGTCAGTTCGCAACCGTATGGCCATAGGGCTGACAGCGGTGGCTTTGACCCGGTTTGATTCGTCTGTATGGTGTTTCTACGATAATACCGGATAAGCCGCATACATTTGATATATAAAAAAAGATCCCTAGCTCTGTCACACCTTTCCAGTACATATTACCAATAACATTCCTAAAGCAGTTCCATCTCTATGGTGCATTCTATGCACCGCCAGGACTGGATAACCTTGCCTTTCTAGGTCTATTTTAATGTCCTCGGTCTCGAATTCGAGTAGAATACCTTTTAGGACTGCTTTCACCTTGTGGTCTTCTTCAAGCGCATAGGTGTGAATAGAGAGTTTACTCTTAATAAGAAGGCTAATTAGCCTCCTAAAATCGTCGATGGTAGCTGCTGAGATTTTGATCTCTTGCTTTGTGTTATGTGAACAAGTATAATTGATATGAAGTCCATTGCACTCTGATGAAACCGTGTTCCGCTTCAATTTATCTCTAAGACAAATCGGGGTGGTGGTTTGGCTCTAGGCGGTGGAGATGGTTTGTTACCAGCCGTATGGCTGGATTTCATACCCGAGGTTGCTAGCTTATGGCTAGCAACCGATTCTTGACTTGCAGATGGAACTGGGGAAGCCGGAGAGTCAGTATGTTTGTAGGTTTATTTTTACATAGCTCAACGTCCATAGCTGAATCACGAGACTCATTGCTGATTTTACGAAGCCGGCGGGCGAATTTCTTATGTTTCATTTTAACTTCTTGGAAAGAGTGTTCCTACTGATCCTCTTCATCCGAACCCTTGACGGTGGTATCGGATTGCTTCAAACTTTCGTCAGACGAGATAGCCGTCGATGTGTGCTTTCCACTACAGACAGACGGACTAAGAGATTGTTCCCTACTACTGGCACTTGAAGCGGACCCTACATTATTCAAAATATTATTGACTTCAGCTGGTATAGCATAGCCCTAGTTTTCTAAAAGCTAAAAAATACGCTCTTTAACTCACCCAGTGGCAAGGGCAGAATGCAGCATATAGCTGAATTTTTATAATATTTTCTTGCAATTTCCGGATTTGTCCTTCAGAGAGCGATCAATTAGACGGGTCGAATTTAGACCAATGGAATCGAAGCGGCCCGTTCGTTCGTTCGTGGGTCTTCCGCACCCTATTTGCGGGTGCGAGTGCGGGACGGAGGACTTGCCTCATGCCCGGGCGTCTTCTTGTCGGGGATACAACCCCGACGGTCCAGTGGTGATGGCCCCATTTCAGGGGTCTAAACTTAAATATTTCCCGAGACAGCCGGAGATCAAGAGGAGTTGTCAGTGGGTACACCGACATCGTCCTCGACCGTCACGGCCGTCTCTGGGAGTGATGGTAAAGTGGAAAGGTGCTCCACGCACCCGTGGCGGTGCGGAGCGCGGGGAAAGGACGCGGCTCAACGACGCGTGTAGCGCTGATGGGTGCGCTACGGATACCCGGTACTATGCGAGCTCACGAAGGGCGGGGCGCGGGCAGCCTGCACGCGGGCGGCGCTTTACCAGAAACTATATCACTGTGACAACGGTGTTTCGTGTGTCGTTACGTATGATGAATTAAGCACGTTTCAAACGAGATAGGAATTAAAATTCCTTTTTCAGCACCCACGCCGGAGCAACTATTTATGTGCGCGGTCATTCGACGCGTGAACGATGCTCGTTGCTAATCCGCTTGTGGACGCTCCGAACGTCAGGACAGTTCAAATGTAACGCCCGACAGGTCTTCTTTCTTTAAACGAAGACGACGACGCTCTTCAAATCCGGATCGAAGTCGACCAATGTGGAGGATGTACCAAACGAGCTTCACCTTCTGCGGTGGGCTGCTTTTCTTCTTCTCCTTCTAGCTTCTTCTCCGTCGGCCGCTACTCCCCCTGTGCCGCCGTCCGCCTCTCCGCGCCGCCCGTCCGTCCCGCCGACCGTCGCCCGTGACCCGCGTCCAACCGCCTGAAGCGGCCCGGATCTCAAAATCTGTTCTCGATCGGAAGCCATACCGTCGAGATAGCCATGCTATTTTCTGACATCGATTCCAAGCCGTACCGTAACGGGCACCGCTATCTGGTGTCCCTGAACGACTACCGTCAGCGGTTGGCGCCCCTACCGTTATGAGAGCCGCCGATATTTATGTCGCGTGATCGGCCCTCTGAAGGATTACTGTGGTACTAAAGTGCATACCTGTTCGGTGTATTTTGGAAGCAAAAGTCATACAAATTTAGATCTTTATTTACAAATAAATCTATATGTACAAAAAATATCTTATTATGTACGCTTCGCTTTTTCGTTGCGACTTATAGTGAAATACAATAAGTTGCACCGAAAAAGCGATGTTTTCTATATATGACTTACGAGTTCGAAACTCGTCTATACAAACTACATAACGAAAAATGAAACAGTGTATATGTTCACGCCGTGTGTACGTCGGGGTGTGCAGGAACGTATTCGTCGCCAACATTTAGGTTTATCGTTGCGTAAAATGATAAATATAAGACTATTAAAAGCAAATAAAATAACTAAAATATTGTTAGTGTTAACAATCAAATTATGTATCCTGCATTTCAAACAGACTTATTTTAATACCATAAAATATCTGTCAAGTTATTGATAACGTAATTCTAATAAAAAAATCCGTTTACATTCATTTTCAAATATCATTAATGGATCTTTTTTACTTGTTTTTGTATTTCGTCTATTGGTAGAAGTACGCCTTTTCATTTAAACACAAAAAACATAGCTGTTTGTTCGACGAATACGAACAAAGTAGTAAAACCTTTGAGCTATTAGTACTAGCTACAAATGCTGACATAGGAAGAGGTCATGACATTACTGAAAGAGGATTTATGAAGTGTCAAAGGTATATATTCACTTGAGTGCTTAGTGTTAATGTTTTCCATTATTTATGGTATTTAGTTGTCAACTGCGCGGTAATGATTCCAGTGACATTTACGACTAATAATATACTACAGCATCAAAAGTTCAACGTATTCCATGATTTATCAAAAACTTAAGGACAAACGTCTTTTGGAAAGGCTCGACGGAAGGTTGTAAAGTATTTTCGGGCGCCTTCGTATTTGGTGTTAAATGCATCCGAAAATAGGTGACCCGGATAGCGTGAATCGTTGCTCTATACACGCAGCTCGCGAATGACGTCATAGTCGTGTTCGCCCCCCCCTTCCCTCGACGGCCACCCGCCCCGCCCCGCCGAAGTTTAAAGTCCTCCAGATAATGCTTTATTAAAGCTATGGACAATTACAAAAGTTTTATTGTGATGATTAATCTAAAAAAGCCGGTTACATTCGTTATCGAATACGTCTTTGGATCACAGCGCTGCTGTATAAGTTTGATACAGTTAATACAGTGATTTTTTACAAAGATATTAAAAATTATTGTTGGGATAAGTAATTTTTGTCTAAAGCCCTTGAAGAAAATTAGATGGCAAACCCTGAAAATAATTGTAAATATGTGACAATAGTATTTATCTGAGATTTTCTTTGATGAAGCCATTTATTTGTTTATATATGCTCAAAGTCACTCGTCGAATATGGGTATGACAATAAGTACTAAGCATGTCTCTGCCGACTGTTAAATTTAATAAAGAATTTCATCATAAGACTAAAACCATTAATCTTCTATGAAAGTAACTTGCAGTAATTTGATTCGTTAAATCTGTCGTATATTTAACAATTATTCAGCGACAGAGAAGCAATTACCTTTCTGGTGTTTAAATATATGGCATACAGTGGCGGCGCTAGGCGTCGGCGACGTCGGCGACCGCCGACGGCCTCGCGCCTGAAGGGGCCTCGCAAACAAAAAAGTTTTGCCTACAAGTTATTAAAAAGAGGCCTCGCAAAAAGTTTTGCCTACAAGTTATTAAAAAGAGGCCTCGCAAACCTGATGTCGCCGACGTCCACGAGTGGTGTAGCGCCGCCACTGATGGCATAAGCAAGATAGCTAAACTCAAAAAAAAAAACTGTTAGAATGCCTCGAATAGACCAATTTTAAATTGTCGACTGATATAAGATGTTATTATGCATTTTGTACATATTGGGTGGAGAGCTGTTAATAAAATGTGTGTATTTATGTTCGGGCGTTACAAGTCATATTTAAAAATGTTATTAAAAAGAATTAGTAATTTAAAATAATATGCATTCAAATGCATTTAAGAAAATAATAGAAAGTCAATGTCAATTTTCATATCTAATTCTCAAATATACGAATAATATGATTTATTTTCGACTATAATTTCATGTTTTATTTTGATGGTTACTTTCAAATTGTGCATAGCTGATACGCTCATACTTTTGAGTATATTTCTACCACATTTACGTACATGTCACATTTTTTTGTACGTCGTGTACGCTAAACTTCCGTTTTCTTTTGTTTTACTTTCAACGTGCCAAATCCAGCAAAACTACAAAAAAATTAGGGCAGATATTTGAGGAACCATGAAAAGAAGATTGGCCATTACAAAAGCAGTAACAAGCGAGTAAAATGAAAATCACTTAATGGTAGTGGATGGTCGTGATTATTTTGGTAATTTTAACATTTTTAAGTTTAATTAATTCGTATTTTATTTTTAATTAAGTAAGAATTCTAATTGATCTACGTCATATTGTTTTTCAAATTTCTTTTCGAAAATTTTAAAAATATCAGAATTTTTGAAAATCGTAAATTTTCATTGTGGTAAGTTACAAAATGTTATCGCTTGAATTAGTCAGCACGATTCGTACTTAAATTCAAAGTGTTTGCTATCACAAAAAATATTTACTCATGTGATATTACTACAAATTAATGACTTTCAATTTTTTTCTTTACTATTACTATAAAATCCTTCTTTTTGTCAAAATTTATGATTCTAGGTGAATGAAAAATTTTAGTTTGTCTAGAACTTTCAAAATATATGACAAATTTGTGTATTTGAGTCACATTTTTTGATTAAAATGATTCTGAAGCTTGATTTTTTTTACAGCTTCTAGGGAACGTAAACATAAGTATTAGATGCTACTTTCAGCTTAATATCTCTACATGTTTCTGAGAGAAAGGGTCTTGATGGACGTATGGATAAATGAACAGTCGGACAACTAAGTGATCCTTTAAGGGTTATTTATTAATGGTGTCCCTGATGGTCGCCTGTTTTGGTGTAGCGGTCGCGTTTTCAGCCACTGAAAGAACTTTCCGATATTAAACTTATAAGAAAAATACTACCATAAAGGCCGAGAAGCGATAGCGTACACAGACTCTTGGATTTGACTGTCTGATCGTCAGCACACCTATGGCGTGACGTAAACTATTTTAGTTAGCGCCATCTACCGAACTATATTAAAAATATTACGTTGAACAACAAAACATTCTTCATAATAAACTAATCTTGTATAGAAATAATACAATTGTTTCAAACACGAAACAAAACAAACAAAACAAAACACGAAAACATTTTGTTGGTATTATCACAATAAAGTGAGTATGTTTTTTTACGAAATATCGTTCTCGACATAAGTTTTGTATAATCCTATGCTTAGTTATGAATAATATTTAAATTTATATGAGACAAAGTAAATCAATTTTCATCAAAATTGATTGACATTATAAGTTTTCTTTTTTATTATTGTATTACGGACATATAAATTAATTACATTGAAAAATAATATGAAATTAATTTTGAAAACCAAAATTAGGTTTTGCACTATCTTTATACGTTAAACTTACAATAAAAGCTTATTTATTTCACAAAGGATTTTTGTATTTTGTCAAATAATATTATGTAGGCATATTTTACAAAATGTCTTAATTTAAAACAAATATGTTTTTAGTTTATTTGAATGTAATTTATAATCACTTTTATGAAAAATGACATTGGTAAAATCAACGTAATAAAAGCTTAATCTTTAAACGTGTCATTTAGGTAATTTTACGTTTCGTATTAGTTAGTACATATTACTAAATATTGTTTGTTATGTTTATCATGAGAAAGAATTGTTTTGTGTATTTAACAAAACATAAACCTTAATTTAACTAAAGGTACCGGTGGGGACTACTAAAAATATTATGCTGCTATTACAAATAAAGTATACTAGTAAATTTCACTGCAATCATTGTTTGAAATAGGTCTTTTTTACAAAAAAAAAAATAATTTGAATTGATTGTACTCACAAAAACCATAATTTCATATACAATACAACATACGAGATAGTAATTTTACATTAAGTTCTTTTGTGATATTAACAATAAATCGTTAACAAAAACTGTTTTGTTGATATAACATGCATTTTTTTTTTTTCAGTGTGCACGACACACGGCAGTATGGCAATTTAGGGCAGCGCAAGGGTGCAGTAAAACTCTTTATGAGGTGATATGGATTGGCAAGTGCACGACAGGCTCTTTCATAGTACCTATTGAGTTTTGGAGGCACTATAGCGACATATTTTTGTTGTTCCGTCTTTGCAACGAAGCGGGGGTAAAGTACATAACGGACGTTTGTGTACATGCGCCCAGGTCAGAGGTAGTGTGGGACTGAAACCCATATATATAATACTTTTCTATTGTGCTGTTAATCCGAAGGCTTTGACAGCTTCACAGAACGCGACCGGACAACACAGCTCTTATCTAAAGAGCTGTGTATCTTATTACATCATGTAGCATCTTACTACATGACTGCTCATTAGTGATTGTTTGTGCCCTCGAAGTGGAAAGTCACTTACAAAAAGTATAACGATTTGGACCCATTTGGGTATCCGAGCGCGGGAGTGTACTGAGAGTGATTTAGGGATGACATATTTAACTTGTAATAACTTAAGCAGTCCTATTTCTAAAGGTCAAAAGTCTTTTTTATTCACTTTTACGAGCAGTTTCAACTTAGTAGTGACGTAAAAGGCGGCCGAATAGATAGATCAGTTCGTTTCAACGATTTTAAGCGGAAATTAAAACTAGCTCGGATGTAAAGACAAATAAATGAATTTCTAGATAGTCAGGAATTTAATTTCTTACTCATATAGATTAAAACGCTTAAAGCGTTCTACGCGTCCGGTTTCGCTGGAAAAGCCTTGGCATTAACAGCAAGATCTGAGCAGCACCTCCTTTAAGTGAGTAACTAACAGTTTGACACTATTCACGCTCCCGCTCACGTGTTTGTCTTTCAGATGAAGATTTGATACATCTTATGAGCAGCGTAAAATCCCATAGCGGGTTAAAGTTGTTTCGGTCAATTCCTTTGTCACGATCCGTCGATTCTATATTTAGTTCAGTCTCTTAGAGACTGTTCAGACTAGTGGGTCTTGTGTGTGCGGTGTTTCTCAAGCTTCCTTCCACACATTGCACCACCATTTTAATGAGTATTATTTATTTACTGTGCAGTATTTACCGTACAGCGGTATTGAAACTACGTCGGTCTAATATTTGTATTCGCTGCGGCGTTGTGTCGTCACCACGCCGTGGATTCGTTCATCTTCTGCGGCTAGGTGCGCTGTCTCAGGGTACATGCTTTCCAAACTTTTGTCGTATGTTAATCTTTTCCTATATATACTCTAAGTGTAGTGACATAGTTCACCCCAAATGATTGACTGCGCTTAGCGTTGGGTGTCCGTTTTCGTATGCTTACGTCAAGTAGGAATAAAGAGTAATCTTTAGGGTTCCAAGCCAAAATGGTAAAAACGGAACTCTTATAGTTTCGTCATGCCCGTTCGTCCGTCCGTCCATCCGTCTGAATGTCACAGGCATGTTACTCAAAAATTATAATACGTATGTTGATGAAATTTAGAATATAGATGTTCTGTGTAAGCCGCTATTTAGTTTGATAGTTTAATAAGAAAAATAAACATTTTTAAGGAGAGCACTCCATACATGTAGTAGAAGCTGAATAAATTCTTTTTCAGCAAACATTAACGTTTGGAACATATTTCGACAGTTCTTTTAAAATAATTTAAGGTTTCTGAGCAATTTTTTTGATTAAGTGAATATTTTCGGAAATAAATAAATCTTTTTTAACTTTTATGTTTTTTTTTAATTCGGCTCACTAATCCTAAAATTACCGCTAAACTTCTCATTGATGATAGCTAGGTTTTCTTCAATTAAGCGCCAACGTAGACAGATATATAGTGCTCGCAGTTGACCATCGACTTTAACGAATTTCGGCAAGGTGAGGAAAACAGCGATCATTAAATTCAGCGTACCAAAGTAAAGCAACCAAACTTAATCTAACTTAATGTAATAGTGATTAAATGAGAAGCTTTCCATCTCGAAAGCATTATAAAGACGAACAATGCAATCTTGACACGAAGGAGATCTTTTGAATACATAGAAAGCCATCGGCCTCTCGGGCACCGGTTTTGCCTCACTCCTCTCATTTTTTCTATGTGCCAACAAAATATATAGAAATAGATAGAGGAATAAAATAATTGTCCCGGCGCCCATGACCGGCGTACAATCGTTTCGTGTTAATTTCATTTCCGTTACCAAAGTAATATTTGCGTGGGCGAGGCAGCGATCAAAGGTCACGAAGGTAGGTGATTCCGTTTTCGCGACACGTGCAGATCGCTTATAAGAATAAGTACCGGATTTCCTTTAGCATTTACTGATTCGTTTGCTCTTCACTGTAAATAGTGAAAACATACTATATATCAAGCATTATTTTTTATTATAAAAACGAGGCTAAGGTTTTCGATACAGCTCACGAGCCTGGCTAGTTTTTGAACGATTTGATGATTTCTGACATTGAAGTTGTCAGCGCGCAGAACCGTATCATGCTTACAGCTAATTTTTTTAAAGAGGAGGGCAATGGAATCGAGAAAGGCCTGTGTATAGTACCTAGCTGGAAATAAGCCTGGTCAATGACTTTATTGAAAGACGACGATAAATCGAAGAAGTTATTTGTCGTTGAGGATTTGACTACACGTCTATTACCGTTAAGCATTGATGACGATTACTAATTACAATTATTTCATATACGTATACAGTTTATAAATCTTTTATCAGAAATTTTAATTTTGTATTTTGAAACTCATAGTTGTGATATTATAACGGTTTTATTTTTATCAAGGGACAACTAAAAATAATTATATTTTTATTGGTATAGTTAGCGGTATTTTTTAGAACCTAGTTATTCTATAATTTTTGAAGATTAATTAGTCTATTTAATAATGTAAGGGAATCGGTTAATTTTTGGGAATTAGAAAACCCCAATAAGGTAATCCTTTATTAAAAATAAAATGACAGTTATGTGCAGAGATGTAGTTTGACCAAATATACAAATACTGTTGCTATTATTTTTTTTATATTGCAAAAAAATCATTCTTATTATATTTTTCTTTTTTTCCTTTCTTTTGATAATGTTTACACACAGCGTAGATGTTTTGACATAACGTTTAAGATTACTTAGTTTCTGAATACGTAAGAATTTATTATTATGTGCCCATGGAGTATATGTACATATAAATTCATGTATGTATATGTATTTACTATGTTACAACTATTTATTTTCCTGATATCATAGATTAAAGGGCTTAAATGTTGATTGATATTGACCAGTAAATCAAATGAAAATATAAATGGTAACATATTTGACCACTAAGCCACCCCCACTCGTGATCAATTAAATAAAAATGTAAATAGCTACTTGAAAATATCACATTGCACGAGGTACAATCAATTTATTGAATGTGTTAACTATTGATTTTAAGTAAGTAACTCATTTAATTTATTATACAACATAATAATTATTATCAAACACTTTTGTGTTTGCATTCACGGAATGTTCGTATCATTGTTAAGTACAGGTACATAAAGTGTAGGTACCAATAGCAATGCTATTGTCACATAAAGTCTCTTAAATTCCTATTATCTAGTTCGTTCTACTGCAAAAGTTAAGCAAACATTTATTTGTTGAGAACATTGAAAAAAAAAAAAAAATACTTTAATCCGTATAAAAAAAAAATACAAAACAAAACAAACAGTACTGTGTGGAATACGATAGTAAAAGGAAAAGCTTTCAAACAAGAAGTTTTTGGGTTAAAATTTTTAATGGGTCGTTTAGATAAAAGGGTTCTTTGAAACAAAAATCATTCATTTACATTGCTCGAAAGGCCAACTCTGAAAAAAAATTGTAGCAAAACTTAAGAAATACATATTTCAGCGTAATTAAACACATTCGAATGCTTAATAATAATAATAATTAATTAATATAGTACACATTAAAGAATGAATAATATAATTTTATATCATACTTTACAGAAATATGTATATTGTTATTAAAACAAATACCTACCAACATTATTATTAGCATTAATATAGTGGCATACAGTATAAAACGATTAAAGTTGCATCATTTGTATATGACTAATAAGCAGTGTTGCCAATATTTTTTTCTCATTTTTCACAAAATTATTTACGTTCCTCGGTTTATTAAATACGCTCAAATAAATTTTTTATTTAGTGTGTCCAGGTTAGGGTAAAATTCCATAAAATTTCCAGCGCAATACAAGTAACATTTAATTGTTAATTATAAGAAATATAAACATAAAAAATAAACGTTTGTTATTTGTCTTATCGACATCTAGTGATGCATATAAGAATTGTTTAACATTTTGCGTAAGAAAGTGACGTCCTATTTCACTATAACTCTGCTAGATGGTGCTGTGAAAAAATTAAATATTTTACTTTGGATTTTCTAACCTCTTGTGCCAAAGAATAATAATAATATTACACTTAAATACTTTAATAGAAACTTCAGGCTGTCATTTTTTTGAATATAAAAGAATATTAATTATATACATTTATTACAATATAAGTAAACGGAAAGTTCTTAAAATAATAATAATATAGTGATATGTTTGTTCACTGTTATAATTCCTCAAATGCGATAATTATTTTAAAAGCATTCATGTTCATTATTTGAAAGAAAAAATTAGTGCCTGGAGTGACCGCTTTTCGTGTTTTACCTCGGAGTCGGCGCTTGTTGTGGAGAGACTTGGGCCTCAGCAGTGGGGTGACAAAATATACCAGACATTCACAAAAAACTTTATAATTTTATTGACATTTAAATTATTTTTCAAATAATAAATGATGTCGTGCTGTCTTTTGTGTGTCTATATTTATGATAGTTTTTCAACACATTTATTATACCAAATGACATTATTTATAACTGAGATTTTTTCTAACGGTAATAAAAATAAGGAGTAAAATCTATAGTGCACTTATACAGTTTCTTTATTAATAATATACGCCAACGTCAACCTAGATATTATCAACTTAACAGTTTATTGAAAACAAGGAATGAATTCTTTCATTTTTATAACGATCGGTCATTCTGCTAACCACGATTTCGATCTTGAATTATTGATCCTGTTTTCCAATCTAATCCTGGCCCCAATTTTCGGTCTAGTAAATGAGGGATCCGTAGTTATATAATAGTACCTATGCACCAAGGTCAGACAAATTTTGACGCAACCTATATGGCGCAAGAACAAATTAAAACGCGAGTTCGACTCACATTTGGCCTGTTTTTTGTGTATTTCTTAAAAGCTGGTATACACTACATTTATTCTAGTTAGAAATTTGTTTGTACGTATAGCCATTATAAAAATCAACCAACAAAAGCCGAAGAAACACGTTTCTTGTATGGGAACTCCATTTAATATTTATAACTTTATTTTATTTTTGTTATTTGTTGTAATAGCAGCTATAGCAATTTATATTCTGTGAAAATTTCAAGTATCTAGTTAATGCCATTATAAAGATCGAGTTAAAAACGCTGAAAAAAAACACGTTTCGTAACGGTTCAAAATATAGAGCCTTGTGATAGACGTACAGACAGACGGACAGACAGCGGAGTCTCAGTTGTAGGTTTCCATTGGCACCCTTTGGGTACGGGACTCTAAAAATCAGCAGCGAAATGGGATAAAATTATCGTATGTATACCTCCTTATATAAATTATTTATTATTAAGTCGAGTCATTTTTGTTCAGTAGTTTTACAGAGTTCGTAGACACAAAAAACGAAGAGACAAAAATTTTAAAAACCAGTGAAATGTATTCTTAATCAACGTTTCTAATACTCCCCAGAGTAATTTTTCTCAAATATCTACTATGCACAGATATTTTCTTTTTTTTATTATATGTGTAGATAATGCACTTACATTAAAGTTTTAATAGAATGTATTTTTGTATTTGCATAAATTTTCCGAGAGGTTGGTACTGTTAGCCGGTGTTGCCAATCGTACGATTTGAATCGTATTAATACTATTTTTTGGCTCTTGTACGATGTATGATTAAGTAATCGAAGTAGTAAGCAAAATATACGACCTTTTCAAAACTAATAACACTGTCGATACAAAAATAAAATAACAACCAACAAACATTTTTGGAAGTTTTAGAAGAGTTGTTTTAATCAAAGTTCAAGAAATCCACTCCTTGTTTCCATCTAATATCTAAAAAAAAAGTAATGATTTGATTATATCTTAATTTTAATTGTTCAAAATTAGAACTACAAAAAATAATAAATTTTCTACATTTGCCATATACCGAAGATGGTACCGCTCTTTTTTAAACAAAAACTATGACTCTTTCCATCATTTTAATTGGTCATTTTAACGTAAACTTATGTACATCAGAAGCTGAGCCTCTCATAGCTTCGAAATGAACACAAATCGAAACGTTTCAACAACAAACAGTGGTACTGCTATTCACATAGTTTTTCAACGGTTTTTAAATACTTTGAAATCACAACTACAGGTTTTACATTTCAGTTATTATAAGTCTAACTGTCTTCAACAAAAAAACTGCATTACTATTAGTGTTAAATAAATAGAATCCAATCTTCTTTAAAAATAAATATTCTTCGTTATAAAAATCATTTCCAATAATACCTAAATAATTTTTGTCACGATTCAATGTTGATGCTGTTTGTTACCGAGGTAAGACGTTACATGTCAGATATCATATTTGACTATTGTAGGTCTAGCTCGCTTTATTTACATTTTTTCTAATTATCACCTTAAATAGTATTTTCTAAATTTTGACTCTCAATTGAATTGGAAGTATCCTTTAAAATGATGATGAGCATAAATCAAATTGCCATAAATTGTGATGCATTCGTATCATGAAAAAATTACCGACTAGACTAGAAGATGCGTGAAATTCGAAAATACTTCTTATTGAAAATTTGAACACTCCTGAAATAAAATCTGTAATGTGAATGGCCTCGGCAATACTGAAATATTTCCTATGCAGTTGCCTAGTTATTGTTATTTAATTTATAAATTACTTAAAAGCTTGTACTTTTCACTTTACATCAATCGACGTCGATATACGACAGAAGCGTAACTACATCTCTTAAATCCTACAACTGCGACAAACATGTTAATACTATGGTGGCATACAGATAGCTGGCTTCTTCATGTTATATAAATACATATAGTATACGACGAGCGAACGCGTACATTTATTTGCCGTTTTAACAAGTTTCATAAACAGTTGTTTTCGCCAACTCTTGTTAGGCACCGTGGATTCTAAAGACGTCGTCATCTCTACAGAGCGCTCGCTTCCAAAGGATCCCTTTACCGACAGCACAAAAAAAAAGGTGCCCGAAAAGGCATAAAAGGAGGTTAAGTCCACCCTTCGTCTCATCTAGGTGGAATTATTAATGTTGAGAGCATTACAATACGCGTATGAAGGGATCTTCCCACCTCTGAGGTTCCGTATTATTTCTCTGTTGTGGTCGTAATTTGAATATACAAGGGGGGAGTTTTACTTTTTCTGTAGAATGTCGCATACAATATTTAGTAGGTGGAGCATTAGAAAGCCAATAGATGTAAATATATTAAATCTAAGTATATGTATTTGGTGTCTTTGTTGGTGAATGTGAACTAAACAGTTACGAATCGAAATGAACGTATGAATATCCGATATGCATATTAGCTGTAGAAAAATCTTCATCTTTTGAATACAGCTAATGTCAATTTTTAATATTGTTGTAATTTTTAATATGTTCTGTTTATGCCTTAAAATTTTAAAACATGACAAAACGGCTCAAGATCAAATCTATTCTTACGGGAGGGTTCTTATTTTTCCAAACACATTTGCTTGATCGACGTAAATCATACACATGAATTTCAACGATAAACTTGGAACTTGTTAAAGATCGTTATGCAATTCCAAAATATCCAATTAACATGGTTAAAGGATAGAGACAACTATATTAATTAATAAAAGTCTATTTCTTTGAAAGGAGAAATCGCAAATGCTTTATGACTTTTCTCACTAGCTTTGTGGTCGCGGCTTCGCTCACGTGGACATAGAACGTGTTACTTCATCTTTTATATTGAACGATTTTGCTGTAAATCTCTCGTTTCTGCTTTCAATTTTCATCCCGATATGGTTTTTGTTTTCTATTCCGGTCACACTTTTGTTTCTAATTCCGGTCTCACACTCATTTTCGATCTCGGTCCAGTTCTCAATTTCTCCCTGTTATTCAAGAAGTTAAGGTTTTGGTTTTTTTTTCCTTTCTGTGCAACTTTATCGATCGTTCATATCGTGACGTCTATAGGCCTTCGATAACTTCTCAGGCTAAATTTCAAATGTGTACAACTATTTTTTGTGAGAACCGATTTAAAAAAAAACATTTTAGTGCAGCCCGAATTGTGCTCTGATCCGAGCTCTATCTACCCGTAAAAATCTAATTTTTCTTTTGCAGTCTGGAATAAAAGTGCGGCACGGAGATATGGACATCGTGCCCGCCCATAATGAGCGTTGGAAGCTCGTCGACTGCGACTTCAAGAGCTGCAGGCCCACCTTCGAGTGCACTAGTAGTCGTGAATATGTTGGCAGCGGCAGTGAATATTGTCGACGCGCGGCCGCGCATCAACCGCTGCGCAAACCGCATTACAATCCGTTCAGAATTTCCGAGATGCGCGCCAATAAGCAGACAGACCGATAGACAGACAAAAAATTAAGAGATCGTTATATTTCTCTTATATTCCTTTTCTCTTATTGTCCATTCTCCTTTTTAAATATACACCGTTAATTTACAGACACATCGGATTCTAATATTCTCTTATATGTTTAGATTAGGGTATAGCACAAAAGAATGCTCCGACTTTATTCATTCAAATTCATTTATTTTAATTCTAATTCAAATGTTGTCCAAGAATGTATACGTATTGTAATATTTCAAAATTGAAATTAATGATTACGTGAGACAAAACCAGTGGTCGTTTTACCTATACTTACTTTATCAGTAAAATTTAACTCAAAAACACTTAAGGGTGTTTTTGGGTATTTTTTTTTAAATCTAAATGCTATAAAATATCTATTTGAACAATTAATTGATTAGACGAAGATACCGCAAACATGGGTGCAATAGTTTTCCTTTATGCCATGTGCATACGAACAAGAATAAACAAAAACATTTCAGACAAGCATCCTTAGTCAAATTATCATCTAGACACGTTATTTTTTTATATTTCTTAACAGTCAAAGTTAACATAGCCTTCGTCATCTATTGCAGCATATATTACAATAAGTTACGTTATCAATTTAATTCTGTCCAAGAACTTCTTAAGCTCATTTTATTATAAACACATTCGAAACGACTTTACAACTTTATTTAATTTTTTTTCTCTAATTAAACGCTTTGTAGTGCGAGCCGTATTAAGACATTAGGAAGTTTTAAGATAAACTTTAATTACGCGCCTCCAAATTCACGAAATTAAATTATTTGTTCACTTCGCTCGGCGACACTCGACTTCGCTGCTAAGAAATGCGTAATTTTAATTAGAGACAGCCCATGATGTAAGATGAAATTGTGAAGTGTGAGTCTGTGTTCCCGGATTATGTGCGTTATCTTAATTTTCATGAATGAAATTAAGCTGACGATTTTGTAAATGCTTATCTTCATTTTAAAACTAAAAATAAATTGTAATCTGAAACTAAATGAGGATTTTTATGCAATAGAAACTTTGTAAGATGTTTCTTATTACGACAGCTGACAGTAAAAATTGAAAAAAGTAGAAGAAATTCTAAAAAGGATCAAAAAAAAAGTTTGATCGTAACGTACTTTCAACAAATGCTTGAACTACGAGTTGTGTAAGAAATTGAAAGTTGCAATATAGAATATACTATTGCAATTATTACAACCCAAACTCTTTGAAACAGATGGCAACGAAGAAAGGTACTTATTTACTACTAGGGGTTGCCACTATTTATGACAATCTCTTTTTGGTCAATAAAATTATAGTGTTTATTAATTATAATTTACTAAATTAGACAGTCGTTTTCAATTGGAGGCTACTTGTTATGTTTCTAAAGTTGATTAAAAATAGCCAAAATAATGTTTTTTTCTACAAGTGATCGTATTTTTAAGATTGACAGGAACGGTTTTCTAATCTATTTTGATGTTTTTTTTTTTGTTTCTGGTACAATAAATAATTTTTTGAAGGTGACAGAATTAATGATCATCAAACTATCTGTCCAATTGTATGTAAATTTTCCCATTTTTGTGGACTAAAAAAAATAGCTGACAAGAGGTGAAAAAATTCCTCGATCGTACAATACACTCAAATGCATCGATTTATGAGTCGTGCAATATAATATCCTACATAGATTTAGAGTTCATTTTTGTCCGATTACAAAATAAAATTCATGTTGACAGTTATATTTTTAAATTAAAATGTCCACGTGGGAAATAGATTCGTAAATAATTGATAAGTTTTTAACTGTTCGTGATTTGAGCAATTATATCTACAGTATGTAACAAAATAACCTTATGATATTCAAAGAACGCACATATATATCAATTTAAAGGCTTTAAACTAACTTGTTGCGATAATATCTGATCAATGTTTTACCCCGAGGTCAGCCCGCCAACATAAAATAAGTAAACTTATTTTGTGCTACTAGTCAGCATTGTTTTGAACAATAATCTTTTGAAACTCGAAAGGCATAAAAATATTGCTAATATTTTAGGATTCAAAATTATCAGCGTTCTCTTACAAAATAATTAGAGGTAAAAATTAATTACTTACTCAATTAATTAATTACTTAATTAATTACTATTCAAATATATCGTTTTCAGCATTCGGAGCAGTTTTATGAGCGCAAAAAGTATATAGATCTTAAAAATCGAACGATCAAAGAAAAAACATTTAGTTATTTTAAAATTTTCGGCAACAATATATTTTGATAAATTTCATCGATTTCAACGGAACTTGCGATGTTCAATAAGTTCTTTAAGCACGAAATCAGGTTTTATCATATAAATCGATATTTCAACATATCTAAAAAACATTCTAAGTAAACCCTTTTTCGAAAATTTTGTATTTTTGATATCTGTTGAAAAAACGAACCGACTTTGATCAAGTACATAGAATTCAACGCAGTTACATTGGGAATAGAGCTGAATAGATTCTGGAATCGATGGGTTGAATACTCTAGAAATATTTGTATTTTGTCAGTTTGATAATCTACTGCGTAAAATCTACGCACTAGATTATCTACAAATTTTCCAAAAAAATATGATTATTCAAGTATTATCGAATTTGGAAAATTGGATCCCAGTCGGTCTATTAATTTAAAATATGTACAAGGTTTACTGACTAAGGCATGCACGTATTGCCTATAAAATCCTGGATTTTATAAAATTAATTTAACTTCTGGCTCGTGGGTTATAAATTGTACTTGTATACACAAGTCCACACAAAGTATTTTCTTATAAACAGTTTCTAACAAAGAAAATCAGGCGGGTTTTTAGTGAGTTATAAATTTGAATTATATATACAAAGAAGAAGTGTATAAATATGTATCCCAAATTCAAATTTCTCTACATATTTTTACAAACAAAATAAAAAATATTCTAGTTCACTAAAAAATAAATCTATAGGGAAAACATTTTCGTATGATGATTTTGTACGACTTCCAATGTCGACTGAAATAAGAGCAATTCAAATGATATTCAAAGACGAAAGGGCGTTTCAGGAGGGCTTCTGAAACGATTCCTTACCGCTGGTTCAACGAGTTTAAGGGCGGTCAAGTAACTTTGGCGGAAAAGAAAGAAGTGGCCGCCCTTCGACGGCTGTTACAGAAGAAAACGTGCTGGCGGTGAAAAAATCATTGCAAAAGAATGGATGAATTATGTACAATGACATCTAAAATATGCAGCAGATTGGATCCGGAAATTGTATAAAATTATACAGGGCATTTTCGTTTAAAAAGAATAGTATCTTTAGCGTAGCATTAGACGTTATACGTTAGTATATTTTAAACTGAGATTTTATCGTTTATAGGATGTTCGTACTGCGGTAACGTACTGGTAGTTCAATGTTAAATTTTAAATTGGATAGGTATTTCTAAGTTGAAGACTATAATAATATAAAGAATGATGTTTATTGTGTCAAATAAAGTCAAAGGCATTTTATTTTAACCGTGGATTTTGATCCAAAATATCGTAAATTTGTATTTAATAGTTAATGAGAGATGATTACAATTGACTTTTTGGTGTCCTGATATTAAATTATTCTTTCTTTGGATGCTCTGTTTTTGCTTTCCGAAATTCCATAATAGAATATAAACTTTTATTATTATTATAAGCTCAAACCTATTTCCTCAAAGGATAGGCAGAGACTAGATTGCCACATGGTACGATTTTTACATATCTCTCTTGCTAAATTGACATCCATCAATTTTTTCATGCAAGACCGTCCGTTTCGGGTGCTTAAAATTTGACCCTTTTTTAGTATGTCAGCCACAATATGGGTCTGTATAGGACTTTCAAGGGTGAGCCTTGCCGACTTTCCTTATATATATATTCACTAAATAAATTTGTTTTGTCAATCTACATTCATTTATGCTTTCCACATGACCAAACCATCACAACGTACCTATTTCTACTCTAGTTATTACATCTTCCTTCAAACCATTGATGATTTTAATATTTAATTCACATGATTTTAAAATTATTTTCGTCGTTTCCGACTTGGCATTTCGAAATGGAAGTTATCTTTATATTAACAATATTGCCTCTATAATGAAATCACTAAATTATAACAATGAAATTTAATTGCATACGCGAATTCATTATATTCATTATTTGTAAACAGACTACCCCCATATACAAACATTTGCACTTGTTCAATTCTCTCATCTTCTATATATATATCGCATTTAGTCTTACATTCGCTTTTTTCAAACACCATGATTTTAGTCTCGATATTTACCTTCATACCTCTTTTCTTAAAAGAATCATTTATTTTAGTTACTATCTCCTGTAACTCACACGCCGACGTGCAAGGATTAATAGGTCGTCGGTGTACAGAAATCATTTGACAAAAAACTCAACAATCCGGTACCCACATTATGCATGGATAGGGTTCTAAATACATCATTTCTTTTTACTCTGTTATATGCTTCAGTCAGTTCTTCATAAATACGGAAAATCCTTTGACCCTTACCAAAAACTTTTCGATAATATTTCGCAGAGAAAAAACTTGGTCCATGCACCACATCCCTTTTTAAAATTTCATTGCATATTCTGATTTTATTTGCAGTCTTATTCACAACCCTTTCAAAAATAATTTTCACGTACAGTTTTCCAACGACGCCGAGGAGGCTTATAGGGCAGTAATATGTGCAAACCTGTCGTAAACCTTTCCCTTTGTAAAGAGGTATAATAACGACTTTGGACTAGTCATTGGGTACCGTCCCGCTTTTTTAGCATTTATTGAAGAGGTGGTGCAGCAGGCTTGCTATTTATACTCCAACGCCCCTCAGCATCTTTGACAAAACTCTATTACATCCGGCAGCTTTTCAAATAAACATTTAAGTACTTTCGTGATTTCATCCATTGTAATTTTATATCCATTTTTATCCTTAATCATGAAGCCAGTTGTTGCAACATTGTCATCTACAACTGGATCCTCGTGCAAAAACACTTTCGAAGTAATTATTCTAGTGCTCTTTCACATGAATTTCCTCATTCAGTATACATCCATTATCCTCTCTAATCACATTTATATACGGTATCTTGGAAATATTTCAGGCTTCAGATAAGTTTTCGGTTTTCTCAGAAATTATCCAAAAATATCCTGTCACATCATTCTTTTATTTAATTTTTTCTTCTTTTTCACACATTATTAAGTCCTTATTTTTGAATCTTTATATGCATTTTCAGCCTCTTTTGCCTTATTTTTCAAACTGTCTCTAACTTTGTGGTTGCTTGGTTTGCTGACAGTAAATCAAACCATGCTTTCTTCTTGTCATCTTTCTTGTCACTTTCCTTACTTCTAAATCTCACCATTTATTATCTCTTTTATTGACTTTTTTTCTCTAATTAACTCTACATATCTTCTTCGCTTCGTCTATTAAAACAGACTTCCTTACCTCTCACAATTCGCCTAGTTGTAGACGTTCATACTATTCGATTTTACCCAAGCCATCTTTCGAGTGCTCTACATATTCATCTTTTACATTTGCATTCTAAAGCTTTCCAACTTTTGATTATTCTCGTTCGGTAGTATCTCTTTTTGCATGTTGTTGCTAACGCTAACGTAAAATTTTAATTCAACAAACCGCTAAGAAGCGGTTTGTGTCAACGTTGTGCCAACGTCATGATACACTTTCGTACTAACAACTTCACTTCTCAACAGATCATCTACAGTTATAGTCTATCATATTTTTGTTTTCTCCTTTTCGCCAAGTAAATGAGCATATCCTTTGTGGTCAAACGCAGTGACTGTCACACATAAATTGAATTCTCGGCATAATAGGAGAAAGCAATCATCATTCTCATTCACTCTTTCATCTCCAAATTTATCTAAGACTTTTCAATCAATCCCGCTGTATGCATGCCGTTCAAATCATCTAATATTACGATCCTTTCGTTTTGATCACATTTCACTAACATGATGTAAGGGCATTGAGCTGATTGAGCTGATGTAAGGGCATCAGCTAAAAACTCCTTCATCTCTTCGAGCGGTTTGAACATATCAGGGCATATACACCTAAAATAAATATCCACGTCAGTCCAATTTTAATGCGTTCTCAGAGAAGCTTTGGATTTACATATTTAGATAATATTTCTTATAGCACAAAGCTAGCACCCCGGTACCGTCGTTGACTCTGGTCAACGCTAGAACAATAAGTCTCAAAGGAGCCGTGTTTGATGATTCCACCACTACCTTTCCTTTTTATCTCATTCACGCATAGAATATCAAGTTGCCTGTCTTTCACTAGTTTGCAGACATCAACAATGTCATTATCCATACTTCTACATACATTCAGAGTACCGAAGCAGACTTCTTTAATCTATGTTTCGCCTCTCCGGGGAACTAGGCGTGACGGGTGGCAAACGTCGTCACTTATATTTTTTTTAATTTCAACAATTATAGTTTGAGAATTATAGTGAGGATAACAGGTGGGATAATGGATTAGGATGGATAAGAGGTCGAAAGGACATTAAGGTTTTGGGGTGGGAAGAACAGGGTAGGAAGATACTGCTATCTTGGGAAAGAGTAGTGAATGGGATATACAACAGCTCAAGGAATTCGAGTTTGCGTGCCCTTGCGTAAAGTCGTACAGACATTGTGCAGGTAAATAACCTGTGGACAATAGAATAGAAACAAGTTAGATAACGCGTTTTGAATGTGCATGTTTCCATGTACGGAAAGAATTATTTGAAATTTGAATACACGTGAGTTTAGATTGAATTAATGTATCTACACTTACAAATAATAATTATCACGATATATCATCTATATTGGTAGTGCTTATTCATTAATAATAAATCGATTTACATTTGTCAATATCCATCAGCTACTGCAGATGTTATGGTAGCATATATTGTAAATAGACTAATATAAATAATGGTCTAATACATTAGCTTATCTTTGGGTTCTAACGCCGTTGGTTGCTTGTCCTGCTTAAACATTGTTTAGAATGAATATTGAACACGCTTGCCTGCAACATGCATTAACATGCAGCATGCAACCCACCGCTGACCCTCGAATCTGCCTCTCCACTACGAATCTCTATCCAAATGATTGAATATTGATTCCAGAGGATTGACAGATATCGAACACCTAAGCAAGTGTTATTTATTTTTATAACTATCTTATTCCGCTAACTGTTAAACTGTCAATTCTACGTACGTTTCATGCCAACCAGGCACATCCTCAGGAAATTGCCGACAGTCACATCCACCAGGGTGCAAGGAGCGTTAAAACAACCAACATAACCTCGCTAAGCGGGCCGCTGTCATGCAATTATCATGTCGTGTCATTGTCATGTCGTGTCATTGTCATGTCGTATCATTGTCATGTCATTTGGATAGAGATTCGTAGTGGAGAGGCAGATTCGAGGGTCAGCGGTGGGTTGCATGCTGCATGTTAATGCATGTTACAGACAAGCTTCTACTATGGATTTCTGCGAATTAACACCTCACACAATACAATATTGAATATTGTACATTAAAAACAATAAATGCATTGTAGTTTAATGTCCACTTTCATGTTTTTTCGTATTTCATATATAAATTAAACATAATTTTTTTTCATACTTTACTTACATTTAATTATAATAAAACAACTTGTTGCCATTTTTAATTAGTGACATAATTCTATTGCTGTAGAAATGTTGAGACTTCTGATGAAAAAACTGCGACAAGTACTTTTGACAGTTCTCTTTTGATGTTAACTTA
Source organism: Eumeta japonica (assembly GCA_005406025.1). Lineage (NCBI taxonomy): Eukaryota > Metazoa > Arthropoda > Insecta > Lepidoptera > Psychidae > Eumeta > Eumeta japonica. Next base: position 1,039 of record BGZK01000440.1, on the reverse strand, counting down.
ACACTATTTGAAGAATTCTGCAGAGACCGAAACAGGTGAAAATCTGAGGGTGCAAGGTTATTGCTATATGGTGGATGCATTAACACTTCCTGACCAAACTGTCTCAACATTTGCTGAATGGCTAAAGATTTGTGGTCTGGTGTTATAAACGTCAAAAAACCATATCCTTTCTCATGATCAATTCCGGCCATTTTTACTCTACTTCTTCCTTGAATCTCATCAGCTGTTGGCTATGAATTGATGGTGTTTCCCGGCGGTAAAAGCTCATAATGAATAATGCCCTTCAAATCCCACAATACACATAGCATCAAGTTATTGCGAGTTAATCTGGGTTTCGCTATAAACTCTGGAGCTTGTTTGCCTTTTAACCATGATCTTTTTGACACGTTATTGTCTTAAGGAATTTTTCGTCACCAGAGATCAATCTTTTGATCGGTTTGAAAAACGGTTCGATATCATTGCATTTTAATAGAAAATCGCAAATGAGTACACGATTTATTAGATTTCTTCCTCTCAGCTCATGTAGGACCCAAGTATAGAGCTTATTTGTATATCCAGCTTTTCAAATGTGTTAATACAACTTTAACGTCAATTTACAGCTTTTTAGCTAAGTCTTAAAAACTAATATGGCACTCTTGCTCTACTTTTTCCAAATTGACATCGACTTTATCATTAACAGGTCGACTAGAGCGAGGTTCGTCTTTGAGATCAAATTCATTACGTGACTGAAAACGCTTCAGTCAGTTTTGTGCTACTCTACCTACATTTCATTAGGTCCATAAACGTCACAAATTTTTTTTCGCAGCTTGTGTCGTATTTTTTCTTTTTTGTATTGAAACTTCAAAATGTATCGAATTTCTACCTTAGATTTACCCATTTTGGTGTACCTATATAAAAACGATAGAAAAATGGCGGGAGACCGTTTTTATTATTTGTTTTTCTTTTTTAGAATGTCATCTATTTAATAGTATCAAAACTAGAAAGATATAAATAGCATCGATAAATAAATTTTAATGCAATCTTTATTACAAAAACCATT